>QVRM01001152.1:92500-219734 GCA_003439945.1 Dermanyssus gallinae | reverse complement strand
GAACACAAAGTTCTGTGGGCAAATCCCAACGGCAAAAGTGCTCAGCGTTGATCAAATTTAGATGCAATTGTTTTATTATACATATGTGGACAGAGCACGAGATTAATTAGCTTCGTAAACTGACGACGTCTTAGGCGGTACACACACACGCTGTAATCAGCGAGGCTAATTAGCCTCTTGAGCTCAATATCGAACCTGCCTTAATTGAATGTTGCAGCAGTTTTTAAATAAGGTAGCAACGCAATGATGCAACGATACACCAGATGGATGACACATATATAGTAATTATAATGATGACGTATGATGTAGATCACGTAACGATAATGGTGTATCGACCTGCCTACAGATCTAGACATGTCAAGTGTAATGAATGACAACGGAAAAGACACCTACCGTATGAGGTCCATGAGCGTGTCGGCCGTGGTCACGAGTCGTGCGTTGGTCTTCGATGCCTCCATATCGGTATCGCCCGCTCCGGGCTGGATCGTGATGACCAACACGATGCCGAGGATGATCGCGATGAACGTCGTGCTGAAGTAGTACACGACGGCGCGAAAGCCGATCTTGCCTGAGAGTGTGGCATCGAGTCCGCCGACAGCCGCGATCATTGACGTCGTGATGAGCGGAAGAATGAGGCCGCGCAACATCCGCAGAAAGATCTCGCCGGGGAAATTGATGTACATCACCTCCCGCTTCGACCATGGTCCGTACTGGCGGAAGAAGCAGCCAAACAGGATCCCTAGCACCACACCTGCAAACGGATTCCGAAATCGGCAACCGCGAAGCGGTTAGCGAGCGGCGCTGGAAAAGCTAGCTAGTATGGTACTCCCGTGATAGCGGATCTCTACTATTGCGATACCATGGTCTATTCGAGGACTGCGGCTAGAACGTAGGCTATGCTCACGATGTAGGGGGACTTGATCCCCGGCTTGCTGGACCATACGGCTCCTGGAGTCGTCCAGTAAGTTACGCTGCTGCCTTGGGTAAGAGGCATAATGAGGAACTCTGTTTCCTTCGAATAGATAGGTCTACATTAAGCTGTTCGGGCTGACCCTCGGCCAAGATTTAACGCTCACGGGACTGCTTTTCGCCTCATTGCTTCATAGACGGACCCCCTGGTAAATACAAATGTGGGGCAACGGTGGGGCTCGAACCCGCGCACCTGCTATGAGTCTCCTTCGGTCGCGAGGCGCAGGCTAATGCACCCACCACGCCACCGGGCTCGACAGATCGGGCTACAAGGCGTGAAGAGCATATCAGAGCTACATGCAGATATACATAACGTCAATAGATCTACATAGTATAGCAGGTGTCCGGGCAATGAACACGTGCCCAAATCTCTGACAAAAATCACAGACAGAAATTTGGATTCTTAAATATATGTATATTAAAGGATATAGCATTGAGTAACAAAAAAAAGCAAACTCGGCTTCGTTGTGCTTTTTCTGGCAGAGGAATGTGGCAGCAGGCTGACCTAAACAAACTTTACAATCCTGTACGAAGAGATAATTCTACAGGAACTGGTTTGGTATGTAAACGTATTTTCATAAGGACCGGATGATGATTTTATGAACACATGACAATTGCTAGTTGAGCCGTGCAGTATATATATATATATATATAAGTTGGGGTAAGATTTACCTTGATAACATTAGACCTATCTCTATCACGACCGTATTTGGCAAAATTCTCAAAAGATATTAAATTTCCAACTATTTGATTTAATTGAACAAAAAACGACATTATCTGTCCGGGACAAATTAGATTTAGGGAAGGGCGAAGTACTGAAGATGCAATGATTGAAGTTAGAAACTTATCAGGGACAATGATAGAGACGAAAACACACAAGTTTCACTCGTTTCTTGATCTACAGAAAACGATTATGTATGTAGATCCGCTAAGATTTGTAGATAAATTGGAGGCCTTGACGCTATGCAAGACAAAATACGACATACTTAAAGACTACTCATCTGACAGGCAACAGCGTACAAAGTTTAAGTTTAACTCTTGACCATCCATCGTCCTCCATCTTGCCGACTTATTTTCACTGTCATTAGTAGCTGACTACTAAAAAAAAAAATCCTTTCGGGGCTGACTCTCAGCCAAGATTTAGCGTCCATGGGACTGCTTTTGCGCATTGCTTCACAGACAGACCCCCATAAATACAAATGTGCAACGGTGGGGTTCGAACCCGCGCACCTATGTGTCTCCTCCAGTCGCGAGGCGCAGACGCATGTCACCGGGCTCGACAGTAGCTGACTACTACGGCGCTTATTCTTGCACGATTACTCTGGTTTCTACGAGTGCGACCACTGCGGCTCGTTGAAGAGATACCGTGTGGGTAATGATTTCTTGCGAAGGCTGCAGATTTTCATATCTGTCTCAATGTTGGAGTCGTCGAGCGGCGACAGCGATGACAGTGGCTGCGAGAAAAGCAAGTGAACTTCGAGGCTGTTGTTGTTGTCGTTGTTGTCGTTGTCTGGTTGGTGTTGTTGTTGTCTGATTAGTGTTGTTGTTGTCTGGTTGGTGTTGTTGTTGTCTGGTTGGTGTTGTTGTTGTCTGGTTGGTTGTTGTTGTTGTTGTTGTTGTCTGGTTGGTGTTGTTGTTGTCTGGTTGTTGTTGTTGTTCGATTTGCGTTGTCAAACATCCAATTTATCATTGTTTTTAGTTGATTAGACTTGGGTCTATCGATTGTTGAGCGGTCGCGCGTTCTTCTGAGCCTCGTCTTTCGGACTCCTGTTTTATTTGCTCGGTTACACGACGTAAACAATGTACGAACACAACACAAACAAGAACAAGAGCGGGATAGATATATGTTTGCATGTAGTACTAATAAGTCAGTCTTCATTTACCCACGTGCCAGATTACAAATTTGTCAAATTCCGCACGGGAAGCCGCTCGTCGCTTGAGAACTTTTCAAGTTATTTATTTTAGGGTAAAATGGATTTCCAGGAGATCATTTGTTTGTTTAGTTCTTTTTAGAACTTTTCCGACTTTGTTCGAAAATGTTGCATTCTTATGCGGAGCTTTTTCGACAATAAATCCCTGTGACAGCGTCGACTAGCTAAACCAACAAAACCACCAAATGCACCACCCAAGTGTATTACTTTTTTCAAATGCGTTATATACACACAAATGTCTTGACATGCTCGCAAGAAACACAAGCGAAACAGATCGCCATACCCGGGATAAATTAGGCGATCGAGCACCCGAGAAAGCAGGAAAACATTGCTTACTGGCTAGTCAGACTACGCTGCCACCTCTAGCTATCTTGGTACAGAAGACTTTTTCTACATCTCTCAATACAGTCATCGCAAAGAGCTAAAATAGAAGGTAAGCCCAGCTTATTCATCCAACTTGACAGTGGACGCTTGTCTCTCTTCCCGAAATAAAAAATTAGAAGAAGATGCTTTCATTCACGTCAATCGACTTTTGAGGCCGTTTAAGTGAAGCTAGAAAACATTCCCAGCGATTTGGAGGTGTATTTCGATGCATGGCCCCACCGCCTCAAGAAATGCAAGAAATGTATAGGAATTGGTGGAAATGACATCAAAAGCAAGATACAATTGTACTTTTAGAAAATCTATCTATCTGTATTGTATCATAGAAATTTCTAATGTTAACGCACAGTCGTATCATTGGTCTCGGCTGGCGATTATACCCAAAATTCCTCAACTCCCTATACGCCTGCAGAGGTTTCAATAGCTTTCAAAGTAGGTAACGTTGGAAATTCGAAACGTTGACGAATTCGGATGCTTACAATATTGGCTGCTTTAGCCGAAGTGCTAATCATCATCGTTTATGGCAAAAAAAAATTATCACAAGGAAGAGAGAAAATCAAATTGTATATTTTATAATGTACCGTTTTCAATGGATGGCGTAAACAATTTAGGGATGCAAATTCTTTTCAAGTAGACCTAAATATGTTGCAGACCATAAACAATTAAATAGTCATCGCCGGCGAATAATCTGATAGCACAGACATAAAGCAAATATGAGCCTCAACTTCTCTCAACATTTTGTTCAATTCGCTAAATAGTAGATCGGCGGACGACATTCCACGTCCCATGACAATGGTACTATTGGAATTTTGTGCTTGCAAGATAGCTAATGAAGGTACACTGAATGAACATAGTCATCTTGTGTAGACTATGCAGATTCGTACGCGCGACACACTCAAGGACGCCCAGTTTCAGTCCGCAGTCAAGGTCGGAGTGAAGCTATCCCCCCCCCGGCCCCTCTTGTTTTGCTAATGATATTATGGTTAATGTGCCGCAGTATCTATGTGTATGCATTGAACTCTGAGCTGCGTAGATAGTTAATTGCTACACGTGAGCGTGCCTGGGCAATGCCATTTTGCTCTAGATACTTGCAAATAATTTGTTTCCATTTTGACCCAATTTTAATTCTTGTTAGCTAGACTGTTTGTTATCAAACTGGAACAAATAGAAAAAAAGACGGGCTATACACGAAAGTCGCTGGCTTCTTGTCGCGCCGTCGTCGTCGACGTCGAACTGCCTACGACGACGTGCATATGCGGTGGAAATGCCAGGACGCTTTTACCACGGTATCCTGCTAACCCTAGACCTTAGATCAGGTCAGTGCGCTGTGCGCTGCCTACATGACTGACGTGTCCACGTATCCACTTATTTATCCCACTCACTTATTTATCTCAGTCACTTATTTACCACTACCACGTACCGGCAATTGTGGCCAGGGTGAGTTTGTTCTGTCGAAGGAACGTCTGGCACATCGAGGGCCTTTTACCGTCAGGCGACGGAGCCTCCAGGATGCCCGCGTCCGGAGAGCTACGACCGTCGAGATCGAGCTCCGGGCTCTTCACCATCTTGACGGACGGCATCACTCCGCCAAGGTCGGGCTCGCCAAATGGATTCGTGCCGCCCGCTGTTGGAAGGCTCTGCGGCGGGTGGCCGCGGTGATGAAGATGCGGCGAATGAGGGGATGTGACCGCAGCTGCGGCAGCAGCAACGGGGGCAGCCGAACCAGCAGCGACCGACGAAGCGTGATAGCCTTCGCGGTTCAGTTCCGTCTCGCCTGTGCTGCGATAGCCGCCGCGTATTGACTGAAACCGAAGAAATGGGCAAAGAAAGCACAATACGGTCATCGCTGTGGTCATGCCATACAAAACTAATCAAAAACAAATCATACATCTCCATCAGTCGAACTTCAACCATGTGTAAAACTACGAGAACTAAAGTTTTCGGGCTGACCCTCAGCCAAGATTTAACGTCCACGGAACTGTTTTTCACATTGCTTCATAGACGGACCCCCATAAATACAAATGTGCAGCGGTGGGGTTCGAACCCGCGCACCTATGTGTCTCCTCCGGTTGCGAGGCGGAGACTTAATCCACTACGCCACCGGGCTCGACAAAAAAACTACGAGAACTAGTCCTTCTAATGCTAATGCACAGGATTATGTTAAAAATTGTAAATGTTTATCTTCCGTCTATTACATTATGTATGTGGGGCACATTTCACAGAAGATTAGCAGAGCCAATGTGCCTAGCGGGCGTGTGACATTGTGACAATTAGGTGTCAGTTAATGCACATGTTATTACAATGGCTACTGTCGCAACTAGCCCCGCCGGTACTACAAATAAGTTCCTCAGCTATTGGGAGTAATCGACTTCCGCTTGACAGACATTGCTTTCATCGCTGTCTGCCAGTAACGCATGGCAAATTTCTAGTGGCTAGATTAGGTTCCTGTAAGATGCAATATTAGTAGTATACACTAACGTCATACCGCTCTCCACATACATACGAAGCGCAAATCGTTTTCTTTTAAATGCTTTTGTGTAACTTAGCAATTAGTGAGATCGATATTCTTCAACTGGCGTTTCATATATGTACAAGCAGGTTGCAGAGGGTGCAGTATATACTGTGGCAAAACCACTCCTGTCATCAACAGCATGGAAAACGGTCGTACAAAATTAGTTGTTGATCCGGTTCAAATATTGGCATGCTTACGCCTGTAGCATTTTGATTGTAGCCTAAGCACTATTTCCCTGTTTTTAGAAAACTTTGGAATCTTAGAAAGCTCGCAGCATACCGAGCAGGATACAGTATGTACTTTCATGTTGTATTTTATAAAATTTATGTAGAGTAATAGCCACCCATATGGCTAGTATGAACTATGGTTCATCATAGCATAAATAGTTTGTCTAATTACGGTTCAATGTGGAAAAATGGCCAAACGACTCAATTGCGTGCCTCAATTAGTGTGATATATATAGGATGCGCCAGTTAAGCAAGATCAACTGTGGCCTCTGGTAAAATCGTCATATTTTTGCTATTAGGGCACCTCGAATGATGACCCGTTTTGTACTAGGTTTGACTGGGGTTGGATTCGTTGTGTTTAACAAATTTTTGCGCGTCTGTTTATTTAATATATCCGCCGTTTGCTTCAATAAGCGCTTTACGCCAAGGCCAAAACTGCACAGAGTCCCGCTGTATCCTATCCCGGATTTTCTCAAAAGCTCACAAAATGACAATGCATAGTGATGAAGTATTAAAGTGTAAACACTTGTTAGAGCCTCGCTTAAATACGCCTCACACAAAGAAATCCTGATGACTTTAATGTGAAATGGGATACCGAATGTGACCTACAGGTTCTAGCGAACACAGCCAAACATCAACAGGACGAATGCCATTTAGTCGTTTGCTGCATTTGGTGCAGAATTGGTTAGACGGCAATTTGAAAAATTTTTTGCCCAAAACATTGTTGGCCATAGAACAGTCCAGTTAACAGTTGAAAAATTATCCCGAGACACGCTGCAAAAAGCCTGAGCGCAGTTTTGGCCTCGGCTTGAATGTTATTGAATAGACAGACGCGCAGAAAGCTGCTGATACAACAAGTTCAAACTTATAATTATAGGTGCCCTAATAGCAACAAAATGACAATTTAACTAGAGGCCACAGTTTATCTTGATTTAACTAGCGCACCCTAAATATACATTGCCAACGAGTATTACAAAGATGAGCTCTGCCCTCTTCGCGAGCTGATCTCTTCGTGAGCAGAACAGAATAGGGCTGCCAAACGTGGAAGAACGCGTGCAACTGTCGCAACTTTGGACGGAATCGATGTGAGTGAACCAGCAAGATGCCACATAGTCGGCAAGGCAATCGAGCTTTTGGGCATGATATCGGACGGGTGATCTTGCGAAACAGGGCCATTTACTGGCTCTTATGATTATACGCTTTAACGCCGTTAGACGTTTTCTCGTTGCATAGCATATTTTAAAAAATAAAGTGTACGCTAATAATCCCACAACTATCAGCGAATTAAACACCAACATTAAGGCGTGCATTAAGGTAGTTGAGCCGAATTTATGTACGAAAGTGCTAACAAATACGGTGTCACGTATTTGATTGATATCAAAGATTGCGTAATTTCCATAATTATACATTTTCAACAACTGTAAAAATGAAGTTAACAATTATCATTTTGCAGGAAAAGCTATCACCCGTGTCTGATATATATATATATATATATATATATATATAACATTTATCAATCCTTAGTTCTGCGTTCCCGCAAGGCCCGACGGGACCTCCCGATCTAACCCGGAGTGAGTTCATAAGAGCACCTAATAAGAAGTAGTGTAACCACACCGACGTTCGATGGCAAACTATTGTTTTGAGATTTATTATTGAACCTTTTCCAACCGCAGCCTTGTCAACTCTAGTAAATGAGTATAACCCGGCGTTCGGCCAGCAGATACGATAATCGAGATCCACGCGCAATCTGACATTAAACCGATTCAGTGAACCGATGAACTAGCCACAATCCGTTTTATATTAGCGATATGCTTGTTAGAATTTATCAGAACTAATTTCTTCTCAGAAGAGAATCAATCTCGAGTAGCCAAGAACCGAGTTGACACCACGCAGCACCCAGTTGGAGTTCCAACGGCCGACATCGCATTCGGTTGCAAAGCAGTCGGTTGACGGGCAAAACACAGCCGCTTGTGCCGCTCTGCGTTTACCCTCGTGTACAAATAGCGAATAGAGGCGACGGCACACATATATATATATATATATATATATATATATATATATATATATATATATATATATATATGTCTTTATTGCGCTGCTCTGGGACTCAACTTATCTAAGTTTACTGGACAAATAAATATTTATATGATGTGGAAAATGTACTATATTCATTTTTCTCTTACGCATATAGTATGAACAAAAATACTATAGAGCAAGTCACATATACTGTCTAACTAGAGCTTGTATTTTTGTCTAAACACAACAAGTATTTATTCTCCGGAAAATATAAAGTGACTATGTTTTTAAACTGTGGCACCGTCAACTCGATGTATAGTAACTTTGTTTACCAGAAACAGTTACTAATTAAATAATTTGTGCTTAAGCGAAATGGCAAGTAAAAAATGCTAATTTGCGTAGATAAATAACCAATCTAAAACGGCTGATTAATCAGGAGCCAAATGTGCAGTACGAAAAAAGTTGCGGAAGACACTAGAAGAGTTCGTATAATGGATGAAGCGTATAATGGATAAAGATTTAAAAACCCAAAGCCGTTTTTCAGATACGTAAATTAACGATTAAGGGTAAACGAACATATTGCGACTTTAAGTATAGATCGGACAGTCCTCGTAGATGACGCTTTTAAAGCAAACGCATTCACGGACTTCTTCTCGTCGGTTTATGTTGCCCAAGAAGGTAAGCTCCCCAAGGTGTTTCTAACGACGATCCCTCGAGTAGCGGCTGTCTATATATAAATATATCAGAATATAATATTCTCACCGGAATCAAACAACTACCCACAAAGTGCAGCTTTGCTCCGGATTTAATCCCATCCATATTTTATAAAAAGGTAGCGACTGTGATAACCGAACCCCTTATCTGGATATTTAGTAGGTTTTATAAAGATGGCATTGTGTCAAATAATTGTAGGCACTGAGTCGTAACTCCTGCACAAAAGAAAAGTTCAAAGTCAGATGTAGATAATTAGAGACCGGTAGCTTAATCAACAGTCGCGTATGTTATCTTTGAAAAACTGCTAGTGGATCATATTTGTAATTCTCTTCAATCCAAAGGCTCAGTGGATGGTAATCAACATGGTTTTACGAACGGCAAATCCACGGCAACTCAACTCGTCGAAATGACTCAAGATTGAGCCATTATGATAAAAAAAAGGCTGCCTTTTGATTGTGTTTATTTTGATTTCTCTAAAGCATTTGATAGAGTGAGCCATGTGAAGCTTGTACTGGAGCTTAGGTACTTGAATGTTGATACTCACCTTATTTCGATTTTAGCCCACCCTTGGATTTTAGCAATCATATCACACACGTTTTTGACAAACTAGTATTATATGACATATAATATTTCGCTTTTCATAATTAATAATTACAATTTTTACAAACGGCTTTATAATAGTTTAGTTGTTTCTAAGTTTAGGTGTTGCTGTGAGGTCTGGCGGCCTTACTTAGACAAGCACATTAAAGCAATGCAAAGTGTACAAAGGAAATTCATTCGTCATGTCTCATTAAAGTGAAACATTGCCGGAAATTCTATTATCATAAGCCCTATTTGCTGCAGTCCAGAGCGGACTATCGCATGTACAATCCGATTATAAAATCATCAAATTTATCAAACTAGTTTTAGTATTCATGTAAACAATCTAAGAAGCGGTAAATTGAGTGTTGTATGAATTTAGGTAACGGTTTGCAAAATGTAAATATTGTAAACATGCCCCCCATTTACAAAATAAAGGTGCGTTAGAATTGAATTGAAAATTGACTACCGCCACTGTATATCAACAAGGATAAATCAGAAACCCAAAGTCTCTCGTACTAAACAAAACAAAACTATTAAATTGAAAGGTAAATTTCAATAGATGAAGATAGTTCTTATTCAAAAATTTATATACAGGGTGTGCCAGTGTTAAAAAAATTATATACAGGGTGTGCCAGTATTTGGTAGGCAGTAGTGTAGCTTGTTCAAAATAACCGAACATATTGGTGTGTTAGAGAGAAAATTAAAGAACATGAAAGACATCCAACACTGACTAGAGTTAACAAAATGTTTACGAATGTTGTTTTGAAATCCAGACTATCCTCCGTTCCTCACGAGCTTGGAATCGCTATGAGACATATTTTAAATGCATCGAGGGACAGACATGCCCAAATTTCTAGGGCTTCCCGTTAGCCTGGGTTGGGTTCTAGATCAATCTACAATGCTGGCTAGGGGAAGCAAAATAATTGCGTTGAAAAAAATTGTCAAAGTTGAGATCCTGTAATGTCTCTGTATACAATATGGTACTAAAATGATCCCCGTTAAGTGAACATTTACAAATTGTTGTTTTATGGATTGGGATGGAAGTTATTGAACATGAAAGTTCGAACATTTGGTATCCCAAGAACCCACTTTTTGCGAGTTGTTTTCGATGTGACTATTTGTCTTCCCGCAGTCAGGTATCCTTGATCATAAAGCAGACATTTTTATTTAGTTTCTCCATCGGACCACTTGCTCGCGTACAATGGCACTTATAGTGTGATTTATTTTTGTGAAGTAATATCCGGCCAGTCACATCAGTATAACAAAAATTCGAAAGTTTACCCTCACTCATAAACAAGACATCGCCTTTAATACATAGAAAAAAACTAATTTTGGATAAGTTTTATCACCCTCTGATTTTGTTTACCACATATTAGCACATTTCTCTACACAACAAATTGCCATCTTTTCATTTTATTTGGCAGTGACAGTACATGTGCATGGTGAAATGGGTGCATCACTCACAAAATGGATTTTGTAAGGGGCTAATAGCAATATCAATTATGCTATGGACGTTAGGGTTCACTTAAGCATAACAAACTATTCGTAGGTAAGTTGTGTGTGCGGTGTTTGGTGTGAACTCTATTTGTGCAAGCTATGCGATTCTTGTAGCCATATCTATGTATTTTTTTTAATTAAATTATTTATCATAAATTGATGGTAGTTACATGATATGGTTTACTTAGATAGAGTTAAACTCTAAATACTAAAGTTTCTCCTGTAATCTGCAAACATTGGATTATGTGCTGGCCTATTAAGCTTCGTCATATACGTCGTCACAATTGCGTTACATACGCAATGATCAGCTGTGATGAAATTATAATTTTACAAATATTGTGGCGATATCAACGCTATGTAGTCTGCATATTAGTTGGCGGTTGGTTTGCGCAAAAACCCTTCCACTTCTCTAAACGGAAAAT
This sequence comes from Dermanyssus gallinae, assembly GCA_003439945.1. NCBI lineage: Eukaryota > Metazoa > Arthropoda > Arachnida > Mesostigmata > Dermanyssidae > Dermanyssus > Dermanyssus gallinae. The sequence continues at coordinate 208,483 of QVRM01001152.1, read as the reverse complement.
GGGTCGCTTATTGCAATTTCCTATCAGAGAATGCATGTTTTTTTTTTATCTACAGATGTGGTGTAATTTAATGACTGAGGTCGAGTTGACAAATATCATACTATCGTCTATTAGAGTTCGCTCTTTGTATGGCTGCTCTGATAAGCTTGCAGGCACACAACAGGAGAAATGGAAGGTTTTTCATACAGCGTAATTTCGCTGTATGATTTTCGGAAGTAGGGACTCATCATTAAATCCGTTTTTAACAAGTTCAGCCAGTACTTAATCTGCAGTTGCTGACAGTAACAATCCATGGTTTTTATACAGAGTAACTTGTAGAGTTTTGCTTAGAGTTATTGCAAGCTAGAGGGTAAAATCGAATATGGATACCTAAACGTAACTCGTTCACTACTATATACAGTGAAAAGAAAACGGCACGTTGCATTACCAAACCACACTGGGAAATCGCGGATATTTTATGTCAGATGATCCGTTTTCGACTTTCTTTGCCATTTGCAGACACGACCAAGAAATAATTCGCGACGTCGTTTTATGAATATATGTACGATAAACTTAGCCCAAATCTGTAAATCTTAAAAAAATATTGCATCGCAATAGGATTATGTGACGCGCGTAATATATATATATATATATATTTATATATATATATATATATATATATATATATATACACACATAAAACCTTCAAAATAATGCGAGTCAACGTAGTTAAATTCTTCCTGTGAGTTTTTTTTAAGTAAACGTTACGCTTGTTGTACGCTAGGAATTCCACGACTACCCGCGAATCAAACACCAACAAGGAAGCGAGCAATAATGTAATTGAACCTAATATCTCTAAAAAGTGGTAACAAACTTAGTGTCGAAAAAGTTATTTTTAAATACTTAAAAATATTGGGCCATTTTCTGTAGACGCCGGAGTGATTCTGTAGGGGACCTGTTCATCATCCACGGGGTGCTGCTAGTTGCGAAAATCTACATTCTGCGTGCAGGTACACTCGTAATCAAAACAGTTCACGGCCTTGTCCTGGCGGACATTGCAATCCCTATGACCCAAAAAAGTGCGGAGAAAAGCTACGATAATCGACGTTCCCAGTACTCACAAAAGGGTCAGCTCGCAAAACCCTAAAGTGCCGGTTGCTCGTGATTTGGAGTTCACTACTCAGCAGCCTAAAATCTTGTACTTCCCTAAGATTATTCAAACGATAGTTAAAAATGACCCCGTGTGTAGCTGATGAGCTCTTATACGTGGTTACTATTATTGCTGGGCTAGTGGCCACGAGCTAGATTTGCAGTTTTTCGTATTGAGACCTATAGGGACTCCTGACTGAAGCGGAGGTGGTGGTTGTCTGTTATAGGAACACGCCCTGTGGTGAATCTGTTACTTGGAATACACATTACATACGATCGTTGGAGGATATCATTTTTATTATATCACTCTAATAATTTATACCACTTTTACATCACATTATTATTTTTGTGAGAACTCAAGCATTGTAAGATGCAGTTCCAATAATAAGCCACGTTGTCAATAAAAACAAACATAGTGTAGAATTTGTAGATTCTTATTTTTGAGTTCTCAAAAGACCTGATTCAATCGGCAGGAAATCTCTCGATTTATCCCGGACCGAGTCAACTCAGAAGCTACTTAGAATTAGCGTAACTACATAGACGTTCAACGGCAAACTATTGTTTTCGGCATAGCCATTAATACATACGTTGAACCGCAGCTTTGTCAGCTCTAGTAGTTGAGTATAATCTGGCGTTCGGTTAGCGGACGCGATGGTCGAGATCATCCACGGGCAATTTCACATTGAACCGATTCGTTGAACCGATAAACTAACCACAATCGATTTTATTTTAGCAACATGTTTGTTAGAATTTGTCAGATCGAATTTCTCCTCAGAAGAGAAATCGACTAGCCAAGAATCAAACTGACACCACGCAACACCTAGATAGAGATCCGCTTGTGTCGCTTTGCGTTTACCCTCGTATACGAATAGCAAGGAGGAGGCGACGGCGCGCATATATATATATATATATATATATATATATGCTTGGCATGTATATCTAAATACGCAAAGAAAATAATATCTATATTAGTATAAAAGCTAAAGAAAATCGTTTTTAGCGTGATATTTTCACACATTCAACGTGATATTTCACATTCAAGGTAATCATCGTAAGGGCAACGATCATAAATACACGTGTAGTGTGACTTTCTTATCTCTGTGTTTAAGAAATTCGAACAAGTGACATTTACGATTTCTTTCTATGGAGTGACTCGAACCAACTGCCCTTAATATCAGCGCACGAGATAGACCGTGGGAAACACACTGCGTGTATTTAGAGCATCGCCACGTGTAACGGAAGTCTAACGTGAATTCCTTGAGACTCCAAATAGCGACAAAAAAAACTTATTAGGTCGGCGTGACAATATTCTTAATAGCTATTTACAAAGCGAATAGGGCAAATATGCGCCATGCGTTTGACAACTTTAAGATGTTGCTGGCAATACATCTATATAGCCAATACTCCTAGCTGACATGTTTTTGAGCTGTCATTTTCGCTTACGAGATCTCCAACAATCTTATCGAGACAAGTGACCTTTTCCAGACTACACCTTCTATTGCTACGCTATTTCCTCCGAAACAGGCAACCTTACCTATTCCGCCAACATGCTTTCTTGAAAATGGGCCATGTCGTCATGGTTCGTTGTCACTCATGAATAAATCTATGTGTTTAATTTAATAATTTAATAGAAAATAAATACATTTTATCAGTACATAGGGTTTACTCCACGATATTCATGGTGCATTTACCTTGTTTGGATAAATAAATATTTCGTAACACTTGCTGATCCGCACTGGTCTGCACTAAAATGTGCTTGCCATAACCTCGAGGAAAAAACAAGCAAGCGCTAAATCACGTTTTCATCTGCGCCTTATAATACAACGCGTAACCTATTACTATAAGACGATTAAAATTATAATAATTTGAGCTATTTGAAAACTGCTGAGTCCTTAGCATCTACCCACCGTACACCGTGCCCGAATCAAGCCCACTACTCATAATATCAAGGTCACAAAATATGCCCACACTGTCCCGTCGATCGTTCTATTTCGCAATTCCTTCCTCAACCCACACTTAAGTGAGAGACTTCAATTTATTGTTTCCACGGCTCCATACGTGCAGCACCGGAGATGCAATAACACAGTCATTAACAGAGTGTAGACAACAATAACCACCACGTACATAATCGTCATAGTAACACGAACACTGCCAATAACATGGACGATAACGACACCGAGACACAACATATATGTTCTTCTCAATTCCAATAACATTGCAATAAAAGAGTTGGCGAATGCCTATGGATGATTCTTATATCATGGGTGGTGTATCATATTTGGCTCGCTTTCTCTCTTCCTTCGGCTGTTGTGCCTGCTTCCGAGCGAATGGCACCAGTGATAGAAAAGACTCGAAAGTGTTTTGAGTCAATTCGTTCAATCGCCCTATTAGACCGGCTCCGCAAAACAAGGTAAATGACGCTGGTGGCTGAGAACGACAATCGAAGTAAAAAGGAGGGCGTGGTGAGCAGCAAGCGAACCGAGGATCTGTGCACGGTTACCAGTAACGTAGATGTCACACTTATTGGGATTCAGCTCCAAACCGGAAGCTTCACGAAAATCAAGCGCGCGCCGGATATCGTTCGACACAAACCCCCCAGCAAGCCATCAGCGAGGTACGGAATGTTTAGTGAGCTGTTGAGGAAGTTAAGTGGCTCTTTGATGCTCAGGCAAAACAAGGGAAGGGCTGTTACAGCCCCGTGGCGAGAGTATGAGCTCATATAAAAGGATCAAGTGAGAAGCCTTACGGTACGCTTGGTGGGCGTGGTGCGTCAGCTGTGCCGACCGCTTTCAACGGGTGATCCCCTCTTACAGAGTTAAAGGTATTTTTGAAATGAAGCTTCACGAGAATCACAGGAAGCGTGCGTTAATCTTTGAAAGCTCGGGCGGTGTGAACGGCAGTTTTTTAGATGAGCTATGGTGATTTGGCCGAAGAGTGTGTGAGTTGTGAGTTGATCTGTACTGTGGAACGAGCATACAGTAACAGCTGTGGGTCAGGGTGCTTGGGCGACTGGGAAATTCTGCGAACGACGTTGGTGTACCTAGGTTACTCCTTGGATATTTCCGCGGAGTGTCTGATTGGAATGTGGGACTTGGTCGACTGCTGGTGATCTAAGCGACAGAGGGCGTTACTTGAACCTGTTGCAGAATTCCGGCTTCAAGGAATAACCTGTTTCTCTCTCTTTGAGATAGGCTAGACTAATGGCAAGACGGCAACCCGGGGAATAGGCACTCTGACAATTGACACACCGCGCCTGATTGGTACAGCTTGCGGCAAGGTGGCTTGGGGTCCGCGCCTATTTTGTATTTGTGCTAAAGCTTGGTCAGCTTAAAGCACGACTTAATGCGATTGAAATCCCAGGAGTATTGACGTAGAGTTGCCGAGTACACAAAAGATTTCTTTACCTAGAGAAATCCTGGCCCCAGAGTGTAACTACGTAAGTCGTTTTACATGGCTGACCCCAAAAAGTGCTAAGCGTATATAAAAAAAAAACGAGAAAACGATTCGGCAAGACTGGAACCTGAATCGGTTGGCTGGCGATCGCCTGCGCCACCATCTAGGCTATGCCGTATCGACGATTGTTGGCATATGTAAACAAAGGCATGTTAACAAAGGTGATAGCTCAAGTAAAATCATTATTAAAACGGACACGGATATTCGTGCACGCTACCACACAATACAACGGTTAAGTACGCTCCTGGACCTGCGAAGCATAGCACTCAAAACTCAACTGTATAGGCGATTACTGTAGCAGACATAAGTGTAGACGAAACAGTCAAACCTGTTAAACGAGACGCATTTAAAAGAGAATATATATATATATATATATATATATATATTCTCAATTGTTGACTTTCGCCGTAAGGACAATGGGAATGTCATTTTACATCGAATCAATAGAATCCGCAAATAGATAATATGTTGCCGTGACTAATTAGACGTCTTATACGACATGTCTCTATATAATAGGCACTCCTCGCTGTTCACCGCGGCCATACATATATACCTGAATAGAGAAAGGCGCCTGACCTCGTCCTTATATGCGTAATAGTAGGGAGCTGGGACTACTAGATATAGTCGGGTTTCTGTTCTTGAATAGGATCCTGGGACTGTTAAATACGTGCAGAAAGATAATTGTAAGGTCTTTGAAGAATAATCCCCTATTGACAGAGGAACTTTAGACGCATGCTAGTACCTCAGTATGTTTAGTTGCAAGCTAGTACCTCAGTATGCTTAGTAAAATGTAATCTAATAATAATTATATTTTTTGTCCGGCAGATCGCTCGCCAATATTGAGAACAATAGCGGGGTAAGATTGTCGCTCTATGCAACTGCTGTAGTCTGACTAATTGGGGTGTGTGTTCAGTTACCCCGTCGTTGATAATTACACACCTCTCCAGCAGCATAGCGTGTAATAACTTTAGTATTACCGCTGGAACACCACTTAACGCTAATTTCTCTAGGATTATTACTCGTGACGTTGTATAGAAAGCCGCCGGAAAGCCTACGAGAACAGCGAAGAGAACGTTACGTTCAGCTCGGTGGGCTCTTTTAAATACTGTTGAGAAGAACAGCGCAAACCGTCATCGTCAACCCCCTTCGCCTAAAAGCATGCTGCTGCTGCTGCTGCTCTGGCAAGCACTCGGCACTTTAAAAAAAAATCTCGCCAGACCACGACCATTTCGGAAGTGTGCCTCGAACGGAGGTAGGGTTTCTACGTTGTATGTCAAGATCAAGACGTTGTTTATCAAATGAGGACGATCTGCTATCGAATGACGGGTTTAACAAGATGCCGACATTGCGGGTCAGCTGCCTGGTCCCAGCGAGAGAAGCACCCAAGTTCTCAAACGTGAGAGAGCAGAATTCGAGAACATGTCGATTTCTTTATATATATATATATATATATATATATATATATATATATAACATCACTAGAATATACAATTGCAAATATCTAAAAAAAACAAAATTCTTGCACAAAAACAGTATGGTTGTAAATTTGTCTTGTGTATGATTTGGAAGCGACGGTAGCTTAGGCGGCTAACATACCGTTCGAAACGGGGTGTTGCCATGGCAACCATGATTGTCAAAGCAATTCTAAATTCGAGCCCCCGTCTTGCTGTTTTGATTTAACGTAGTTGTCATTGTCCTGCTGCTGCATACCTCTGCTGGAGAAAGCCTTTATAAAATGTAAGAGAGAACGCGATGACGATAGATGCATTTAGACGATATCGTGCCAAAAACAACCTCCTTAATTTTTTTTTTTTTATTTCTAGACGATATAGTGCGGCAGGCAACTTGTCAATTACGAACTTCTAAAATGTGATTGCCAGAGCGCAAAAATGATATGCATAGACTTGTTTGCGTATACAATCTATACTACAGATTGGTACATAAAAACTTGCTTTAGTGCGCCATGTTTGCCATAAAACAATGTATTTTCATTCACCATGGAAAGCGGCCTAATAAGCATTGCGGAAAAAGAGAACGAAGATAGAGACAGAAGTCGATCTAGGAAATACATACAATATATCTGACTAAAAAGCAGTACAACGCAATATATATATATATATATATATATATATATCAAACATATATGTACATGTATATATATACATATATATAACTTGGCGTGTATGAGTATAATAAAAATTACATACAGTCATCAGTCAAAATCTAGACGACAATAGCCATACTTTAAAGATTAGTTACAAGAATGCGACCAGTGACAAATAAAGGCAATTTCTAACGGCGACAGCATAGGAAAACGTCAAAAATAGCATTGTTATCAGCTAAGACATAACTTTGCAAAGAACAAATCTTGCAAATACATCTGAATGATTCTTCTATCATGGATAGTATGTATATCAGCTTTTTTTTTCTATATATATATATATATATATATTTATACTCGATAATCGTGTTACGCCGTACGGATATTGACAACATTCTTATACGTTTACACGTATCGGAATCCCCAGATAGCTAGCCTGTTACTGTGGCCATTTGGATTGCGATACGCAAGACTATTGTTTCTGATCTTGCGTAATGGATTTTTGTCGCTGTTGAACACGGCGGCGGCGCCGGCCGTCCACGCCAGTCGTAAACCAATTGCCGGGCTACAGAACTAGGTGCATTCGAGTTGAATTGCATTCGATCTGCCTAATGTCTAATAATAATAATAATAAAACGTTGCCTTGGTTTGCCCTGAGGAATTGACCGCGTATGATGACGTCAGCAGAGACATTCTTAGTGAAGTCCTAAACGTCAATTTAGAAGAGAACACATGGCAGAGAGCAAGTCTTCCGATACGTGAAGGTAGTCTAGGAAGAGAAGTGCCATTGACCTAACTCATGTCTGCTACGCTGCCTAACTGGTCCGATTTGGTCCGGTGGCAGCATCGTTATTGGAGGAGGCAGTTCGACCACAAATAAGACACGACACCAGTAAAGCACGGGACACTATCAGAACCATGCTGGATCCGGGCCCTTTAGAAGAATATCCCAGGCAACATAACCTAGACGAACTCAAATACAAAAAAAGGAGCAGCGAGATCTTAGCGGGGCTTGTTTCCCGGAGAGACCGCGCCGCATTCTTAGCAGCACAAGATAACTTCAGTGGGGGTTGGCTTAAAGCCTTACCCTCGCCTTAGCTCGGCACCATGCTGGATCCCAAGTCTTTCCGCATGATGTCAGCACTTAGAATCGACGCTCCCGTCTGCGAGCAGTTTCACTGCAAACTCTGTGAAGAGATGGTATATTTCAATGGCGTCCACCCACTGAGTTGCCCGAAGAGCGCCGGTAGATCCTCCAAACATGTTGAACTAAACAGTGTGATTATAAGGTCTATACCATCTACACTTAAACCGAGAGGTTTAGTGTCCGCTGGCGAAGAGAGACCTGATGAGGTGACCATTGCATTATGGCCACATGGGAAGCTAGACTGGAAACAAGATATATTGTTGTGACTATTGCCATGGAGGCACTAGGTCCAATCAGGAAGGGAACCGAAACATTTCTCAAAGATTTAAGTAAGCGAATTCAGGAGGTCACGAGCGACCGAAGAGAAGGTCAATTCTTGAGACAAGCGTTGTTTTTGGTTGTTTGCAGAGGGAACGCGGCATCTATTTTGGACGCCATGGAGTGAAGTAATACGTTCAGACCTCACAAACTTAACATGTAATAAAAAAAGATTAATAATAATAATATCCACTCTACCACATGAGGCATATATATATGTTTATGTACCTGTTTAATAAAAACAAATGATGACTCCCTAAAGTTTTAATAGGCAAGGTCCGCGGTTTTTTGAGTGAGCAGTTGTAGGTCGGTAAGATCGGTTTCATCTCATAATAAATGTGGAAGGATGTGCAAGTTCTTGGGATTCTTAAGTTATAGTAAAGTCCATTATTGCCTTACTAATGTCTGGTTTATGCACAATATATATTTTCCACTGTAAAGTGCTTGAAGGTGGCGTTTTGAGACATTGCATAGTTTATTCATTTACCTTTCAAAGGTAGAGGTCATCAACAACAGTATAAAAAAAAATTATATATATATATATATATATATATATATATATAAAAATAATGCACACTAAACTAACACAACAACATTCTAAGGATCATTTACATAAGATGCGTGGCCATACGAGTCGTGTACAGCGCGACTGGTTTTACAGGTAGGTTCTTTGCAGCACACAACTAGTCACTTACGGGCGCCAATTGTGTATGCATATATACATGAGCGGATCAAAACGTTTTGATATATATATTTGTAAAAATAATATTTATTTAATCTTCCAAGGTGTTTTTGCTCCCTTCACAATATCTCCCGCCCGCTGCAATTCACTTGTGCTAACTTTTTACCTACTCTTCGGCAAACAATTTAAACGCGTTTTTTTTTTGTAATCGAGTTGAGTTGCGCCAGCGACCTTTTCTTCGTCTCCTCTATAGTCTTGAAACGTTGTCTTTTAAGTGCTTAATTCATTATAAACAGGAAAACTCGCACGGACCCAGGGCCGATGAATAGAGGAGGTTCGGAAATATAGAAATTGAATTTTTCATCAAATAATCAGAAATTAGTAACGATTGGTGTGCCGGTGCGTAGGCCTAATGAAATTTCCAAGAGTTGTTTGTCCAGAGTAGTCTGGGCCGCTAACCCAGGCCTTTCTTCAAATATCTCCAATTCATCAGCTATCTCCCTGATGTAATTCGGCGATCGTCGAGTACGATATTGCAAAGCTTTCTGTTATTTACGTCGAAACCTTTTCAAACGGAGGTCATTTTCGATCCCTTCACATCCGTCGCGGAGCCAACGGCAGCACATGTACTCAGTGTTTCGGGACACTGCTTGATCACCATAATCAGTTCGTAACTTTTTTATCTCTTAAGAATGTATAAATTCGTTTTTGACAAACAAAAAAACTTGGGGCAAGTTCGTTGCTTCTCAATTTTCAGCTACTTAATAGTTGCCGAACATCGTTTTCATCACTTCTTCAAACCAAACTATAAACTAAATTGCCTCCACCAGGCGTTCATTGTACGAGTTTGGTCCAAAGAAGCGATGCACTTGTTGGCCTATGTTTTGCTGACGGCGCTTCTACGCAAAACAAACCGAAATACCTTGGTGGTTTTAGTTCAATTTTCAAATATGAAATTACAAAAACTTGGCGATCGGCCATAACGATTCTGTTTACTAAAAATACTAAACAGACAGGTATTCCATCATCGCGATCCCTTAGCGACAATAATTGCGAAAAGGCGCCACATGGAGTTTTGCTAGAGATCTAGAACGTCGGGTTACCTGTTCAGCTTATTATTATTATTATTATTGCTTGTTGAGATTGGCATGACATTACCGTGTACAGCTGGCGTTTGTTGAGCGTCTAATCTAGTAGCAAACTCTCTTCCTCTCTCTCACTCTGTATTTATCTCTGTCATATTTTTCACACAAATTTCAGTCAGTTGACAACATTTGTAGAAGAGACAACGCGTGGAACGACCACAATGACGACGTGGTTGGTGTCGTGGATAGCGGTGAAAGGTTTTTGCGTTTGCCTTCATGGCCAGCCGACGCTCGTTGGATAAGTAGGCCGCATGTCGCATTCGCTGAGCTTTGATCGTCTGTAGGATTCGAACTTGAAATGGGGCCATTCGAGCGTCAAGTCAACAGCCAATAGAGGCGACAGACAGACAGACATTTGTCTGACAGCAAGCATTCGAACATTCATTCAATCGATTCAAGGGACAAGCAGGCCACTAAAATGAAACGTCCAACTCATATCGGGGAATGCCAAGCCGCGGTCGGACCAGCCGTTGCGGCAGCAGCGGCAGCGGCAGCAGTACCACCAACAACTACAGCAACAACGACAACAAGTGCGGCATTCAGTGGTACTACTAAGGAGAAAATTGACCAGACTCTACTGGCTAGCAAGTGTCCACGTATATGACCTGTCGACTTTTCGGCACAAACTCACCGGAACAATAAGATAGAGAGAGAGAGAGAGAGAGAGACAGAGTAGAGGAGAAGATGAAGAGAGAGAAGAGACGAGAGATAAGATAGAGAGAGAGAGAGAAGATAGATATAAGAGAGGATAGATATATATATAGTATACATATATATATATAGATATAAGATATATATATATAATATATCTAAATATCTATTATATATATATAGATAGGATATATATTATATCTATATATATAGAGATATTATATATATTTATTATATATTATTATATATACTCCGAATCTGCGAGGACGCTCTTGGGGCTCGGCGTCACGAGAGGAATCTTATAATCTTACCGTTTTTAACGTTGCAAGAAACCTTGAGGATATACCGCTCGCACCGGGTCCATAAGAGCAGGGGCTACCATCAAGCAAGAACACGGACAGCTGATTCTTAACCTCACGTGACACCTTTTTACCACCATTTTTATTAAGGCGAGCACTGCCGAGTGTGCAAACGTATTGTAAATGATTATAAATGACAATAAATCATCACAATATATAAATATATATATATATATACACATATATGTATGTATATATATATATATATATATATATATATATATATATATATATATATGGTCAAATCGGCACACACCAATCCATGTTGTCGTTGCAGCGTATTTAGCTGTTATTGAACATGAATTACTGTTGCTGCTGCCTTTACCAGAACGTATAAAAAATCTGTATTTTCACCTTGTGTTTTGTGGTAATAAAGCCGCACTAAGACAAGATGCACACGGATACATATGTGAAGAGAGGAGATTTCAGGCTCAATACGCATGCCAATAAGTACCATCAAGTTGTTTGCTTATGTCTGGTACGCATATCTACATAAGCGATAAACGTTGCGATGTGATTTTTGTTCCACTGTCGTCTTTGTGACACCTCAACGTCGGCTGAGTTTCGAAATCTGTATCTGTAGTTACGGACGTCTGCGCAAAAAGTGTCCGCCATCAACTATTGGCATTTACCACATGACATATCTTACGTAACTGAATATAACCTAGCAAACACTAGCGAACCGCACCGCATTAAGTTGCCCGTGAAACTGTTACAGAGTACCAAATGCAACTGTTCCTTGCGTTACTGCTTGAATTACACCGTTTAACACATTTTGATTATACATCATAAAGCGTGGCCGATTCGTTACCGACACCGCAAATACAAACTTGAGTGAATGGAACAAAACATCTTATGTGGCGCATCTAAGACACTGGGCAAGATTCTTTACGCGGCTTCACAAGATGCACGATACGAATGAAATACTGCGTTTATTAATATTTGTAACCAATATCGTAATCTAATCAATATTGCAATCAATAGTAAACCATATTACATGTTAGTGCTTATACATGCACTCCTATATAAGTTTTTCCTACAACTCGGCAAGAAAATATTTTTTCCCAATGAAAGGGGGGGGGGCGAAAACGTCTAAGCAAAATTTTACGGATCCGAACATGTAAACTTTAACGTAAAACATAACAATAATGGCTGTCGAAAAACTTTTGTTAGTTGGCAACTACGTAACGCAGCACCATCAATGTGGTACGAAAATTATAGACATTACATTTACTATTGCCTAAGAATAGTCGTTTTTAATTTTCGGCTCGGTACGTAAAAGCTTCAACGTAATATATAACAACATATCGACTTATTATGACTTTCCTTAATCTGGCTATTCGCATTTCGCTAGTTTGCGTCGGGTGTCATTAAGATTATGCAGATTATTTTCGCCGAACACGCCGGTATGATCGGTGTTCTTCATGCGGTGACTGGGTCCACAACTATTTAGAAGAAAACAAAGCAGAATAACGACTTTTATCAATTTTATCCTCACTCCTAAACAAGACGTTACCGCGCCCTCCTTTCATTGGAACAACTATTCTGCCGAGTTCTACCAAGTCTTAGAATAGGTACATACGGCTATGAGAGACTCTGTATATATATATATATATATATATATATACGTTAGGTCATTAAACAACTTGCATCGGCAAGCCAGTTCCATCTTCGGCTGTGATGTTCCCTAATCGTTTTTGTAGTTATGTATATTCATATCGCGCAAGGCTCGCTCGCCTCAATGTTCGTTTTCTGAATGCATGAGCTGATCGAGGGTAGGGTAGACTCACCGTTTGAATACAGCTGCAACAAGCTAACTAAAAACGTACATCCATATATCGCGATCACACAAACAGAAAGTCAACTCTGACCATTGCACTCTGCGGGTACAGATCGATGAATAGCTTATGGACAGAAAGATATCCAGATATTCCAGGCAACAGGCAGCAGATCCACGAATTAGGCAACGAGACAGCAGAAGCTACTATGGATCACCCCGAACTGTCTGAAGAGACTGAAGCTCACAACACGAGGACACAGCGCACCAACACGAAGTAACGAAGTTGAATTCGTAACAGCAAATTGTTCTCTGCAGTCTCTGTACGAATCGAGCGGCGCTGATAGTTATGCTATATACATAGATAGATGATAAAGTCAACAGGTGATGACAGATGGTAGATATTCGTAAGATGGGATATTTAGTCGGCTGCGACAGTTAGGTAGATGAGTAGATAAGGTAGATAAGTCGATCAGAGGCTATTCGAGTCAAAACAACAGACAAAGCAACACTATGATCAGCCGTTTGTTCCCCCTCGACGATGATCACCTCACAGACACATACACATGGACACCCTATTTGCCAGACGACCTTATCCAATGTGAAGTACTAGTAGTAGTAGTGTCAAGCCCGCATAGACCGGTCATCAGTCGAACTCTTTATCTCCGCCACAACAGACTGCAGGCTGGAACTGGCGAGAGCACCCAGAGCATGCGCCGAGTGCGCTGGAAGCGTCGATTGTCTCGTCGATCGAGCTACCGCGTCGTCGGCGTCGCGTGCGCAAGAATCACCACCCCTCCACCCAATCTCACACACGCAGGAATAAACGTATATGAATGATACACATGAATGGCACATCCACTTTACTGAGCCCTCTCTGCACACCCACACATGTATGATACGTCTGGGGATACGTGATATATATATATATATATATATATATATATATATATATATTTAGAGAGAGATAGATAGATAGATAGATAGAGAGACGCACACGTTTTTCTCGAGCTCTCGGCTACGCCGCTCTCGGCCGACTACGAAATCGGTGTGCGTATGGGTGTATTGTGTCAGTAGGCCATTGATTTGGCCGCCTCTTTCTGAGTCTGAATCCGCGCAGAGAGACACACAAAGCCACGACAAACGAACCAACGAACGAACGACCGACCGAACAGGCAGACAGGCAGAGAAACGGGCGGGGTATCACAAAAGCCAGCAGATAAACTAATAGGCCGCCAAATGTGGCTCGCTCTCAGAGACACACGACCACTCATGTACCACACACGGGGCGCACGCGCCCATACGTACGCATAGAAGAATAAGGGCGGTAGGTTGTCAAGGGCAATACCGGTGGTGGTGGTGGTGGTGATTTCGCTGAATTTCTTCAGCCGAACCAACGGGCCAACGAGCGATCGACTCAGCAACTCACTGACGGGTAAGTGGGGGGGGGGGGGGCGAGTGACGATAGGTCAAGGCTTTGGAGGTCTTCGTGGACACTGTGATTGTTGTTGTTGTTGTTTTCTTCACTATGGACAATGTCGTTGTTGTTGTTGTTGTTTTCTTCACTATGGACAATGTTGTTGTTGTCTTCACTATGGACAATGTTGTTGTTGTTGCACTTGTTGTCTTCACTTTGGAAAATGTTGTTGTTGCTGTTGTTGTTGTGGTTTTTGTTGTTGCTATTGTTGTCTTCACTATGGACAATGTTGTTGTTGTTGCACTTGTTGTCTTCACCTTGGACAATTTTGTTGTTGTTAACGCAGGCAGTTATTGTTGTTTTTGTTCTCGTCGGTGGCAATATTGCTGTTATCCGTAATGCTGTTGTTACTGTTATCGTCAGCAACGTTGTTATTCGCGCTGTTGTTGGAGTTGCTGTGGTCGTGGTTTGTAGTTGCTGATCTACTCAAGTCGCTGTTTATGCATTCAGACTACTACTAGTACGATTCGTGAGTTTGGCGTTCTGTTTCTGTCGCTGTTGCTCATCGTTGTTGGCATTCCCTCTCTCTATTTCTCTCTCTCTCTCTCTGTCTCTCCCCTGTTTAAGTTTTGCGCACTTTTGATGCGCACGTAAGCAACAGGCGTGTTCTGGACGTATAGCAACGCTGGTTAGAGTTCTACTACAGATAAAGCTGCTGCTGCTGCTGCGATTGCAGTGCAGACCTTGTCATAACACGTGGAAGGTAAGCAGCCATCGGTGTCCTCGACGGTAGCTGCGTTGCCGCTGTTGTCGTTGTTAGTGTTATTGTTGTTGTTGTCGTTGTTGTTGTTGTTGTTGTTGTTGTTGTTGTTGTTGTTGTTGTTGTTGTTGTCGAGGACGCGCCTAATGCGTCTGCTAATACCGATCTTGCTACACGTTGGTGGCGCTTGCCCGTCCGCCCGCGGCTTGTGATAACAAAGGGCACCACACAAAGTCGACATCGCACCCGATGGCACGATTCAAGAATTGAATGAATACATTAACAGAACAATTCGTAAAGGACTTATGATTGATGAGGTTAGAAAGGGAGGACGGACGAGAGACCGGGAGAAGGAGAGCGATATAGGGAGAGAGAGAGAGAGAGAAAAGGGGGAATAAGTAAGGGGAGAAATGGGAATAAGTTAGGGGAGAAGGCGGGGACCGAGAGGATACACGAGTGGGCGCCGCGTAAGGGAGGGTTGTTGTGGCCGGCTGAGTTGAGTGAGACCCAATCATCGACCCATCACCGGTTCAGCAGCAACAGTCAGTCCAGAGCTCGCCTGGTAAGGGAGCTAAACATGTATATATATATATATAGAGAGAGAGACACGCAGGAAAGAGGGTATAGTATCAACGAGATGGGGTAGAGAGAGATTGGATAAGAACAAGGGTAGCGGCAGATTGGCTTTAGAGCGTTCACTTCGGCGTCTCCTTCTCCGTCTTCACGCTCCGGACCTCCCTGTCGTGAACAACCTCAGCAACAACAACCTCGACTATGACAACAACAACAAGAACAACAGCAAAAACAACAACAACACTTACAGTCACCGCGCTGTGGTCCGCTCGTGTCGTCTCGGACTATGATTCTTCACCAACTGTTGTTGTTGCTGCTGCTACATCGATAGGTGGGCAAATCACCTACGGCTGCTCCCCGTTTTGCCCTGTGCTGATATTGGGGCTGCTGTTGTTTTTGTTGTATTTATTGTTGCTCTTGTTGTTGTAGCCATCATTGTAGCGTTTGCTGTAGTTGTTGCTTTGTGCAAAGCGTGGTGAGGGCAGCTCAGTCATTCTTCGCATGTGCGCAGTTACCATGATTGCTGTTGTTGTTGCTGCTCGTGTCGTTATTGTTGTTGTCGTCGTCATAGCTATTGCTGCTTCTACTGCTTGGTCGTTACGGCTATTATTCTTCCTGTCGTTATTGTTGTTGCTGTTGTTGTTATTGTAGTAGTTGTTGTTGTGATTATTATCGTTGGTGTCGTCGTCGTCGTGTTCTGAAAGTCTACAGAGATGGCCGCTTACTCGGACACTCGGTCGCTCTCTTCTTCCCTCACTCGGGCTCGGGCTCCGACTACCGTAGCAGTCATCGTTCCCTATGCAGCATCGATTTCCGAGTGGACTCAACAAGATGGGAGCCGCCATCTTTGTGGCCTTCCCATCCCGTCTCCCTCCGATCGGGCCCCCGTTCTCGTCGCCTCTCCTGCCTTTGGCGCCCACACACACGGCCATCGTGGGTGCAAGCTAGCTAGATTGTAGCCAACACAACCTCAGGAGATGTATGCGACCCATGCAGGACACCACCCACCGAACGTGTGCGGGGAAAGAGCAGATTTTGTCCGTTCGCCGCTGCTGCTGCTCGCAAGCTATTGCGACAAAGCGATGCAATATAGCTGGTGGGCAAGAGATCCGCCCTCGAACGAAATAACGTCGCAAAACACGAGGCTCGAACGTAAGAGCAGCAAGGCCTGCGGGGGCAAGCATCACAGTGCACGCATATATACGGAGCTCCGTCCGGATTTATTAAGGAATTCGCCCTTCTCAAAGCCAGTTCCCTGCAAAACTCGGCTAAATTGTCTATCTCGGTAATACTTGTGGTGGCCAATGAGGACTGCCGTGGGCGTCGCTCTAATCCCATCAATGGACTCTGCATGCAGTGATATCACTCGCGTTAACCATTTTCGTTTCTCACTGTTTTCCGCCATCAAATTGACAATGGCAAGGCCTGACAACCCTAGAAACTCTCAAAAAGTTTGTGCCCCCAGAACTTAAGCCAAGTTCTCTCCGACTGACGTCTCGTGACGTGCTTGACGTGCTTTCTTTCATTTAAATCAATCCGCAGCTTTGACAGTGATAAGCCGAGATGCTCCGTGAACCACTTAGATGATTTATGGCAGGGTCTTATTAGCTTAACCACGTCTAGCCCACTTCTCTCTACAACCCCGGCAAGTTGCTCTCGCCGACGAACTAACAGTCCACAAACAGAAACAGCTTACAAGAGAAGCTGACATGTGCAAACCTGCTGGTGTTAAACCCCGCCAGCTCACCGACCTGATAGGACGATTATATGATAGCGTGTCGTATATTCTCCTAGTCCGCTGGCTGAAATTTGCACTCCTGCTAAAAGGGCATATAGACTGTAAGACTGGGGCGCTTCTTAGGGGGATGAAACATGCTTTGCCCGAGTTTAAAATTCTAGGCTTATAAAACCTGGATTTGCTGGGCGCTCAGCATACACCGACGTTTCTTTGATGATGTCCTTCAAAGTACAGGTGGTCTAGTAAATCTACACAATACACAACAGGTACAGGTGTCGGAACTGCCCAGATAATTAGCCAAGGATGTTTGTAAGGCCTAGTCAATTGTAGCCTTGAAAGCGACTCCTGAAAGTAAGATGCTGACTTGGGCTAGTGGCCTAGACCTTTATGGAATTGGTACAATGGTAGCGACGTACTAAGAACGGGAACACATTGTAAGCCAAATTGCCACGTTGAGGACCAGGTTTGCGGCTTGCCTGGGTATAGCTCTGGCGAGGACTTCTGAACGAGCGTTAAACAAAACAATATTGCGAGAGTCCCGAGACCTTCTCTTAAAGAACACAAAAAAAGCCCTGAACATAAAAAAACGATGCAACTGGGGTGGTTGCTCGTTTGGCAAATTAGAGAAAATACCATAACTACTGGAGACCCAATCATATGTCAGCCGGTGACTTTAACGATGGCTTAGAAATTTCTGTAGTTCCAACTAAACTCTCTCAAAAGGACCCCGTAGGGTGGTTGATCGAACAACCTATAGATGACAAAGCGCGCGACTTTTCTTTTAGAGGTTTTCTATCGAGGTAGAGAGAAGAAACGCCGCAGCAGTTGTGAGATCACCTTCACAAAGTAAAATTCTACTACCATTCGAATATTCATAAAATCGCTAACATTTTCAACGCATCCAAAATTGTGGCAAAGTCAGGCTGCTACAATTTCTAGACGGTTAATGTTCTTCACCAATAGACACGAAAAACTGGTCCTTTTCTCAACTGCCATACGCCCTGAGCCTGCACTTCATAAAGGTCACTGTAGCGCACTACTACGTTTAGCTTTTTATCGTGCTATTTATTTAATATTTAGTCAGGGAGCTCGATGGTCCCAAAGATTTGCGTTCAGTTAGCCGACACAGCCATTCTCTATAAGATATGATGTTTTTGAGAGATTCCTAAAACCTTAATGATTTCGCATAAATTATTAACCTAAGGTTGATTTCGCATAAATTATTAACCTAAGGTTGATTTCGCATAAATTATTAACCTAAGGTTGATTTCGCATAAATTAATAACCTAAGGTTGATTTCGCATAAATTCGACCTGGCCGATTTTGTCCGGGAGGTCGCGGCATGGCCGGAAACATAGAGGGGCAGAACAAAGATGAACTTAGGGGTATCCCTGTTGTATGCCTGTTTCGGTTGGTATGTGTAAGTCAAGGCGAGTTGGACGTCTATATGAGGACATAATGAAACATGTTTGGGGTGAGGTCCTTGACTGCCTTTAGTGAGTGATCTCCACTTACAGTATTTAAAGCATTTGAAAAATCTAGCTTGAGCAAGAATGTGTCTTGAACAAGTCTTGAAGGCCAGGAATAGTCGAGTTGTATGGACTGCTGTTCCACCCCGGCTTTAATTGAGAACTCCAATTGGCGATCGTCTATTCGGTGCGTAAGCGGTTCTATGCTATCCTTTATGCTGACCTTCAAAGAAATTCTGCGTGGATATGATGAGAGTGCTATCGGTCGTATTTTCATATCAAAGCGAATAATTTGGGGCCAAATTTTTGTAAAAGCTCCGCTGGCGCTTGTCTAAATCACAATATATTAACAACTTTAGCTGTAGATATTACCAACTTTTTTTGCTGTCTCCCCTAAGTCTGGGGACAGTAAGTCTCGAACGGATAAAATCTAATCTTGATGAGGAACTTCTTGGAAAAGGGCGAACTGCGGGCAAAGGTGTCTCTGTTGCTTGTAGATCTATCGTTGGTGGTTCAGGCCACGTTTGCTCGGCTTCGCTGGTGCAGGCTTCGCTCGTAGCGTTTTGACGGTATATTCTCCAAAGAAAAACATGTTTGTAGAGATTAGAATTCCCCCAGCGGTGGTCCCTTCCGTTCAGACAACTTGGCTAGAATTCCTCAAGCAACACCAGAACCAGCGTGAGTTGATGCGTTTGTTTTTGAGTGATTCTGTGGGCGGTTAGGTTTTATAACGTGGCGCCGCATTCTCTGTCTCCGCGACTCTTTCGTATGATTTGCGCGAATGATTGGCTGATATTTATACCGGCTAGGAGGAGAGGGTGACCGGTACAAAGTGTGAAAATTGTTCCGAGTAATCGAATAATCGAGCACATTTGTGAGGATCATATGGCTGAGATATATCTAACGGGTTTAGGTGTGATGCATCTATGTTAATATTTTACTGATATCTTAAAGTTTTATTAAGACGTCCTCTATAAAAGGTAATTTGTTTTGATCGCCTTAGCTAGACCCGGGCTGACCACTATATATAAATATATATATATATATATATATATATATATATATATATATATATATATATATATATATATATATTTGTTTCGTATTTTAAGAGTACGCGGAGGTAGTTCCCGGCAGAATGTCCCTGACCCAGCGTCGTATAAATACATGCAGTTGCCGACACACGCACACACACACAACATAATATATACAACCTCTGTCACACGCTGCAAGAAACTTGCATATCAAGTTCGGCTAGTCTTTCGTAAATCGGTGGGAAGCGATGCGGTTGCGGACCGCGGTCAGACAGACACTTTGGCTCAGAGCCGGCCTTTGGAAGGTTTGTGATGCGGCGCAAGTCAATCGGCAATGACGTAACAGTTCGCTTTCTTCTTCACTCCCGGTTCGGGCTGTTTCTTTGCTGTTGTTGTTGTTCTTGCCACTGCTGTTGTTGTTGCTTTTGTTGTTGTTGTTGTTGCTTTTGTTGTTGTTGTTGCTGCTGCTACTGTTGTCGTTGTTGTTGCTACTGTTGTTGTTGTTGTTGCTGCTGCTACTGTTGTCGTTGTTGTTGCTACTGTTGTTGTTGTTGTTGTTGATGTTATTGTTGTTGTTATTGTCTTCGTGGTGATCCCTCAGTACAATCGACATTCATTCGCTCATAAATTTTCCGCTCCGTTCCTATCGGCGACAATCGCAGCAGCAGCTGCTGCCTTTATTGAACAACCCAAAACATCGACAGGTTAATGACGACTACTCTCAGGGTGATAGTACGTGTACATCTCTAGCAACTGCCGTATCGAGCTGACAACCCTGCCATTGCTGGATGTGTGTGAAACAACAGTCGGTCAGCTGGAAATACATATAGCAAGCGAGCGAAAGAGCGGGAAGAAGTATACATATGTATAAAATAGATTAATAAAATAGATAGATAGATGGTTGGATGGATGGCTAGGCAGGCAAATGAACGAGTGACTTCTTGTTGTTGGTGTTGTTGTTGTTGCCGCTGTCATTATGGTTTGATTTGCGTATGCCCATGCTTAGACTCTAGTGTTGCAGTCGATGATGGTGGCTGTGGGAGCAATGGGGCTCTGAGTTGTGACGCTGCGGCCCGTGACAACAGCCAGCTACCATGATCATTACATCACCGTTATTATTACAGCTGTTCATAGGGCTGCAATCAGGCGATTGTCTCGTTGGGCGAACAGCCGCTTGCTCTGGCAATACTTCGCACGAATACAAGTGTAAATAGTCGGGTATTTCTCCTCGACGTTATATATATTATAGATATATATATATATATATATATATAATATATATGTTAAATCGAGAGATATAGAATATGGAAAGCTATAAGAATAGGATTTTATATATTATTAGGATATATATGATATTTATCTAGATTATATAGTCCTATCTCTCTCTCTCTCTTGAGTCTCCTCTTCTTGTCTCCTTTCTCCTCTTCTCTCTCTATCTCTCTCTCTCTCTTCTTTTTCTCTCTTGTATTTCTCTCCTCTTCTCCTCGTCTTTTCTCTCTGATCTTATCTCTTCTTCTTCTCTCATCCCTACTACTCTCTCTAGATATCTCTATCAGATCTACATCTATCCCCGTATATATATCTATATCTAGAATATATTATATAGATATATCTAATATCTCTCTCTATTATCTGTATTATATATAATATATATATATATTAAATGGTGTTGCAAAAAATTAGCAACTCATGTTTTTTGTGATAATTTCGGCTTGGTTTATTTGAATGGCTTGAAATTTCAAGCGCATGATGTACATGACGAAACATGAGTATAGTGTTGATTTCATTGCAATCTCAAAATCGGTTCATACAAAAAATAAAAAAAGTGTGAAAAAACAGTGTTGCAAAATATTAGCAACAATAACATGCTAACAACACAGCTCTTGTTTGTAAAGGATAGTCGATACTACAGCTGATATTCGATCCCGGGGATCAAATGTCAGGAATATTGTATAGCTAAATCAATCGTTATATAGCTGCAAAATATTCTACAGCTTAGTCGTTGTTCCGACCTAACGACAAAGCTTATGTTTAAACCATGGGTCGTACAAAGGATCTTTCGGATAACGAAAAGACAAGAATTGGGGCATATGCTAAGCTCGGTCATACAGTAACTGCTATAGCAACCAGATTAGGACGGCATAAGAGCACCATCAGCAGGTTCTTACAACCTGGAGTGAACCAAAGGTGCAGATCTAACAGTGGGCGTAAGCCAGTTTTGACTATTCGAGATCGGCGAAGGATCATACAGTTGGCTACTTATGACCAAATGTCTTCTTCCAGGATCAGGACTACTTTGAGAGTGCCAGTGCACCGATCCACAGTGTACCGAGTGTTAAGTTCTGACAAAAACGTGCGATACGCGAAAAGGAAGCTTATGCCGCGACTGCAACCGAAGCACATTGTCGCACGGCGTGAATTTTCGCATAGATACCAAACTTGGGATAACGAGTGGAAAAACATCGTCTTCTCGGATGAAAAGAAATTTAATGTCGATGGCCCTGACGGCTGTCAGTACTATTGGCACGACTTACGAAAGGAACCTAAATGGTTCTCGAAACGTGTGACCGGTGGTGGTTCTGTGAAATATTGGGGCGCGTTTGGATATAATGGGAAGTCTGATCTAGTCGAGATTGTGGGCCGAAACAATTCTGACATGTACCAGCGCATTGTCGGTTCCCAATTAGAAGCCCACTTCAGAAGAATTGGGGGACCTGACGCAGTTTTTCAACAAGACAACGCCACGTTTTATACCTCGGCTAGCACTATAGCCTTTTTTCACGAACAAAGAGTGCCACTTTTTGACTGGTCGGCATTAAGTCCAGACCTGAATCCCATTGAAAATCTTTGGGGACATTTGGTAAAGCAGATTTACGCAAATGGTCGACAATATGATCATTTGTCGGACCTCAAAGAAGCTGTCCAGCAAGCATGGACTAATATTCCACTTTCGTACTTACAACAGCTCATTAACTCCATGAAAAACCGAGTTTACGATTTGATTCAGAAGAAGGGACGAAAAACCCGTTTCTAGAATAAAATATGTAGTATCAAATAAGTCATACAGCCCTGCTAAGAATAGAATACGCTGTAAGGCGCTATTGTTGCTAATATTTTGCAACACTGTTTTTTCACACTTTTTTATTTTTTGTATGAACCGATGTTGATTGCAATGAAATCAACACTATACTCATGTTTCGTCATGTACATCATGCGCGTAAAATGTCAAGCCATTCAAATAAACCAAGCCGAAATTATCACAAAAAAACATGAGTTGCTAATTTTTTGCAACACACTTTATATATATATATATAAATATATATATATATATATATATATATATATATATATATATATCATAAATATATATATATATATATATATATCTGGAATATTCTGTGATAGAATATAAATAGAAATATGCTTTTTTTTGTTGCTTAAGTTAGGACGCCATTCACAACACTTTTTATCGCTCTATTTCAAAGTCTTCGAGCTCAGATTCACGTCTCACAATCGAAACGTCTTTTTCTGAACGTTTTCAAAGACTTGGTAAGATGAGGAAGTTCCACGGTGCCAAATATAGTGAATTCGTTGGTTGGTCTGACCACTGTGACATCAGTAAGAAGAAGGTTGAAAACATTTACCCTGCGGTGAATCTCGAGAACAAAGAAGACCGGCCCTCGACGAATTGTTTCATAAACTTTCGAGTTAGAGAAATCCTCTTTTTCGACATGAGACAAGTCACGAGGCGTCGGGCAGATTTTCTTCATGAGTCCGAGGTAATTGTACAAGATATTATGAAGAAACTTGCCATCCAAGCTCAAAGTCTCCTCCAGCTGTTCATATGCTATGCTAGAGTTTTCGTGAATCGCAGCCTTCACACGAGCCACATGTTCGTCTCTTGTTGCTGTTTTTGAACGTTTTTACAGGGAACGTCCTTATTCCCAAACTGGAAATTTTCAGTTCTAAATGTTTGTATCATCAATACACATTTCATTTCGAATGATCCCTCAAAGTTTTTCGAAATACTCTTGTGCACCTAATCATCGTTGAACTGTTACAAAAGAAGCTCCATTTGGCTCATTCGATACATGATTTAGAGGGATGTTATGACTGTACGTAAAATACTTACACGCTAACTGAGCTAATTTCGTACAATAATGATTACATAATGTACTAAGCCCATCAGGTAAATAATAGGGCCCTTACTTAGGATCCGGCCCCTCACTAATAAAGGGCTTACTCATTTGTATGTGCTACCGTGTAGGGCAACCGAGTCTTGGGACATTGCTGAGGATGTTTGCAACGCTTCTATCTGATTTTGGTGGACATTTTCTAACGGCTACGACTTCTCACATTGTCGCACATGTAGTGTTAGTCACAAGGATAAAGGGCCGTTTGCAATGAAAAATGTCAAATTCACAGTTGATTGTTAGCTTTGTACAGGTAACCAACAGACGCCGTCAAATACGTCGAAAAAAAATATATATATACACATGTTTATACGCTCACAATTATACTTAACTTGCGCACAAACAGTTTTATTTCGCAGAGTTGTCGGATGTGATGGGAAACCAAACTCCAAGCTGTTCGCCGTCTGCCATATGTCAAACATGAGCACTAGATTGCTTTGAGATGAACTGTAGCCGTACAACAGGCTTATTTGCTGACATTGATCATAAGCTGCAAAATATTCGGAGATACATTCACTTTTGTAGTAATGAAAGAAAGTAGAAGGACTCTACATTGTACATTGTCTGTCTGAACTGAGAATATGCAAGAAGACCCAACGATGTAAAATCGATCAACCAATCCCTACTATACCTTGATGATATTCATAAAATAAAATCTAAAACTTTTTATTCGTGGGAACAGGAGAAAGTTGCACGGCGCTAGGCCCAGCGAAAGAAATGTTGCGAAAATATAGAAATATAGAAAATTTCTCATCAAATATTCCGAAATTAGTAACATCAAATAATCCTAAATCAGAAACATCAAATAATCCTAAATCAGTAACAGTAAAATGTGTGCGACAGTGCATTGTTGCGCAGAGTTCAGATCCCTTGCGTTGGACGTTATCGCGCAATTTTCGCGGCGATAAACCTCATTGAACGTAAAACCAGGTGGCAAACTTCGGAGATTGTTGAGTACAATATCACGAATGTTTTTCAACCTTTTCTGTTATTGACGTCGAATGCCTTCCCGACTGGGGCTCCTCTTCGGTCTCTTCATGTCCGTCGCAAAATCGACAATATCAGGTATACACAGCTTTTCGGGGCACTGCTTGAACACCATAAGCGGTTCGTACTAGTTCAGAGCGTTTGATTTGATTTTTAACACAGAACTTGATGCAGATCCGTTGCTTCTCCATAGTCGACTAGTCGTAAAAAATCGTCGAACCTCGTTTTCCTCACTCCTTTGAACCAAATTCAAACGATAAGCCCTTTCACCGATTGGAACGAAATTTTGCTGTACTAAAAAGTACTGGAACTTGCCAATCTGCCCTCGTATATACATGCATATGTGTATATAGATAACACATTCTAAAGATAAGTTGCAGATTTTTTCCAAACGTATAACAAATACCACAAGTAGTAGTAGTAGTCGTTTAACAAGGCATTTTGACATCGCAGAAAACGCCTTTGCTGTAGTTGTCATCATAGCATGCGACGTTGATGTCCCTGACAGCAAGTTGTCTATTTCATATAGGTTTCAATGTATGTTACCTATTGTTACGCTGTTCGAGAAAATAGCTAGTTTGATCCTCGTGTAGCTATTGTTGTTGTATTGTGTAGCTGCCGTTATCGGTTCTCCTTTCGATGGTGTCTTATTGTGCTGTCACATGGTTGACTAGCTGGTTCTTTTGTTTGCACCGTTACTTTGTCTTGTAGAGGTTTTCACGTTGTTTTTCGCACTTGTTGCTTATACCGCGTGTAAGTAAGTCTCGACCGCCTGTTGTTAATGCTATATGCACCCTAATGCTAATGTTGCATTGAGCATGTCGTTACTATGTCAAAACGATCGAGGCTAAACAATGTAGGTGACGGTTTAATTGGTTATATTGCTCTTTAGATTTGACTGTCAATACTACTACTACTACCACTACTACAACAACTGCTCTGACCTCTGTTAGGGGTCCGCATCTAAGTTACGTAATTTACGTCAATACCCGGCAGCGTCAAGCGAGTTATATTTTAAGTGCCGAATTTACCTCGTCGTCCAGTGGCGAAGCCAAAAGCGGGCGATAGTGACATTCCATGGCTTCGCGTCAAGAGCAACAACTCTTGAGGCGTCTCGATGCGGGCTGTGGCGACCGTACAAACACACAATACGCCGCACACTATTATCCAGAACCGAACACGAAGGTGTTCGTCGACGAATCGTTGGGATCAGTTAATGAACGTCAAGTTAATTAAGCAATCAATTAATTATTCACCCACTGATTAAACGTATACGGCAGTTAGCACGCGTTTTCTACTGAAGTCGTGATTCGGGCCGGTATTGGAGCAATGTCGAAGTACTTTCGAGGAGACTTTTGAAGCCACGGTTATCAACGACAATGTCAAACTTCAGCAGCAGCAGCAGCCAAGCGGTGCCACCGAGCTATCAGTCACCCCGGCAGGCAAGATGGTAGGCACACTTCACTGTACAAACTTCAAATTCTCGAACACAGCGAACATTACAATACAACTGTAATTGTCTGTTACGCAGCCGCTGGTGCTGATGTTGCTTTTGTTGTCAGAGAGTTATGGTTAGAATTGCTAAGGTTGCTGCTGCTTCTGTGGTGTTGGTAACGATTGTTGTCGTTAGTTCATCGTTAGTCGTTCGACAAACCACCACCTTCAACTTGGTTGTTGAACGACTCTGGACCTGAATTCTCTAGGAACAAAGCTGGCCAGCTCAAGCTCATTTAGCCTTCCCGAGGAAGGCGAGATCAGACATCCAGTGTGCCCAGAGTAATGGAGAGCCAATGCTGCATACGCCGTACAGTTGCACGTACACGGACGCTGGCTATTTCACTCACCACTCCACCCGCCCTACAGAGTCACGATGTTATTTTTGTTGTGACTGTTGTTGTTGTTGCTGTTGTTGCTGTTGTTGTTGTTGTTGCTGCGGCTGTTATTGTTGTTGTTATCATTATTGTCATCATCGCTCACCACACGTAGATGCCGCACAGGGCGGACGTATGTTTTGCCCGTTGAGTCCAACAACACAGCCAAGTGAGAGTGCACTCCGGTGCAATAGAGGCTCTTGTGGCTTTTCTACCCAATGACTGGACTCTGACTGGAAGTACACAGTCCCGGTTGATCTCCTTCGTGTATATAGCGCTATTGCCAATATATATATATATATATATATATATATATATATATATATATATATATATATATATATATATGCAATAGCGAGCGTGCAACCCTCGTCGAGTTGAACGCGCTGCTATTGCCGAAAGACTGCTGGCACAACTTTTACTACTATTACGACTACCACTACTACTACAACTACTACAAAAGTATCAGCATTACTGATGCGTCTCGAGACAATTTTGCCGAAAGAGTACACGGTCTGGAAAACTCGAATTAAAGTCCGATGCACATGTACATAGTCATAGGAGATTGGACAGACAGCTTGGTTTTGAAGTGAACGTTGGATAGTGGGACGCGCACAAACGCTAATAGACATTCTTAACCACCACGCAGCGATCAAGTGTTGCCGAGTTGGCCGCACTGTTTCTCTCAAAAACAAAAACGAGATAGATACGGTCGACCGTGTGATGACGGTCGGAATCGGTAACTGACAAAAAAAAGCGTTTCGCCTCTACGATTTGTGTGTATCCTTTTCTATCGTTCTCTCAAAAGCTCAATAAAGCGTTGCAAGATCCCTCCCATGCAGGGCGTCCCATGCAGCTAAGTTGATTCCGCCGCTGATAAAGCGTATTAAAAAAAGAAAAGAGGAACTGACACAATAAAGATACAGAGAACCGCGGGGTAAGGGGACAGTATGGAAAATAGACCTATCCAGCAAACATGTTGTAAAGCCTGTTCAGAATGTCATGTTTGAGCTACTCAGCAGAAACGAAGAAAGTTGACATGGCGCTACCAATCTACCGCTATATATCATAATTGTGATTTTATATATATATATATATTTAGTCTGCGTTCGAAGACGAGAAATGGCCGGTGCCAGAAAAAGAAACTTACCCCAGAAAAGTGGGGAAGACGGGCAAGCGCAAACACCTCAAAAATCGGCTTCTATCACGTGGAATACAACTAATTTCTAATGGCAAGATTAATCAGCTAACCGGGGCTTGGAAGTTCGAGCCGGTGGCAGAGGCGAAGGCCGCAGGTCGGCTCGATCAGAAGAAACCCGAGTGAAACACTCCTGTTAAGGCCCTTGGCGGTGACAAGAATGACAAAGATCGCACCGTCCTGTTTAAAAACCACGCAAATTCCACGCGATATAGAATTCGGTGAAGCCAGCCGAGCGCTCTCGTAAGAGGGTGTACTGTCCCGCTTGCGCCTCAGTCACACTGGGCACCATACTCATCCTCTCTCTCGGACGTCATTGTGGATGGCGTGCTGTGTTTCTGAAGCAGCTCGGATTCGGCTTTCTACTTGTGACCGGGCCGTACAAGTACAATTCATGTCCGCTGCGTTGTACTCATCAGAACTTGAAGTGTGACATCTCACCGTGAGACTGCCTGCGTAACTAGAAAATCAGCTATTCGAAGTCAACCGAAAACACCCCGCAGCTGAGGCAACCGTTACCGAAGGCGGTGACTTTGAGCATTTGTTTGAGCAGAAGACGAAATCAGAATATACGCCCTCGGAGGAGAGAAGAAATCTTTAAGGTGGGGTTGACGCTCTTAGGTGCCTTTTGAAAAGAATAGGGAAGCGGAAAGCCTGAAGCGTCTGTTCGTCCTTACCACAATAATGTAGGTAAAGTCTGTAGTCCAAAGACAATAAAGCCGGGTTACTGTTCCCCGTCATATCCCTAACGCGTAATAAATAAAGTGACTATCTTGTTTACGTTGCGTCCAGGTGCTCCTGAGATTCCCAGGCTATTATCCCCTAGCGTTCGTAGAAACTTTTTTCTAACCGTACAGAAACCCACCCGCTTACAATCAGAGCTATAACATAACGGAAACAAATGTCAAATAATATTCTTCATTGTTAGTTTATAATCTTCGCAGTCGGGCATAGGCCACATACAGGGCCTCCCAGAATTCGTCTAACAAATGTTGGGGTCCAGTACTACTCGGTAAGAAAATAATTTTTTCCAATTTAGTAATACAAGGGAGCGGAAATGTCTTCTTTTAGGGTGCGAGCGAAGTTACCAAAAGTGGTTGTATCAAGCTTTTTCAAAATCAAATTTTATCCTGACACTTCTTCACTAATCTGCGATTGCGAAAGTCTTAGTCAATCTATTGACAAACCAATCATACCTGCCTGTTTGGAGGAATTGTTTGCACTGCTGAATTGCATTCTACGTTACGGTAAAAGCCAAACAAATGTTGAATTAAACATTATTCTCCAGAAATAATTTTTTTTTGCAAATTTTTGCAGACTATATGTATAGGATGCTCCAGAATTCGCCCAACGAACTTTGAGGTCTAGTGCAACTCGGCGAAAAAACAATATTTTCCAATGGGACGAGGGGGCAGAATTTTCTTCATTTTGAGTAAAATTAGCAAAAATGGTTGTATCGAGTTTTTATTCTGGCATACTTTCACTAAATTGCGTATGCGAGAGTTCCAGTCATCCTATCAACATACCATTTGCATTCTACATTTGCTTAAAGCAGAATAAATGTTGCGTTGAAGATAATTCTCAATCAATGGAACGTTTGCAGTTATCATGTTTTAGCTTTCACACTAAATTACTATTTTTTATGACATTTCCGCCCTTCGTTTCATTGTAAAAATATTATTTCCAACGGAACGAAGGTTCTGCCTAGTTTTACTAGACCTCAACGTTTTCTTGGGCGATTTCTGAAGCAGATTGTATATATATATATAGTTATTGACACGACTGCCTTGTATAAAGTAATTTAAAGGGCAATGGTCCTCATAACAAGCTAAATAATAAAAAGGATTACGAAAACCTTTGGACGGTATGTTTACTAAAACCACACGTCGTTGTTATATATGAGGCAATTGGTGGCAGTTTTATCAATAAAAAGGCTGCCGGTTATTTGAAAACATTTATTTGACATTTATTTATTTACAGCATATTCTACATTCAAGAAGGTTGAGCATTGCATCGTTGGGTGCTGACTGAAGGGAGATGTGCCAGCTTCAATACGCCATCATTGTCAACCGAATCACATATAAACGATACTGTATACATTAATGTACAGATAACTATCTGGACGCATTTTGGTAGCTGAGGAGGCCATTTCCAGTAACCGTAATTAGCGGGTTATCTTACGTTCATAAAGCTATTTACAAATCAAAGGACGTGTTCCATTTTAACTGAAACATAAATATGCGTATCTCTTGTCAGATGAGGTAGGGGCTAGGGACCATGAGCTTATTGCCTACGAGTAGGATTAATGTTGATTTTCCACTAAGCATGTGCTTCACCAAATGGCGCATAAAATCTCAGTGGATCCCGGCATTGCAGAGTCTGTTCGGACTGACCAAATTCTGGTTTTCTGTTGTTGACATCCCGGCGTTAAAATTAAACCAACTGGAGCATTGGGGGGATTGGTTGTGAAGGAAGGGATAGGGAAAACTGGCAAGGGCGATTTTAGCACTTTGTCGTCACTGATGTCGAATGAATACACCGTTGTCAAAGAGCCTCCATGAACTTCCAAAGGATTCGCTCTCTCATCGCCATGCGCCCTCTAGCGGCAAAGATGGTAGACACTGACATTGTTTCGCACTCCTAGATCGGCATTTACATTGGATTGAGTCGATCAACCGACTAATGCGCGGAGCATGGCCTCGTCGTCTTCCGAGTGGTGATGGCGGAGGCCGCCATACTGGCGCTCTAGAAGTTGACCGCCAACGCGCTGGTGGCGCCCCCTACGATGAAAGTCCGCCGTTCTAGTGGCTCCCTCTATGTTAGAGGTCAACCGACAACGCGCTGGTGGCGCCCCTACGATGGAAGTCCGCCGTTCTCATGGCTCCCCCTACGTTAGAGGTCTACCGGCAACGCGCTGATGGCAACCAACGATGGTGGCGCCCCCTACGAAGGAAGCCCCCCGTTCTAGTGGCTCCCTCTATGTTCGAGGTCAACCGGCAACGCGCTGGTAGCAACCAACGATGGTGGCGCCCCCTACGAAGGACGTCCGCCGTTCTAGTGGCGCTGGTGGTTGCTCCCGCTACGGTAGAAATCTACCATCCACCTCCGCCTCCTCCTCCGCCCTGCTGCCATCCTCCACCTCCGCCTCCTCCGCCTTGCGGCCATCCTCCACCTCCGCCTCCTCCGCCTTGCGGCCATCCACCGCCGCCGGCGCCACCATGACCTCCACCGCCTCCGCCGCCACCACCACCATGACCTCCACCGGCACCACCCTTAATGATGATGATCTTTGCCTGGCCACCTCCGCCGCTACCGCCGCCACCACCACCGGCGCGCGAGAGCACCTGGCCACCGGCGTTCGTCGTGGTGATCTTGTGCACCGACTTGATGACCTGGGTGGGCCCGGAGATCGTGTACGTCGCCCCGCTACCTCCGCCACCTCCGCCATGTCCGTGCAGCGAGTTGCCTCCAAGCATACGCGACAGACTGACAGCGGACAGCGCCGCGGCGTCCTCGTCGCGGCCGGCGTTGCCGCTGCGCGGCTCGATCACTCCGGCACCGTCGAAGTCACCGCCTCCGTGGCCACCGCCGCCTCCACCGAATCCGCCTCCGTGGCCACCGCCGCCTCCACCAAATCCGCCCCCGCCCCCGCCTCCACCGCCAAGAAAGCCGCCATAGGCAGCCGAGGCCACTACGGCCAATACAGCGACGATGACGATTGCCTTCATCACTGAGCTGGGCCTTCCGACGGCTTGTCCGTTTCTGTACACTGACTGTCTTGCTGCCTGTATGCCTGTCGCGCTAGCGTCCCGACCTAGGCTCCAGACGGGCTAAACCGCCCTAGGTCTGCAACGACGGCACGGGCGACGACGCCGACGACGACGATGATGATGACCAGGACCAGGACAACAACAACCGCAATCAACTCTGTTGTCTGTCTCTATTATTGTAAGCACTGCTACGAAAGGCTGTCGAGCGTGTCGCCAGTGTCACACGTTGCTCTGCCAGCCTGGTTCTCACTGCACTGGCTTTGTCGACCGGTGGTAGCTCGATTCTCGATTGAACCACGGTTCCAGCGGGCCATTTTATAGGAGGAGGCGGCGAGAGACGACGACGACGACAACGACACGCAGCGTTCCCTCCGTCAAACATAAGAACAACAACAACAACAACACAAAAAATGAATGCCCTACCATCATCGTCACACAGCCGCCGTTACCGCCGCAGCGGCGGCGGTGGTACTACTATTGACGGCCGGTCAGCTGGTTGATCGGGTCGGGTCGTGGGGGAGAGGAGGTGGTGAGCTTCAGGTCGCAACCCCACAGCCACAACGAACGGCAGTCGGTGTCGGATCCTTCTGGCATTACAATAATAACATTGTTGTGACGATATAGCCTGGTCGTCCGCGCACACACATATTGAGACAGACGGCCAGATTAACAAACGAACAGACACGCTACATCTAGCAAGCTTAACAGACGTCGTCATCAATGTGGTGATGATGATGATGATGATGATGATGATGACGATGATGATGATGATGACGATGATGGCGATGATGGCCGTTATTAGGTTTATTTTTACAGTAATAACTATTTCTGCTGCCACAATAGCAACAGACCATCATTGTCAACCCGGTGATCGTAGTATAGAACTAACTATCTCTTTTTGGCTGTTGTTTTTGTTGTTGTCGTCGTCGTCATGGTCGTGGTTGTTTTTGTCCACATATCTGCCCCTACACCCTTCCAGTGCCCCGCTCATCTAGAGAGCCCCACGAAGCCCCCAAGAAGCCCCCACGTCATTTGACAATCCCCAAGTCAAATTCAAAAACAGTCATCCACTAACTCACTCAATCAGCCAGCCGGTCGTCACAACACCAACGACCCTCGTTGTTGTTGTTGTTGTTTTTTTTTCTTCATACATTAATAATGCCGTTTGCGAAGGCGACTTCTCTGCTCCCTGGGGGCGTTCGCGACAGCCGCGCAGACGACGGCTCACCGCGTGGTGATGGTGGTGGGGGTGGTCGTAATCGTCGTCGTAGTAGTTAACGGGAGAAATCGACATTCTGTTTTTTGATCGGCCTGGCTTCATGCGTTCCACACCTGTTAGCGAAGCAACAAGAAAGCGGGCGGTCTTTCAAAGCAAAGAATCGATTGTTTCGATCAGACGTCAAACGCTGTTGTCACAGCGGCAACAGACTTTCGCCTCGTTGCGCAGACGACCTTTGGACGTCATTGGGGTGGACGGGGGGGCACCGTATCCCAGCTGGCAATCCAGGCGCCGTTCGGAGACAACGATGACGCGCTACCGTACCAGTATCGTGCGTCGTCCGCATACCGCAACTAACTACAATGTGTAACCTTAATTTAGGTTACTCTTGTCTTAATCGCTTTAATATATATATATATATATATATATATATATATATCGAGCAAGATGGCTTAGTGGGAAAGTTTTTGCCTTGCATTCGGGAGGCCTGGGTTCGAGACCTAGACCAGCCACTCTTAAATTGGTTTGCGTGGTTTCCAATTTAGACAACGTAAATGCCGGAGTGGATTAAAAATCTGCCATGACATGAAAAAACCGTACACGGGCATTAGCGTTACGGAAAAACTTTATTAAAAAAAAATATTTATATATATATGCTTCTGTGCGACTTTGTGGATAAGAGTTAGCAAAAGTGGTCTTGCGCCTGGTTTGGTTCTGGCATAACGAGCCGATAACGACGGGCGGTGGTTCCTGTTGCCATTGTTGCTGGGATAGAATTAAAGATCAGCTCTATATTGTGATTGAGGGTCGTTGACTTAGAAGTGACTTAGTTGGTTACATCAATGCTATTTTTTGTTTGCGTTGAGTATACATGTAATGCGTTGCCACGATGTTGTGACCTCCTAGAAGAACTCTAGCTCAATTGTGTACTTTTCCAATACCTATCATGTAACTGTGCATACCATTATACTTTGTCGACCATTTTATGCTATTATTTGATTGAGAACTTACTCATTTGTCATGCAGTTGCGGTAAAAAACGATTCATTGAATTCAATTGAAGATGTGTGTAGTTGTGTATGTGCGCAATGTAGATCGCCTGCTCACGTCATACGAATTAATTTCGAGTTTGTACACTATCCCTGCGTCCCTAGTGATATCTCGCATCGTGTTCGTATAGTGTTACTGAACACCAAAAGTGCTATAGCACCGCATACAAGTGCTAACCGTATAGGTCTCACTATTATAAGCTCGTTAAAATATGTTTTTTTACCTCTAAATATACGATCCGCCTCAATTGCATGCATGTATACAGCAATAATAACAAGGCAAGAAGCATGCATGAAAGCTGTATTATGTCGATATGTCATAGTTGAGTCATTATATAAGACATTTGCATTATTAAGACATTTATATTACATTAATAAAGTCGTTATATAAGACCACTGTTAACCGCGCACAACTGAAAACTGTGAAGTCTGAAGTACCCGAAGACACACTTTGTGACTGCGTGCGTCTGTCCCCACAACACCGCGAGGTATCTTTGGTGAGCAGCTAGCAAGCTGCCGGCACCTGGTATTGATGTAATCCCTCACTTAGCATTGCCAACGTTGTGACCCCTTAACTTTTGTATTTTCTTCACGTCCCGTCTTTTTTTGCTATGAAAGTCTTCAAAGAGCCTTCAAACGACGTTCGAAAGACCGGAGAAAAGTCGAAGTCGGCAAACCAGTGGCAAACTTGCAATATAAGCTCCTCTTCATTGCCTGTTACGTAGTTGGTGTAGCGATGATTGTCTAGCAACGATATTACCATTAAATGGCTTGAATCAGCCATGACACGTAACCAAGGTGAATCAGAAAATAAACAAGAATATATACATTTACGAAGTTGATGGCTTGTATATATATATATATATATATATATATATATATATATATATATATATATATATATAAGCATATTAGCCTGCTATGTAGTTCTTCCAGTGGCGGTTGATTTTGCAGCAATTGCGGCGACCTTTTAGTAAAGCGGGAGGTTCATATATATACAAATCAACATAAAATATTGACAATTTTAAAGTAAATGAACGTATGATAAAGTTAGCATAACATCCAGCTACGTGACTAATATGCTCGCGACCGTTAAAGTCACCCGAAACACGAGCAACATTTTCCTGCACGTCATATGGGATAGCCTATTCATTTACAGTTGTTCGCCGACCAGCGCTATACTAACAAACACACCGCAAGGAAAACTTTAACTTGTTTTCTTTTACGAAGCATCCAAGTGGCGAACCTTTCTCTAGACGAAAGCGAGTGAATAAAGATTCTTGTTATGTAAATGCATTTAATTTATCAATTCATAAATGATCACCGAAAGTTAAAATTACTGGAAAAAAGTTGCTTTATTAACAATATTTTTGCGTTTTCAGAGTGACACTTGGTCTACAAACACTGGTCGCTCAGTAACTCCGAATGCGCCACCGAACGGCAGGATTTCTGTACAAGTTTTACCCGCATTTACCTATTAAAATAACTACTAACTCTGTGCACCGATTAGAACATTCTTCGTGTTCTACGCCGGTAACTTCTCGTAATGTGTGAACGTTTATTTAAAAAACTGTTTTACCATCAGGATATAATCACATAAATATATTCTAAGTTATTGTCGGCTCAGTAGCACGACTACTAAGACGTCAGATCTGGTTCAAACGAGCCTCAGGATTTGTTCTCATAGCGTTGTGACGGCAAGGTTGGTTTTGGAGTACTTCAAGATGATGGTTGCCATTGCTTTAAATTTACCGGGGCACAAATGTTCTGTATAGGAAGATCTTTATCGGTGAGCCTTGGAGTAGACCCAGTCATTAATGAAAATAGGCATTGACAGCAGCCTTAACCTCTTCATTGCAGAAAGGACTATTCTTCAAATGTCCGAAGAGGAAATAATCAGAGGGGGCAAGGTCTGGAGAATAGGAGGGTTGTTCAAAAAGTTCGAACCTCAGTTGGGCCAGTTTTGCCGATGCTTGCCGGGACTTGTGTGCAGGAGCATTGCCCTGGTGAAACGGGACAACCTTCTTCTGCAAAGCGGGCCGTTTTACGATGAGTTCTTGCTAACGGCAGTCCAACAGTCTTGCATAATATTCTCCTGTGATCGTTTTACAGCTCTCAAGGTAGTCGACCAGCATTATTCTACGTTGGTCTTAAAAAACTGTAGCCATCACCTTTCCGGTCAATGCCGTTGTCCGCACCCTCTTCGGAGGTCCTTCATCAGGTGCACACCATTGGCAAGATGCTTCTTGGGTCTCGGGTGTGTAGTGATGAACCCGGCTTTCATCGACGGTTATGAATCTGCACCAAAAATCCGACAGATTGTTCGACATCTTGGCC
Organism: Dermanyssus gallinae; assembly: GCA_003439945.1. Classification (NCBI taxonomy): domain Eukaryota; kingdom Metazoa; phylum Arthropoda; class Arachnida; order Mesostigmata; family Dermanyssidae; genus Dermanyssus; species Dermanyssus gallinae. Next base: position 172,108 of record QVRM01001152.1, on the reverse strand, counting down.
AAATTTCGCTGTAAAGCCAAAACAGGCGCGTCTTTTTGGCCTTGGTTGAGCAAATGCGGCAGCCATTTTGCTCTAAGCTCTTTCATCTTCAAGTTTTCGTGTAGGATAAAATGCACACTGCCTAAACTAATCCCTAATGCCTCCGCTATTTCTTTAATGTTTATTCGCTTATCTGTGCCAAGAATTTTCGCACTTTCTCTACGTTTTCCTCATCAGTTGCCGTTTTTTAGCCTCCTGGACGTAGTTCATCATCGGTGCTCCTGCGACCTCTTTTTAACACATTAATCCAGTTGGAAACAGTGGCAAAACATGGCGCAGAGTCACTGCACGTCTCGTCTAACTAAATTTTTACTTGGGTCGCATTCCAACCTTTGAAATAAAAATGCTTGATAACCACTCGAAACTATTTTTTCTCCATTTTTAAAAATCACGCCGATACGTTGCACGGGAAAAGCTATCAAACGAAATCGCAACGGCCAATCACCATAATATATTGAGTGCTAGCAGTCGAAAAGTTGCAGTTCCTATTAGCGGTAAAAGCGTGCCAAAATTCGAATTCTAAAAAGCTCATTCTAAGAACTTATTGAACTACCTGTATATATATATATATATATATATATATATATATATATATATATATATATAGTGTTTTGAGGCGGCGAGTCTCCGTAAAATCGAATTCACTAACGTACCTCCAGATTTTGACTTGCTGACAAACGGAGTATCATGCATTTATCTCATGCAGGTGTCATTCTTTACAACAGCACATCTCTGGATTGAGACTTGCATATGATTTTTCGGCACCACATGACAAAGTTATCAATAGCTTGATGCAGTCTCTCATGAGCCGGATTGGGAGTGGACTGTAGTTTCATTGAAAAAGTAACTTTTAGTTTAAGCACACGGAATGCAATAGCTTTTAAGCATCCATGAGAATGGTACAGCCATCCCTGTCATCACTAGGATCAACAACAAACATACTTTGCGCGAGTATTTCTAAGAACAATAAATCGTGTTGCGCGGAAATGCACGTTATACGACTTTCCCAGGAACACCGATTAATGCTGGAGTAATTTATACTAGAACTAAAAACAAAATAAAAAAGTTTTTAATTCTATAATAGACCATTATCCGTCCCCTACGGTATTGGAACTCATCCTGAGGCATATCTTCAATGCCTATGTATGGTGCATTGGTGGTGACAGCCATGACTGGCGCCCTAGTCCCCTAGACCACGCCGCCACACACTACTTGATACTTATTAATACTAGAGTATATTCATGTAGTGCAGAAGTCCAAATTTGCTCAGCAAACTCTCCAGATTTCCCTCTTTTGCACTCTCTTTTCACTTTTTATTTCTTATTTTGTTTCACAGTCCAAGCTCTCGGTGGTTGTTTAATTCTAAAAACTCTTTTCTGTATATCCCTTGTTAGTCGAGGTTTTTAGTTGCACAGGATGCCTTAATATCAAAACCTATTTCGCGCGATGTGCTTTTGTTTTTAAGTGAGCTTGCGCGATGTGCTTTTGTTCTTAAGTAAGCTCGCGCGATGTGCTTTTGTTCTTAAATGAGCTGTCTATGTAGTGTTCTAGCAATCTTGCGTCATCCGATGAGCCAAGGACCACTTACATTCACTCTCAGACATTATTCAGACAATTACAAGCTTCGAGAGAAAGAAAGAAAAACCCCGCTGCGCCGTCTACGATGCTATCAGAAGGCTATTCGAAGGAACACCGTTCCCCATTATGCCTATTACCCAAGGCAACAGGGTAACCTACTGGGTGACTCCAGAAGCTCGTTTATCTAGCAGGCCGTGGAGCAAGCCCCCTACATCGTGAGTATAACCCACGTTCAAAGCCGCTCGTTGTCTCCGATGATACCTTAGTGGTTGGTGTGACTGATGTCTCCGATATACAAGACAAGCATTGCCGGGACCGAACTTGAGCTACTGGAGCCCTTAACTCACAGCCACTGTACAGCCAGGCCGAATACCAATTAGGTCCATTGCATGTTCAAGATGTTTTTTACGAACTGCCGCGGGATGGGACCCCATCAAACCTAGGCTTTGATGTCGCTTTTCTGTCGCCATCGAAAGGCTGCACAGCCGATGGCTATGCCTAAATATCGTCAATCTTGTCGACGTTCTCCTGTAAGGGCACCCTCCCAGATCTCTGCCATCTCGTCAAACATTCTCCAGTCTTCCTCCCTCATGCCATAACAGGTCGATGCCAATCTGCCTAGGTGAGACAGATTGTTTAGTTCAGGCAGGTGGCGCACTCTGTCCCCACAGTTCTCTCTGTAAACCAGACGACTGGTTGACTCGTTACGCAGTCTACAACAAAATGTGATACCTGAGACTTAGACACAAGCGGGCTAGCACTCAAGCCCCTGAAGTGTGTAGTTTTTGTCTGCAAAATTCGGCCCTAGCCAACGCATCTTTCATGGAGAATATTTTCGAAGGACATGAAATTGATTTGTTTTACTAACTTAGACGGCATATTATGACGGAGAGACTATGGGCTTATCAAATAACGGCCGACCTCGCGGAGGTTACCGCTGTTAGGACCTAGACCAAGGGCAGTTCCTGTTTAACCAGTCGGTCAATTTATCACGCTTAACTCGCTCAGTGCAAAGTCAGAACCCTCGGAACTCGGACACGGCCGAGCTACTGAATACTTTTAACGAACTCTCGCTGGATGTTCTTGCACGACAACGCACGCTGTCTTCTGCACTCAAGCGTCCAATCCAAGCCATATTCGACATTTGAAGATGTCACCGCAATGCAGACCTCTCTGTGCGGTGATCTCGCCAGCGATCCAACCCCACAGATTGACTGGGCCTTCCCCTACGCGATTTACGGTTTAACGAGCGTTTTAGCGGAGCGATCGAAACCGGTAGAACTAGGTTCAGGGCGGTCCCCAGCAAAATGGCTAGCGGCGCCTGGCTAAACGGCCTATACCAATGATATACATAGACATGATTGAGAAAAATAGGTTTGTTCACTAGGTCACCATCAGTTTACTATATATTGACTACGTGTACACTTACGTAGATTTAAACGTCAGCCGGATTAGGTCCCGTAATCGGGATGTTGATTAAGGTCCTTGGGAACGCATTCACACTCGTTCCAGGACAAAGTACTCAACATTCGGCGAAGTACAAAATATTAATATTAGTGAGTATAATATTATACATTTTCATGTATTTCCAAACCATCATGGTAATTCTAGACCCCATATTGAGATGGGCTAAGACCGGGTTATAGGGCTGACTCGTAGGATAGGTACACATTCATAGAAGGCAATTGTCTTCCCCGAGAGTTAGCGAATAAGTTTCCTTATATATGTAAGATAGTGTAACGACGCATATCTTCTAAAAGAAGCATACATGAGCATATAAATATATATATATATATATACATACATAATTGGTCTTCTCAGAGACAATTCACCCTCAGGTTCCTGACGACATGTACTATTTTATTTCAACACACATCTGGCTTGCGTTGTGCGCTGAGCTAGAACGGAGCGTTGTATTCTCGTCAGAAACCACCAGCTTAAAAACCCGGCTGTTTGAGATATGTTGGGTACATGATTTGGTAATTCATAATTATATGTAAAAAAAATGTATATATATATATATATACATATATATGTCCTTACTATTTTAGTTTGTTGTTCTGTTCCCTTTGGAACGTTTTGAATCAAGGCTTGCTTCGATGCCGATCCGCTGCCCTGACAAAAACCGCCCTTCGCCGAGTGCTATCATCGTTGAACGTCCTAACCAGATCGTGTTCTGCTGAATTGACGTTTGCCAGAAATTATCCACGCCACGTACCGAGAAGACATGCGTGACGACCCTGTCACGGTCTGCCCATCTGTTCTACCGTACAATAAACGACAGACGTGCCGTCGGGACCATTTGTTTGAAAACGCCAATAGCGACGAACCCGTGTTCGGTGCCAGCCAGCTAAAAATACAGCCCTCGACCGAATTTTGATCACCTGAAAAGGCAAATGAGCACACCTGCTGATGTGCTCATTTGCAAGCAAATACCCCTGGGCGAATAATTGTCGTTTGAACAAATATTGTTAGTCGTTTGTGGTCTACATTATATATGTAGTTTAGTTGTGATGTTGATGCTGGAGTGCACAATGATGGAGTTTGTACTTTAGTCTGATAGTATCGAAAAACAAGTGGAAGGGGCGGGCTCACAACAGCCCCGTGAATCTTTTGCTAGCATACATTTTTTCTACTATTTTTTACCATAATTTCAATATATATATATATATATATATATATATATATATATATATATATATATATATATATATATATATATATATATATAATTTTCATTTTAAAGTGTCAAATGTAATTTTAATTTTAAATTTGTCTACGCACGCGCATAGTATAGCATCGCACCATTGCCACGTAATCTATATATTTAATTTGCCGTGTTGAATTACAATTTCTGCTAATGAAGTATTGTTCACGCCCGTAATCAGAGTTTTTATTCTGTACGCTGTATTTGTCCTTCTGACCCCTACGTTTTGATCGCCCGAGGGTTGTCAATACACGTGATCAACGATCGTTCTACACCAGCAACATTAATCGTGTTCTTGTCAAGGGCCAGTACGGGGTAATTATACGATCCATTCATAGAAAATAGTGGTAGTAGCAAGACAACACACAATACGTGAAGTTCTGTTGTTGGTTGCTGTTGTTGTGACAGTGCTGTTGTCATAGCTGCTTTTGGTGTTGTTGTTGTAACTGTTGTGGTTGTAGCTGTTGTTGTTGCTGTTGCTGCTGCTGTTGGTGCTGTAACTGTTGTGGTTGTTGTTGTTGTTGCTGTTCTTGTTGTTGCTGTTGTTGCTGTTGCTGCTGTTGTTACGCTCATAACCGTTGTTCCACCATGGCCGTTGTTGAGGTCGTTATCGTTTTTGCCTCGAAACAACTGCCGTACAGGCAGCGTAGCAAACGATAAAGAAGACAAGAGATGGTGGCTGGCAGGCAGGGGGCACTCGGGCAGTGGGAGTGGGCGTCCCGGGACCGAAGACCTTTCAACTTTGGAAGGTCTCCTCTGACAATGAAGGACTCTTCTGGCGCGGCTGGCTGGACGGCAGACCGAACGTCCAGTTGTTTGTCTGTTTGTCTGTTTCTCTGCCAATCTGTCTGGCTGGTGTCGAGTCATAGACGTTGCAGCTGTGCGGTGACACGGTCGCCGCTCTGTCTAATGGCGGACGCCTGGTACGGCACAACTGGTTAGTAACTAGCCGTAGATGTAGTTCTTAGTACTCGCAGCAATGGCGTCTGTTGTTGTGGTTGCTGTGCGTGTTGTTGTTGTAATCGGCTCTGTAGTAATGATATAATAGTAGTGGTTGTAGTAGGTAGGAGTGATAGGTCGCCGGTCGAGCGAGCGAACTTCGATCGGTTCCGATCGGTTTCCCGGCCTCTCCATTTCGTTTGTATTGATGCCAATTTGTATACTGTGTACGAGCGATAACAACAGAAGCAGCAGCAACGACAGTAGCATCGTCAACAGCAGCAGCATTGTCAACAGCAGCAGCAGCAACAGCTACGCCATTATTAACAACAACGTGGCAGCAGCAATAAAACAACAACAGTAGCTACAACAACGACGGCGACGACGATGACAACAACGACAACAACAGCAACAACAACAACAACAACAGCAACAACAACAACAGCAACAACAACAACAACCGTAGGGTGACGCCCAGCCAACGCGTGAGCCAAGTTGTTCATGAGAAACAGAACAAAATTAAACGTGCCACACCTCTACGTGCGCGTAAATGCAATTGCTTCGTCGCAGGGATATGCATACACGTATGTTCATTTATGCATTCGATCGAGCGATCGAGCGCGAGAGAGAGAGAGACAGAAGGAAAGAGAAAGCAACACATAGTTGCGATCGCGCCTAGTCGGATGGAGTAGATGGAATCAAAGGCAGGGTTTAAAAGGCTATACGAGTATACACATACGATCATGATGCCAATACTCGCTGTATTACTGAGTCATCATCACCACCACCACCATCATCATCATCGCCATCATCATCATCATCATCACCATAATCATCATCACCAAAATCATCATCGTCATCATCGTCATCATCGCCGTTATCATCATCGCCATTATCATCATCATCATCATCATTATCATCATGAATGGGGTCCAGCCATGGCAAAAGCAGCCTAGCGGTATGCCGGCGGCATAGCGTCCCGACGATTCGACTTGCAAACGACTTGTCCTCTTGCCCATTTCTAGCTCCTGGGCTTCCCGCTACTCCACGACGGAGCAGGGCCTTAACTCACTCAGTTTGTCGGTTCCTCTGTGTGTCCGTCTCTTCTGTCTGATCGGATTGCCGACACGCCGACTTAGGACGACTCTGGATCCGGCCTACGAACGGCCGACCCGATCAGAGAACAAAAAACGCGCGTCGCTTCGAGTGACCATCATCGACACGGATTCAATCACCGCTAGAAACGCAGCACTGTTTGTTGTTGTTGTCGTCGTCGTTGCGTTAATGTTATTATTATTTCTATTTTTACTATTCAGAAATCTTGAGAAATGGCCGCACTGAAACCATTGGGGTCATGCACTTCTATAGAGGCACAAGCACTTGCATACTTCTGGCCGTCTTGAGAGGAATTAGCATACGTGTTATTAGATGCAAATTTAATTTTTTTGCATGCTGTGCATATACGAGTATATATATATATATATATATATATATATATATATATATATATATATATATATATATTTTTTTTTTTTTTTAATATTTCTCGCTGTAGCAGAGAGATAGATACACGTAAACAGTACAGTCGTTGAGATGACATAGATGGGATGGGCCGTCACAACGAGGGCATTCGCATCTTCATGAAACCCAGCAGAATTGCATAATAGAGGATGCAATTTATGAACACTGTAGCGAGTGACGAGATGCCAACATGGACGGAGACCTTTTTTCTAGACCCGATTCGTCAAAGCTGGTGTTAATTACGAACATTTTAGTACTTTTCCAGGCTGAAGCAGTGGAGCATCCAGTCCTGAATCCACGCGCTTCACCCTGGAAGGAAAGCCTATGCTCTCAGGAAATCCGTGAACCGCCCTGTGAGCATGCTTGCTCCTTTTTGCATTGGATTTTATTATGTGTGTTATATATATACTACGTGGATACGTACATTTTTGAATGGGGTGCATTTCAATGTGCGCGTATATATATATACTCGTATATATAAAGAAATATTATTATCGTACATGTTTTAACTTTCATAAGACGGCCGGCAGACTGTTTCGCGGAAGCGAGAAGACGCGTCGGGTTTTGCTTTTGCATTGTTGTGGATAGACACACAACAACAACAACAACAACAGCAACAACAGCAACAAACACAACAACAACAACAGAAACTACAAAAACAACAACAACAACAACACAGCAAGCAGCATCAGCAATAGCAACCGACAATCGAGGTGTTTGCTTGTGTTGATGCCACACATCAACTGGCTCTCTCTCTCTTGGGAGAAGGACGTACGGATCTTCAACACACCGTTACGATGCTGGTTGTTGCTGGAGGCGTTGCTGGTTACAGCTGGCTGGTTGGTTAGTTGGTTGTTGTTGTTGTTGTACGTCGTTGCGCGCCTGTCACCAGCGCCAACCTGCGCGGGTGGGTCCAGTGTGGTCAAGGTCTGCTGCTGCCGCCGTTCGAACAGTGCACGCGCTTGTTTGACGGGTGGCGACACTCTTTTCTTTAGCGCGAGGCCAGTCAACGCTCACTGGCCAGCCCCGCTGACGGCTGGCCACCGTCCAGCCGCAGCAGCAGCACTTGCTGGCAATACTGCATAGCGTATCTGGCCATAGCATACTGTGTGTGTGGCAGATACACAGTGCGTCTGATCGTCTTCCCATCGTCGTGGCTATTGTCATAGTGGGTTCTGCTGGCGTCAGTGCTGTTGTTGTTGTTGCTGTTGTTTTGGTGTTGTTGTCTTGTTGTTGTTGTTGTTGTTGTCTTGTTGTTGTTGTTTTGGTGTTATTGTTGCCGTTGTTCTTGTGGCCGCTCTTGTTGCTGTTGTTATTGCTGGTCTTGTTGTTGTTGTTGTCGTGGTCGTCAGGAACGATCCGCTGAGCAGCCAGTGTTCGACCAGCCGTTCCAGTCGAAGCACTAGAGTACGAAGATCACGTAGTTGAGGGAGTTGTACTGATACTGAACCGGGCGTCAACAACTTCACTAGCACCACCATTCGAACAACAACAACATCGACCTCAACCTCTAACGTAGGTTTTTCTAGCTTGTTTATCTGTTATTGTGCACCGTATACGTGACACGACAAATGCTTGTCAACGTTGTCAAACACACGTTAGCACTCATAGATACACCTTTGCACCTGGACGCATCTGTCCTTTCTCCGCGAACCGTTTCTTCCGGTCACAGATTTGAGCAGATGCCGCATTTTGTCATTTCGTGTGTCGGTAAGTCAACCGGTTGGTCGGTCTGCCGGTGGGAGTGTCCGTTATCCAACGATCCAGACATATCCGAAAACAGTGATTTGGCGACTCCATTATTCGGTGACTCAGGTATGACCGCTCTCACTGTATTGTCTGGACCTTCCTGTGTGGATGGCTTCTTTGTCTTTTTGTCACGTCGTCATGCGGCCTACGTGACGTGGACGACGTATCATAGACGCTATAGAAGCTCTTTATTGGAAATGCACGCCAATCAACTTGCCGTTCTTGCTACATGCATACGTACGCAGAACGATGAGGAGGCTGAACATATGTATGTAGTTGCGGCGCAATTTTCAGCTGAAACTGTCCTTTTTGCTCTGTTTCACTCTCGTGCTTTCCCATAGTGTGTCGTTGCTTGTTGCTTCAGCAGCCTGCCACCACTGTCTACATACAATCACATCTACATAGATGCCCGTTCACTGGTTACGGCATGGTCGCTCAACACCTGATGATGCTGATGTGTCATGGATGGGTACTATTGTACCTCGCTTGCTATTGCAGCCAGCAATAGCAGAGATCAATTATATGATGTCGACTTGATGAAAAATAAAAAAAGGAATTAGTGAACCATAGCATGAACAGGTGACTGAATGAACTATAAAATAAACAGGTGGCTGAACAAACTATGTAATAAACACGTGATTGAATGGACTATGAATGTCAGTAAGTCAACCGGTCGATCGGTGAAACAGTGAGTTAGTCAGCGAACCATCTAACCAGGCAATCTATCCGAAAACAGTGATTTGGCGACTTAATGAGTTCGAATGACACCCAGGTATGATTGCTCACTGTATTGTCTGGATCTTCCTGTCTGGGTGGCTTCTCTGTGATATCGGCCTTGCCACGTCGTCGCATGAACAGATGACGGAATGATCAATAAAACGAACAAGTGATTGAATGAAAAATAATATAGCATTGTAGCATACAAATGATTCAATAGATTATAAAATACATTTTAGTTACGGCTATCAATCTTGCTGCTGCTCATGCTGATGCTGTTTCGATGACCATCAAAACTCTATTTAATCTAAGCTGTCTTTTGTTGGTGACGACGCGAAGCCATGTACGTCGCGTCTATTTAATCGTGTACGATGCTGGTGCATTTCCTTCGAACAGAGCCCTTTACTGTTTCGGCAGTTGACTCACAGCAACAACTGTCACGGGTAGCAAACAAAAACTCACCCAATGCCGGTTGGCACCCACACCACAGCATATTCAACGAATATGTTGTGCAAGCAAATTGTGTTATGCAAGCTACAGCATCTGCATGATGAATAGGTATTGTGCAGGAGCCACGGGAATAAGCTGTTGCCAGCTGTTTTGTCGCGTACGAAATCGAAGTGTCAATGCCTATGGGCCAGGTGTATACATGTTTCACCTTCTTTTCTCTGTTCGATTTCGAAAGCGCAATCGCGTGTGCGATCAATGTGCAACCCCTGCACGGCGGGTGAAGAATCAGGGTCACCACGCATCCGTCAGCATGCCAGAGCTTCAGTACCCCCAGTAGTACTTCGTTGTCAGAGCTCGGTGCCTTAAACACCCCCTCATCCTGAAACTCATAGCCAGAGGTGTCTTCACCTGCTTAGTAATAGTAGTAGTAGCAGTTGTTGTTGTTGGTGTGTACCCCGTGCATGGCGGGAAAGCGAGTCATCATAGCACGTCCGTCAGGATGAGCTTTGATAATCCCAGTAGTGTTGTTGAGCCCGGTGGCGTGGTGGCATGCGTCTGCGCCTCGCAACCGGAGGAGACACATAGGTGCGCGGGTTCGAACCCCACTGTTGCACATTTGTATTAATGGGGGTCCGTCTATGAAGCAATGCGAAAAGCAGTCCTATGGACGTTAAATCTTGGCTGAGAGTCAGCCCCGAAAGGACTTTTTTTTAACCTCAGTAGTACTTCGCAGTCAGTACTCGTTGTCTTAACCTTAAACACCCCCTGGTCCTGCGACTTCAGCCAGCAGGGTCTTTACTCATTAGAGCTACTTGTAGCAGTCGTAGTATAAGCTACGATGTAGTGGTAACCCGGCGCTCGGCAACAGCAATGGTGCCAAATATCAAATACAATGTTCATAACCGTCCACAAGAATCACACAGATAAGTATCGTAGAAAAAGATACAACGACCGCTGAGTTAATAGGTGGTAATACATTTGTGTTTTCACAATTTTTGACTTCTGCTATGCTAAAACGCTGCACTTTGCACTGGTACTCTGCAAAAAGCGTTACCTACTTCTTAGAATGTTGAAAAAAACGTCTTTACGCTCATCCTATTGAGAACGACAGTTAAAAAGGGGTGGACGAATACTGCTTTTTATTGTGCGCATAGCATTTGGTCTGCCAATTGCTAATAGGTGTACGATCAAGTCGGTCGGACGGCATAATACATTTAGAGCTTTTTCGATCTGCTAAATCGTGAGTTCGATGTTGACTCGGCGCATTTGTGTAAATGTTGGTTTCCTGTGCAACCCGTGAACTGCCAATAAAGCAAAATTTGTTGTTATTTCATCAAATCATTCTCATAGGACACGGCACGCTTGTCAGAAGACGCTGCGTATTGAGCGTTATTGATCTTGGACGCACAGTGGATCCGGGTCCTCAAACTGTGCCAAACAACAGCCCCCGGTATAGGTAAGACAACGAAATATAGGACAACACTGTCCAGACGCAGTCACAGAGCTTGCCTGGATCACATACAGAAAATGCAGCGCAAATGCACACTATGTAATGGCCTTCCTGGCAAGGGCTGTCCTAACAGAGGCGGTACGTTATGAAGGGTTATCTAAGCTTTCACCACAGCTGCGAAGAAAGAAGTGTATCTCCAGAACTGCGCCGAGTATTGCCAATTCGCCTACGACCTAGTCGCTGTTCACAGTGTATTATGAACAAGATTCTAAACATTTTCCATTTGCAGCCTATATATATATATCGATGTCTAAATAACAGGCCACACGGCCTTTACCTCATACATAAAAAATCATGTAATTCGGACACATTTTACATACAGTTTATATCAACCAAGAACATTACTAACTTATGACGACATGATCCGATACGTCATTTTGTCGATATATTAGTGCCCCACACGTGTTTGTTAATTTTGTTTTTTGTTTATTTTTACCAAAAATAAATATAAATGCCTCACTGTAAGCCGGTGAGGCATTTATATGATGTAAAATAAGCTGACATTTATGACACAACGCCCTGGCAGACCCATCAGACAGTTATTTGCAATACACGGATCGTTCCAGAAGTGCCAATGCCAAATTAAAAATGTAGTGACGCCAGATTAAATTGGAACATTCGAGACATATAGGATCAGTATATACTGACGGCACTAATTGACGGCCCGCTGCAAGATTATAGTCCTTCTGTTAAAGGTTGATACCTTGTTCTGCAAGTGACTATTGTAAGACTCACAAACCGCCTTGACCCGGATTCCTCTTCGCCCTCCAAGGGTCGGCAGCACCTTGCATTTCTTCAAAGCCGTGGAGCGGCGTTTCTGCCATTATATTTGATTGGCCTTTCTCTCCACCTGTCTTCCTGCAATAACTATAGTATAGCTTTGGAACTGACCGTGACCGATCAGAGCCTGAGTTGTACACTAGATCAAGTCCTTGTGTCGGACCACGTCCTAAGGGCCTATATCAGAAAGTCCTATATTGTCCAGCTCCCCGACTGTAACCTGTGCTCGCTCATTTGGCCAAGTCGAGGTAGTTGCGTTCCTAGCTCTGATAAGGTCCATATTTTCTTCCAGAAATATCTCACTTCTTTCGTCCGCTAGTAGGTCCCATGGCAGCATCTTAGCTGGGACCAAAAATGCCTTGGTAGAAACCGTCAGGTTAGCCCGACTAACCCCTGATGACTGGTGTCCCCTAAGAGCTCCCCTATCTTTGCACATCTTGAATGCCGTGTACGCCTAAATAGGCTCAGTGTAGAAGGCCAATGATTCGGTAACCGAAGCTCAAAGTCCTCCCACAAACTCCTCCAGTCCTTGACACAATCCGTGCCAGGTCTTCAGGTGTGTTTCACATGTGTCGCTCTGGTTAACCTTGTGTAGAGGATTATCCCGAAATACTTCCTCTGTAGCTTAGTTTTTATTGGGTGGTTTGCGATAATAAAATTAGCTTCCTTTGTCCTCTTCTGGCCCGTTAGGTACCGTACCTCGGTCTTATCGAGTGCAAGCATCATATGATTGCAGTCCATTCACTCCGCCACGATCGAAATAACTTTGTTGGCCGTATATTATAAAACTGTGTCGGTTTGCGCCGTAACCCTCAGGGCCAAGCCATCCGCGTAGGCCAACAACTCGGCCCTCCTGGGTAGTTGCTGGTGCCTAGCACCCCGTCATAGGCCATGTTCCAGAGCACAGGTTCCTGAATCGAACCTTAAAGGACCACGGCAGTAACCCAATATTCTTACCCTTCTGCAACTAGACTTCGCTCACCCAGGTATGATATCATTCGGCAGAGCGTACGCACATACTAAAGGTTACTCGTGGACATCATATATATGGCAATTGAGTGCTCAAACCGGCTTATAATCATTTTTTCCCATGACGCGCTATTCCTTTATCATAGGGAACTTCGGTTCGCTGGCCAGATGAGCCAAATAAACTGCCTGGTCTCTTCTGAAAAAAAAGTGCTTACGTTATTTAGTACTAATAGGCTTCCTATAGATTACGTGTTCCTTCAGATGCATGCCGGCTACCTTGGGCCGTGCCGGCTGCATTGAAATGCCCGGTGATAACTGGTCCCTTCCCTACTAACGGCTTTCTCGCTTGGCAAGTTACCCCAGGAACCCTTCAAATGCCCCAGGTTCTTGTAAGCTGAGAAATAGCATTTGTGTAAACTGCTACTTTTATCAACCTCGATCTTGGCGTACCCCCTCCTGCCCCTAACTACCAAAGATTGTTCGGAACCCGCCTATCATATCTGCCTGCTCGGTGCTGCCTTTGCATTGGATAATGCTCGACTGACCAGTCGTCCTTGAAGCACAAGCAAGCGTCTTGCTCTTCTTCTTGTGTTTTTTCACATTCTCTCTTTTTGGTCCCTTCCCCGCTGCATCCACCTGAAGTTTTGCCCCATTTCTTTTGGGGTACCGGTTTCCTTCAGCACTGAGTCCCCCCACCCCCCGCCTTCTACAAGGGGCAGGCCGCGCTGTTCGGGCGATGCGCATATCCATCTCGGTCGGTACCTCTGCATTGCAAATTGCTTATTTATGTGATAAGGTCTGCCACAGTTGGAGCAAACCTTATGCCGCAGTCTCGATACGTTTGCAGCCTAGGGCTTTGTGGCCCGGCTTCTGCCATTTATAGCAGTTAGGTTTGTATACATGACGGCAGATCAGACATGCCAGGGCAAACAACGCTGGCCCTAGTAGATATCCCTGGTGGATAGCGATGTTGGACTATTGTTTTATCTGTGGTCCAGGCGAGGACTAACAGATCTTTTTAGCTCTGCCATACCATAGATACGGGTATTGTACTACTTTGCCACACATCGTTTTTTGTTTCAAAATATTGTCTCTACTTACTGTATTAGACGCATTTCGAGAATCTAGTTTAACTAGCACTCTTGTAGGGTATTCTGCTTGCATAAAGGCGCGCTGCTCAGCGACGAACAGGTAACGAGTCACCTGACCGGTCTTCTATATAACCGCGAGACGGTACGCCTGGCTCCAATGATTGAGCACCCGCTCACATTGGATCAGGATACTATGAATCTGCCCTTTGAGGTAGAAGAAGTACGTCAGGTTCTGCACTCTCTTCCGAGAGGAAAGAGTGCGGGGCCAGACCAAGTGTACTATGAGCACTGGGTGCAGTCTGAGCCACTTTTGGCAAACCATCTTTGTGATTTCTTCAACGAGATCATGAAGAGGGGACAAATGCCAGGAGCCTGGCATATCGCCAGGCTTTCTCTTTTATTTAAGGGTAAGCATGGTGATGACAGACGAGACCCAAACTTATACCGCGGTATAGCGTCTGAAAGGACGCTGAAGAAGATCTTCTGCAAATTGGTTATAAAACGGATCGAGTACGTTGTCGACCAGACCCTTCCACCGGAGCAATTCGGCTTTCGAAGAGGTCGAGGAACGCGTGATGCAATCCATGTGCTTCAGTCAGAGATAGAGCGAGCTGTGGCAAAGCCCGGAGGCCATTTGTATGCAGTCTTTATAGACTGCGTCAAGGCTTTCGACAAAGCACCTCGAGATCTCCTGGTGAAGTCATTCCGATACGCAGGGGTTGGTGGCTCTCTTCTTGGCGTAATTTCCAGTTTCTTTGATGAGGACACCTTACTGGTACAAGGTGAGCAGGAAGTGTTGCAGGTAAGGCAAAATGTGGGAACCCCGCAAGGCGACCCATTGAGCTGCGTCTCCTTCACTCTTCTGCTTGCCGATTTGTTGATTATATTCGACAAGAGTTCCAGAAGGCCACAGTTGTGATGTACGCAGATGACATAGTGGTCGCTCATCACGACCTGGGTGCCATCAAGCGCATCACTTCTCTGGCGGAGGTGTTCCTTGTCTCGAGGGGG
Organism: Dermanyssus gallinae; assembly: GCA_003439945.1. Taxonomy (NCBI): domain Eukaryota; kingdom Metazoa; phylum Arthropoda; class Arachnida; order Mesostigmata; family Dermanyssidae; genus Dermanyssus; species Dermanyssus gallinae. The sequence goes on along the minus strand of QVRM01001152.1, from coordinate 157,047 downwards.
CTGGAAATAAACGCCATGAAGACCAAGGCTATGAAATTCAGAAGAGGAGGTCGATTGGCTGCTAAAGACGTTATACGTTGCGGCGGCCAATCCTTGGAATTCGTTAACTCTTTCCGGTATCTGGGGCTTCGGCTTCATTATACTGGGACGACCTTCACTGCTCACATCGTCGAGAGAGCGCGCACAGCCCTAATTTCTCTTTATGGAGAAATAGGCGATGTCCGGCGACTGTCCGTCCCGACGGCAGTGGCGCTTTTCTACCTCAAGGTTGTTCCGGCGCTGATGTATGGTCTTGACAGAGTATGGGAACACCTCACTCGGGCAAACTTTGGTTTGCTTGAAAGGTGTTTTACAATGTACATGAAGCGAGTACTTTGCCTGTCAATGCGGGCAAGGAGCCGCTTTGTGTACCTAATGTCAGGCTGTGCACCAGTTGTTGAGATCATTCGATTGAGGTTGAAGACGCCGCGTACAGTACCATTCGAGAGCTTTATCTCGGAATGGGAAAATAAAGTTGAACAAGTCCGACAAGAGGTCGGAGACCTGGATGTTTTCAGGGCCTTTCACCTCTGGTCTGGTCTTGCGTGTGACAATCGCCACGTCTATACCAGATACATAGTTCATGGCTATCATCACCTGGTTTGTTCGAATACGAGCTTCCACGAAGAGTACACCGAGTGCGTCTGTCGACTGTGCTCTCAGGCGTGTACGAAGTTTCATGCATCTGCCTGCCTGGCCCTTGCGAAGAGATCACTGCACTGCCTCTCTCGTATAACATGCCGCGAGGAGCTGAGTGTATAATTGTATAATATGTATAATTGTTCATGTTATGTGCATACTCAATATGAGTGAAATAAATACGATGATGATGATAAAGGCGCGCTGTCACAGTGTTTTTTATTCACGGCCATTGCAATCTTGGAAGCCACTCTCCGTAAGGCCATTCCGCACGCAATGGGTCTAATTGAGTTATTCTTTTTCTAGAGTCGGTTAGATTTGCAACATGAAACATTAGCAAACGAAATGACCGTAAAGTACTATTAAGAATTGTGGGCTCAAAGGTACTTAGTTCATTCAGTGGGCGTTCTGGAAAAGTAATCGTCTGGTCGAGCATGTCTCGTAGATGTCATGTAGATCTCTGACTATGCAAATCGGCTCCACGTGTTGATGGAAAATATTTAACGGCCTCGTGAACTTGAGATACTCTGATCTTCTCAAGATTTAAGGCGGCCGGTTGTTAAAGAAATCCTAAACGCTCTTGGCAATCGGTTGGGGAACACGGATGTTGTTTGGTTTGTAGTGTGTCGGTCTTACAAGCTCGTGGTTCGTAGGGGACGCATACGCCACACTATTTACAAGTGTGGCGCAGTTACATCTGTAACAACAAGGCCTGGCCAGCCGAACAAGTATAGCCTTCTGCTATTTCATCTTCCTTTGACGTACACTATTTTCATCTCTATATGCTGAGTGCAGTTAACGAATTCCAGTTTTTTCGAGGCTTTTACACGGCGGCCACACTGAGTGCAAACCGATTTCGCTGGTGTTGTGTAATTGTTAGCTGGACATTTAAAACGATTATTTAGGTAAAACTGCGTTCAGCAGATTCCGAAATTCTAGTACTTCTGGATCTTCAGTGCCATCTACAATATCCTTCATAAAGGCATTGTCGATCTTAGACTCGGATAAGACGCCTTTAATTATTGGGTTTCTATCCAGTCATGCTGATGGCATGAGTTTCATTTTCTTCGAATAACTGTTTTCTTGTTTCTGCAGCCGGTTTTCTAGGTGCAGTGGGCGGCAGGAGTTTGCAAAGTATCGTTTCGCAATATTTGTGCAATACTTGCCTAATTTTTGTGCGGGTTGTCGAGCGACATCCGCGTAAGAAATCTGTTTTTAGACAGGCTTAGAGCTGACATTTTGTGGCTTCTTTATTAACAACGAAAAAGCATTTGAGACAGGAAGACTCGCGGATACCTTCGCGTAGAAGCTCTCCGTGTCCTCCTCGTGTCCGGGTCAACCGCATTTCCTACAGGATAGGTCATTTTGTTTTTCCCACCCTGAGGGTTTATTCAATCATTAGTTCCGGGACAAGTATAGTGTCAAAACGGATCCGGGCTCTACCTAAATGTTTCCACGTCTTTATTGGACGTGGAAACATTTAGGTAGTAAACACGCTGTCACCCCGTGTTGCGATTGCATATACTTTTCGCTTAACTGCGTCGACGCCTTGAGCTTAAAGGCAGCCTAAAATATTATCATCTGTGAATTGAGGGCTAACTCCATAGATTCGACTCAATAATGCAAATATATCTGGGTATTACTGTACACAGTTGTCCAGAACCACACACATTGGTCCAACATTTTCGCTGTTAGCATTTGGTTTGGGTCTTTAGGGCGTATCGCCAACTTCACTTGCATTGCACTTCGAGGGTCAGTACATCGAAAAAACTCATTGAAGTCTACGACTATCGTAGAAACACCAAGATATCTTACTGCTTTGGGCTTATCTGGGCAGTGGAATAACAGTTCCGGCTGGGTTTCCGTAGGAGCTTTTCGTGGACTCGCGAATAACTGTCATCGAATAACAAGACGCAGTTATCTTAGCTACTCTCTTTGCAGCTGTTCGCCGCCACCTCTTGCCAAGTTGGAGCTTGGCTTTCGCATCTCTCGTCATCTCCAGTACAGTGAGATGTACCGCCAATTGTTTTCTACGAATCATCAATGCTCTCTCGACCAATCGTGTCATCGGCCCGTCTCCATCCTCTCCGATAGCCAGGCTTTTCGGCGATGGCGTTCTCTTGCTGCTGCTGCGTCGATTTGTGGCGGCACTTAGCAGTGCCCCGATGATTCTTTTCACCTGGTCGTCTGCCGGCTTTGCAGCCTAACAGAGGTGATAACGCGCGGGATGACTCCTTGCCGCTCGAGTAACTCCTTGCCGCTTGACCAGGTAACGGGCGACGCTTGGCAAAGCGTCTATGGAGTCGCCGAGCAGGAAATAAACACAACAGGCAGCAAGAAATAATGGACACTCTAAACGTGTTGATGAATTTGACAGCCACCCCTCCGCCCTCACTACATCATATGCATCGCAATGTACGCGTCCACATTTCAATAATAATAATAATAATGAAGACGATTTTCTGTAGGTTGGTTATTCGACGGATTGAGCGCGTGGCTGAAGAGGCACTTCCACCGGAGCAATGCGGTCTTAGGAGAGGCCGAGGCACCCGTGATGCAAACCATGTTCTCCAGTCAGAAATCGAGCGAGCTGTGGCACAACCCAAAGGTCATCTGTATGTAGTCTTTATTGACTGCGTCTAGGCCTTTGACAAGGCCCCTCGCCATCTGCTGGTTGAAGCATTCCAACGAGCAGGAGTGGGCGGCTCTCTCCTGAGTGTAATAGCAAGTTTCTTTGAGGAGGACACCCCGTTAGTAGACGGTGAGCAGGGTGTATCAGAGATTAAGCAAAATGTGGGAACTCCGCAAGGAGACCCGCTAAGCTGCGTCTCGTTTACACTTCTCCTTGCTTACCTCGTCGCGTCCAACAGGAGTATCAAAAAGCCGTAGTGGTGATGTATGCTGATGATATCGTGGTTGCTCATCGCGATTTAGGTGCCATCAAGCGCATTGCCTCTATGATAAAGGCGTTCCTTGTCTTGAAGGGACTTGAGATAAACACCAGGAAGGCCAAAGCCATGAAATTCAGGCGTGGAGGTCGATGGCTGCCAGAGCTATAGGTTGCTGCGGCCAACCATTGGAGTTTGTTCACTCTTTCCAGTATATTGGCCTTCGGGTACATTATACAGGAACTACGTTCACAGCGCATGTAAACGAAACAATACGAAAGGCACTTGTCTCTCTTTACGGGGAAGTAGGCACTGTCTTAAGACTGTCCGTTCTCTCAGCAGTAAGGCTCTTCATGCTTAAGATTGTTCCGGGGCTGATGTACGGTCTTGACAGGCTGTGGATCCACCTCACGCTGGCGAATTTTAGCCAGCTTGAAAGGTGTTTTTCATTATGTATGAAGCGAGTGCTTTGCTTGCCTATCCGAACAAGGAGCCGCTTTGTGTATCTCATGTCAGGCTGCCCACCGGCTGCTGAAACAATCCGACTAAGGCTGAATATGCCGCGAACAGTACCTTACGAATGTTTTATTTCGGAGTGGGAAGCTAAAGTCGAACAGGCCAGACGGGAGGTCGGTGGTTGGACGTTTTTAATGCCTTGCACCTTTGGTCTGGTCCTGCATGTGACAATCGCCACGTATACACCAGGTACATAGTGCATGGCTATCACTACCTGGTATGTTCAAACGCAATCTTTCATGAGGAGTACGAGTTGTGCACCTGTCGGTTCTGCCTGCAGAGGTGTGCCAAGTACCATGCAATGGAATGCACAGCGCTGGACCGAAAATCGTTGCAATACTTCTCTCCTCGGACGCGTGAAGAAGAAAGAGCTTCACGAAGAAACATTTTAAATGTATATTATACTCAATTTGACTGAAATAATAATAATAATAATAATTTTTTTTTGAACAAGGGTTTATTTTATTAATATGTACATGTATCACAATTATCAATATATTACTTATATAATATTTACAATATTGCTTATATTATTCTTATTGCTTGAGTGTCGGTGACCACTCAACATCATCTTGGCGTTGCCTCTCTGTAATTCTAATGACACTCTCTGTCGAAGGAAAGCGGTCGATCTTGGCTCCGCTGTGGCCTCGAAGAGCTTCTTCCCAAGCTCCTTTGTCAGTTTGAGTGCATCCTTGCCCCAAACGCCAGATGACTCGAGGCCGAACGCCATTACAACGTGGTCCTCAAGGAGATGCGCGTATAAGCGCCGTTTGTGCATCTCCCGTTGGTGGATAATGTTGCCGACGCCCGCGTTGGCTAGTGCACGATAGCCGAGGGCGTAAGTGTCGGAGACGGTGACGTCCCATGCCAGCGGCCGATTGCGGTCCCAGTCTCGGCTGGTAAGGCCGTCTGGTCGACGCTTGTCGTCGCTCTGTAGTCCACCAGGCTCCAGTGTAACGCGGTAGCCGGCTTGTCTAAAAGCGCGCCCGAGGATGTCATTAATAGCATCGTGGCGGCCCTGCGTAAGCCCAGCCAGCTTAGTGCAACTAAGTCGGTGCAGGCCACGTTCATCCACCGTTCCACCACACGGGCATGCCTCTGTCTCAAACATGGCAATAATATTAATAATAATAATAATAATAATAATAATAATAATAATAATAATAATAATAATAATAATAAATATTATTATTATTATTATTATTATTATTACATGTTAAACAATGTTACTGTTGTGAGGTCTGAACGTATTTTTGCAAAGTTTTTTAAATAATTAGTTCACTCAATGGTGCCTAAAATAGATGCCGCGTGCCCTCTGCAAACGGCCAAGGACAACGCTTGCCTCAAGAATTGACCCTCTTTTCGGTCGCTTGTGACCTCCTGAATTCGCTTACTTAAATCTTTGAGAAATGCTTCGGTTCATCTTGTGCCGCTAAGAATACGGCGCGGTCTCTCCGGGAAACAAGCTCGTCTAAGATTTCTCTGCTCTTTTTTTGCTTTTGAGCTTATCTAGGTTATATTGGCTAGGATTCTTCTTCTAAAGGGTCCGGGTCTAGCATGGTTCTAATAGTGTCCCGTGCTTTACTGGTTTCATATTTTATTTGTGGTCGAACTGCCTCCTCCACTAACGAAGCTGCCACCTGACCAAATTGGACCAGTGAAGCAGCGTAGCAGACAGGATTATTATTATTATTATTACAGTACACAAAAACAACGACCACTGCAGGTGTTACAATTTTCCACCCAAATAAACGCACTGCACAATTGTAATGACGACGGGCGTAGATAGAGATCTTGAGAGAGAGACCGGGCGCTGGCTGGCGTTATCGTACGTCACAACGGCGAGCCGGCAGCAGACCACCTGAATAAATACTGACAAAATGCTGTGCCTTACAACAAACTGCACAACTACTGTCTCCCTACAGCCCCACTGATAGAAACCGAAAATTACTTAGAACTACGTTCGAAAGACTGGCGCACACAGCCTGGATTCGCCGAACGATCCGCCCGATTCTTCTAGGCTGCTAGGCCGGAAGCTGATCAAGAGCGTGAGACGACAACGATCTACACGCCGAAACAGTTTTGACCTAGACGAGTCCGTGGACCATTCCAGACAACTTGATCCGCTACACGGAAGCGCCTACAGCAGAGCTACCCTACCGTCAAGCGCAAAAAGATAGCCCGGCTGGAGGGCAATAATACTAGGTCTAATCGTAGTCGGCATAACGTCGTATACGTTTCCAGACCAGGCGGGGGTTTATCGGGTGTAGCAAACGGTTACCAGTCAAGCCACGACTGTGCATGGCTGTGCAATGCGCGAGCGACTGCCATTTAGGGAGGATTAAAAAACTACGAAAGATTTTGAAAGAGGCGCGACCAAGGCAGCCGTTAAAGGCAAACAAAAACGATTAGGTAGGTATTTGTCATAACTTCGTGGCGTTGACAATATAATGATGGCTCACACACACACACACAATAAAATAAATGTATTAGCACTACCTAGCATATTTTACAGGAACTCAAAACTGAGCTTTTAATCATCTTGGTAGCCTTTATATATATATATATATATATATATATATATATATATATATATATATATATATATATATATATATATATATATATATATATTTCGTTTAACGGGCCACAGTACGAGCTTGCCTCGGACAACACTCTGAGTTGGCTCTCCTTCTTTTCCATACTCTTGAGGAATTCCGATGTCGTATTGCATTTTGCCTTTTCCTTGCTAATGGACTTTGGAGTTATTCTGCATTGTCCCGTGCAGTCTAACATTTCTATTTGTTCATACAGATGATGCAAGGGTCTTGTGGGTATATATATATATATATATATATACGTAATATTATGCATGCGTAATTGTAGATAACACACCAAACTTATGGCATAAATGCCTCCCATTACTGTTATTTTACTTTGGAGGTCAACGTTGCATATGAAAAACGTTATATTTTTCGATGTGTATGTCGGATCGTACCACTATGTAGTTATTTTTCTTATTATCTCGATAGTGGCATTGCTGAAAGTCCAAATGTCTTTACGTCATTGCAAGATCGTTACCTATTTGCTGTTGTTGCTATTGCGCATGACAATTATGCGAAGTTGCCGCTAAAATGTTACACTAAGGGATTTGCAGAGCGAAAATTATCAACTGCACCGTAAACAGGACAGACACTGCATCAGTGCCAAGTTTGAGACATTTTGGATTTGCTACACCTTATCAGCGTACGCGTTTTTCTATCCCTTCATGGTAACCGATAAGGTCTTTATGAGTGGATTTAGTGTCCCAAGAGCGCGCAAATGTATTTATCATCGTCACCGTCGGCCCGGAAAATTACGTGTAGTCTACGTCTGACTCGGTTCGACGGGTTTAAAATACCGGATATTAGGCTATAAACGCATTCCTAGAACCTTACTTGCCGTCCTAGGGTAGGCCTCCATATTACAGTTGCTCTAACTCTAACCTGGTCTAAAAAAAGCCCGTCGCAAATGTTTAGTAACATCATAGATACTAGGCTGTTCAAACGTTTTTGGAATGAAAACCAGAAGTTTTCATTTCTTTAAAGTTTTGTTCTTGTTCATTTTATTTGATATGCTCCTCGAGAAGCTTAATATACACTTTTCTCACCGATATTTTAGACCATATATCTGATTAGAATACCGCGCCCTTAGACTGAAAATAGGCATTGGCAACAGCCTTAACATTGCTGAAAAGCACTATTCATCGAGACTACTCTTTAAAATTCCGAAGAGGAGATAATCGCACGACACCACGCCAATGCTAGCCGTGTCTTGTGTGCAGAAGCATTATACACGGACAACTTTCTTCTGCAAAGCTGGCCATTTTTCAGTAACTTCTAGCTGCAGGCTGTCCGACAGTCCTGCAAGATATTCTACTGTGATCGTTTTACCGCTCTCAAGGCAGTCGACCAGAATTATTTAATGTTGGTTCCAAAAAACCGTAGCCATTATTACCCTTCCAGCCGCACCTTCTTTCTCTCTCGGGTTTCGCGAGTGTAGTGATGGACCTAACTCTCATCGACGGTTAGAAATCTGCGCCAAAAATCCGACCAATTTCTCGACATCTTTGCCAAATTTTGCTGAGAAGCGGAGATGCGTTTGGCTTTGTACCCTTGATTGAGCAAATGCGGAGCTTTCTCAACTTCAAGTTATCGTGCAGGATAGATGCTAATTTTCAGTTGTTCATCTGCGGCAAGTATTTTTGGAACTTATACACATTTCTTCATCGGTAGCAATATTTGGGCGTCCTGAACGTGGCTCATCCTTGGTGCTTGTGTAACATATTTTTAAACTCATTCATTCAGTAGGCGTTAAGTCACCGTGGACCACATCTAGCTTTCTAATTTTTACTTTGGTCACATTTCAACCTTTAAAAAAGTGTTTAATAACCGCTCAAAACTATTTTTCGTTTTCCGTAATCAGACCGACATGTTTCCCATAGCGGAGAGAGCTCACTCAGTGAAATTCGAATTCTAAATAGCTCATTCTAAGAACTTTTGAAACTACCCCATTAGGCAGAAATTTTGTAGAGAAAAATAGGGGTAAATCACCATCTAGAACATCTGAGCAATTTCAACTTCGGTGGAATGATAGACGAGAGCATGCGGTTCAACGCCACGTCTAGCCACACGACTACCCACACTCTCCCAGGTCTGAACCTCCCAGCTTGCCCCAAAAGGGCTGCAAAACTTCCCTGCAGAGAGAGAGAGAGGGGGGGAGAATAAATGGGCCGGCTTTAGCTCAGCCAGGTTCAGAGGATGGTCTAGGTTCGGCCGGGGGGGAATTCGATTAGCAGCTTCCTACTCGGCGCTGGCGCGACCAGAGCAGCGGTAGTGGCAGATTCGCGCCAATGCGCGAACTGTATCTATCAAGAAGAAGACAGTTATTTTGGGAATCCGGTTTCGCGTTCTGTCCTCCCGCACCCCACCGACTGGCCGGACGCGATCGGCTCACTGCATACAACATACAAGAAGCGTAGTGATGGAATTTGCTCCGCCGTGGGTGTCCGTTCACTTTTATTCTTTAAATAAGCATCTTTATTATTTATTAGTAATATTTACAAATGTATATATATATATATATATATATATATATATATGACACTACAGGATCTCAAACTTATTTAATATGACTATTTGGCTTCTGCTAGCCGACATTGGATGTCGTTCAGGCAAAGCAGAATTTTCGTCTAAACCTCTCAGTTTGTTTAGTTTCTCTATCGAATGACTTGTTCTCTCGCACTCACTTAGTTTGTAAAGTGATATTCGGCTAGCCATATCTGTATCTGTAACAAAAAATACTAAGTTCACTATCGCTCGTTGGCCAAAACTCAAGATGCAGACAAGTGCATGTAAAATGCTACGGCAGACAAGGAAAAAACTAAAACAAACGCTTACGTTGGCCTGCAAAACAGAAACATTGATTTAAATCAGTACAGTGCATCTGTAAGTTGACGAAATTTAAAATTGTTTGAATATATGTGTAAGGTTTTGGTCATTTGTTGTAGTGTGTTCCTTTACACCCAGTTTCGCTACTGAGCGACCATTGATTGACCTAAGTTACTGCTATGCACGATTGTTTTACTCGCAACTGCAAGCAAAGTCCTGAAAACTAGTTTCGGCCATACCTGGAGCCTCTACATGTATTCAAACGTATGTTGCCATCCATCTTGTACAAATGAAGTCTTGTACTGCATATACCCCATGTTGAGTCGACGAAGGCAGCTTTGTTCTGACTCGGCCACTTTGTTCTCACTCGATTTATACATTAACATAAATAAACGTCAAGGTTGCGGCATTATATATATATATATATATATATATATATATATATATATGGCGGTCAGGTCCAGTTCGGCCAGACCCAAAGGAGTCGTAGGCTTCTTTAAAATTCAAATTTTCTAATGGAATCCTTCCTTCCAGGAGAGATGGTCTTGCTTAGGAGTGACAGTGAAATTTGTTAATTATACAAGTTTTTATTATACTGATGTGGCTTACCCTTTGCTACTGCTTTTACTACAGAAATGAGGGCGCAGAATCAGAGACTCCATATCACAATATTTTTAGCTTTTCGCTGCCCCGCTAAGTTAGCGACTGCGCCAGTCAAACGCTCTGCTAGATTTCAATAAGAGAGCGCCTGCATTTCCATACGGCTGCGTCCCACACAAAACCCTTGACATATAAGATTTGCACAATGTGCGATTGCAAAGAAACGAGTTGTTCGACCAAGAAACGTGTGTGTGTTTCGACGAAAAATCTGCTTCGTCTGAAAGACATCCAACGTGGCTGAAGCCAATGAAGTATAGTGGAAGTGAAAACAACTTGCTAAAATCGAGCTCGTGTGATGCCTCATTATTATCTTTTACGCTCAATATATTAAATGTTTGTCATTCATCTCATAGAACAAAGTAGGATAATGTCTTACAGGTACTATATGAATGGTGGTAATGAAAGGTCAATTTGTAATATGAAAACTTTAAGCCGTTTTCAATAGCAAAAGATGATGTAGAAGAATTGGAAATGTAAGCCCTTTTCTCCTCCGCGAAAGGATGCCATTAGAGCCCCATGTTAGCAGAAGCATGAGCGTTAGCGTTGCCAGATACAGGCCGATTACCGATGACCTACCTCCTACACTAGCATGGTATCCTGTGGGAATCCGAGCGAAGTATAGCTGTTTACGGTAATCATATGACGAATTCAGCCACTATCGATCTGTAACCAAAACAGGTCCCCATGAAATGTGCACTCTCCTAAATATGTTTGGTTTATGGGCGTAATGCAATGGCACGCTTTGTGAAGTATCTTCCGGCCGGGCACATCGGTTAACTAACATACATGAGTACAAAATCTAAGATCCGCTCAAGTCAGACCAAACTGAGTTTGGGCACCCTCCATATATAAATTGTTCTATTTATTTAGATTGCCTTCAAATCTTTCTGGTAGTTCTATACAGAATATACATGTCACGTTTTAAATAGTCTTTAAAAGCAAAATCGATTACAGAACACGACTAACAACACTCGTTATTCTCATTATCACGTCGGCGGAATGAATTCATCCATCGATGCTGATACTATCGACTGCCGCCTAGAAAAGTCGCACGCCGCTTGGCGTAAATATAGGCTCTAAAATGTTTTGCGAAACTCGTTGCGCCGTCAAATTGCCTCCTTTCTGTCCGTTCTTTTTGTCGTTTGTAGTTCGCGCCTATGAACGCGGCACAAGAACAAACGACGTGACTGCCGCATTCTTCAGGCACGAATTGCGTCAGGCCAAACGTTGTGTCAGAAGCCTGATTCTCCTCGCCTTGATTGATCGCCCACATGACCGTCTTCTGTCTGCACGACCGCCGCGTTGAGACCGTCCGCCACGTATCAGTCCGCCCGAGGTATGTCCCGTCGACTCTACGTACGAGGATGCTTCTCGAGCGGGTATCCCGATGGTGGCCGATTCTATCTACGACACATCTAACGACAAGTCAGCATCGCGTGACGCCGGTGGGAATGACACCCCAGCCCGGTCTCCCGGCCGGCTACTCTCGAACGACTCCTTCTGTCTGGTCATTTGACGTGACTTCGCGAACAGTAGTCGCGGCAGCGGGCCCGGCGGCGGCGGTGGCGGCAAGAGCAATACCACCACCAGCTCCAGCCGTCCCAACAGCCGTCGTAGCTCGAGAGAGTCGGTGGGCGCCAACCGCTGCCGTTCAGGACTCGGTCGTGGTGGGCACCGAGTCCTCGGTCGACTCGTAGCGCGCGATCTCGTCCGAGTTCTCGGCGCAGATCGGCAGCAGGAGCTCCTTGACGTCGAGCGCGAAGTGCAGATAGACGAACGTCGCCACCGGGAACAGCTGGAAGCTGGCGGCCAGCGCGAAGCCGAAGCCGGTGAACAGGGTCCGCGTCAACGGGAACAGGCCGAGAAACATCAGCGAGCCGGTGAGAAACGCGAACGACTGTATGGCGCTGATGCAGGCGAACAGCTGCGCCTTCTCGTTGGGCCCGACGATCTTCGAGATGATCGAGCGGATCGACGGCATCATGAACTCGGACAGCGACAGCAGCACGACGCTGAAGTAGACCATCCACGAGCGGGTGGCCAGCGACAGCCAGCCGAGCCCGATCATGCGCGACAGGCCGCCCAGCAGGCCGGCGGTCGAGTCCTTCATGCGCAGCAGGCGCAGGCACAGCGGCAGGCCGGCGACGATCGCGCAGCCCTGGACGGCGATGAGCAGGCCGTGATAGTACGAGTAGTCGTGGTCGGACCAGGCAAGCGGCGGCTCGCGCAGAAACAGCAACGTGAGGTAGGACGTCGCCGCCATGCCGTACGACAGCATCAGCGCGGACGCCAGCAGCAGGCCGAGCACGAGCCGGTAGTTGTGCGCGCGAGGTCGCGCCACGGCGCGGCCGATCGACAGGACGTGCTGCACGCTGAACAGCGACATCGTCGACAGCTCGCGGCGGTGCGGCGCGCGTTCCGGCTCCCGAACGACGAACACGATGTACGCGAGGATGCCGCAGTGCACGGCCAGCTCGAGCGCGAACGTGTAGACGAAACCGACGCGCGGCACCATGAAGCCGACGATGACGAAGCCCGCCGCGCCGCCGGTGAAGATCATCGCCTCGAGCACGGCGATCCGGGTGCTGCGGCGTTCGACCGACGTCACGTCGCTGACCAGCCCGAAGCAGGTGGCCGACACGCCGAGCGTGCCCGAGCTCAGCCCGATCAGCGCCGACGACACGAACACGACGAAGACGGGCGTCGTCTTGATGAAGTACGACGCCGCGACGAAGTTGAGCGTCGACAGGATGCTGCCGATCGACGGCACGATCATGAGCCGCTTGCGGCCGTACTTGTCCGCCCACGAGCCGAACCACGGGCTGATGAGCAGCGTGATGAGCGACATCTCGGTGTTGTACGCCGTCATGTACGGGGTGGCGGCGGCGTCGAGCGTCGTCTTGTTCTGGTGCTCGCAGTCGCTGAACTCGGTCAGGCAGACCTTGCGGATGATGAGCTGCTGGACGACCGACATCTCCATGTACATCGTCATGAACGTCAGAAAGAGAACGGGCTCGACGACGAACCGTAACGCCCGCATGACGGCGGTACTCATTGCACCACTTATCTCGTCAGCGTCGTCTCGGGGATCTCGTTCGCTCTCTGTCGAGAGAGAGAGAGAGAGAGAGAGAGAGAGAGAGGATCTGTAGAGATTCTAGCGGCCGTCTTCCGCCGATACTCTACTTCGATGCCAATATTGATCCCCCCGAGTAGCGCCCACTTCTGCGAGGTCGGTCGGGTGTTGGGAAACACGGGCGGTCGGGCGGCGGGAAGAGTGGGAGAATGGGAAAACAACAACAGGATTTTAGCTGGTTGACGAGTTGATGATGAGTCAATGCACTGCCATTGCTAACACACCGTCGAGAACCGCACCGAGATGACCTGAGACAATCACCACCATCATCACTGCCACCACTGCCACCTCCACCACCTCTTGCTCCAGCCGCCACACGTTCGCTGTGGTGTAGAACTAGCGACACCAGTTCTGGAATTGGAATACGTCGCTAAATTGAGTCGCTAAACTACATGCAGGGCGCACAGTTGCCGGAACCCAACCAGCAAAATACATCACGAACTAGAGGTATGGAGGTGGGCGCACGTTGTTAACATGAAACACATTGTTCACACGTCTACTAGTCTTCTATATTGCCAGGAGTCAGTTTCATCGTTGGTGGCACCGTTGTTGTTTTTGTTGCCGCTGCTGGCTGGATTGTATAGACATTCTTTCTGTGGCGTAGTGCTAGTCATAAGTAGTGTGGACCGATGATAGCCGGCCCAATGCTGACGCCTCCCTGCCGTCGACAAGCCAGCCTGCCAGGTACCAGCCACAAGCGTGTCTCTGCCAGTAGATAGCCTCCAGCCCAGTAGAGGAGCTTATCTGCTGCTGCTGCTGTTGCTGCTTCTCCACTATTCTATACGGTTGACGTTGGAGCATCCAGCAACAATAATACTCCATCAATCGGTCAAGCCATGAGTGAGTAAACGAGTAATTGATTGAATGAATGAATGAATGAATGGATCAATCAATCAATCATTCATCCGACCGTCCGTCCGTCCGTTCCTCCATCAACGAGTAACGTTGCTTAATTTTTCCATTCAGCCATCCTCATATGTTACCTCAACCTGCCAGTCAATCAATCAAGCAATCAGTCATTCCGTCAATCAGTCAGCGGGGAAGGGTCAGTGACAATGGCAGTGGTGGTGAGATAATCGGCGAGATAATGCCGTCGACGGCGACGATAAGAATGATGCCGATGACGATAGGGGTGATTATACGGATGATAGTGATTATGATGATGATTGATGATGGTGCCGGCGATAGTGATTGCTATGATGTTGCCGATCGCCGCCGATACTAGAGGAGACAGAATTGACGACAGAGTTTCGATGCTCGTTGGTGGCCGGCGATTGCGGGCGCTCACCCCGCACACTGTTTCCCGCTGTTGCTGCAGCTCAGCTGTTGCTGTAGGTGATGGTCACCTCCAATGTAGGCAGGCACACTGTAGTTTGCTACCAGGACACGTCAAAACAACCGCAAGCATATCCGCAGCGATTAGGAATATAGGAGGATAGAGGATGTGTGGTCGTTCAGGACGCTCAGGACGTCCGGCTCATCTCGCTCGACCACGCTCAGCCCTCATGACGTTTACGCAGTTGTCGTCGTCGTCGTCGTCACTGTCTGTTCTCGCCGCCACCGGCGCTGCCACAGCGCGAACCGCACCGGTGTATACTGAGCGCGCTGGCTGGGACGAAAGTTGACGCCGCGACTACTCGCGTATGGAGGGGGAGTGTTGTCCGGTCGGTTTGAGGGTGACTGCAGGCACAACAAACACGATAAAAACGTCGTCGTTGTCGCAACAAGAAAAACAACAGAAATAACGGTGGCAATAGCATCAACAACAACAACAACAACAACAACAGAAACAACGGTGGCAATAGCATCAACAACAACAACAACAACAACAACAGAAACAACGGTGGCAATAGCAACAACAGCAGCAGCAACAACAACAACAATATCCAATATTGCTATTGCTGGTCACATTAATAGTAACCGTTAGCCGTCAGTAGCAGCAGCTGCAGCAGCAGCAACAGCTGTCTGTTGACTGATCGCAGCTGTAACAAGTGGATCGTCTTATTCTTGTTAATTTTATTGTTGTTATTATCGTTGTTGTTATTGTTGTTGTTGTTGCTGCTTCTGTGCTTGTTGTTACAAGTAGTAGGTAGGTTAGCAATTATGAATTGTAGTTAGCAGAAACGGAATCAACACGAGCAGCACTCGAAACCGTAGTAGTAGTAGTTAGTAGAAGTAATGCCAGTATTTGTTGTTGTTATTGTTGTTGGTTTTGTTGTTGTTGGTGTATTCAACAAGTTAGGGAAGGAACTCAGTGATGAAGATTAGGACAATGCTGATGAAGATCGTGATAAAGATGAACTTAACGAGGAGGAGAAAGATCAAATTATGGAGCAATGATGATTACACCCTTGTACACCACGTCCAGTGAGAGATGTTGATATTTCACCAGTGAGGGGAGAGGGTGGAGTGGGGTGGGGGTTGAGAGAATGGCGCGAACGCCGACAAACTCAATAAAACCGCCCGGCTCTTCTAGTGCGATTTTTCGTTTAATTGTTTGTTGTTGCTATTGTTGTTGTGATTGTGGTTGTTATTGTTGTTGTGGTTGTCCTTGTTGTTGTTGCTGCTACTGTCGTCTTTGTGCTGTGTTCAACAACCATATTCTCTCCTGACAGGGTAGTTGTCAGCCATATTCGTCTTCGCTTGGTCCCTGCTCGTCATCTGGCCGCGATTGTTTAACGCCGTTGTTGTTGTTGTTGTTGCTATTATCGTTGTTGTTGTTGTTGTTGTTGTTGAATGTGGGTATTATAGTTGTTTATTTATTGACCGTTTTACCTTTTACCTATGTGTGCATGTTTCAGTAGAAAACATCACATCGAACAAGTTAGTGTCGCGCCGGGATCGAACTCGCGATTTCTCTCTGTTAGCAGAGCCGACAGTCGAATCTCTTGCAGTTCGTGTCACTGCTGTTGTTGTTGTTGTTGTTATTGTTGTTTTCGATACTGTTGTCGTTGTTATTGTAATTTGGTGTAGTCGTTGTAGAATGACGACGCTGATGCACTTATAGCACAACAACAAGACAAGACGACAAAATGAGAGCAGCAGCAGCCGCCCCAGCCGCGACAATTCTGATGGCTACGTATATTTACACGTAACGCACCGAGACGCCAGATCTGTAGTTATCGTATTTAATCACTCGATGTGATCACGATTACACGATAATTCGATAACTAGCCAGCTGACTGATTAGTTGTCAGCAGCAGCAGCAACAGCAACAGCCATGATAACAAGTTTTATGCCACCAAATGCGCATGTAATCCCCGGCTGCATGAAACAGCAGCAGTAGAACAAAATGTGTCAAACAATCCGCTGTATCCGCTTCGATCGAATCGTATGAGTTATTTCCTTCGACGGTAATTCGCACTCACTTCTCAGGCACGGGCAAGATTGTTCGCTAATGTTAACCAATGACTGCGTTTCTTTTGATTCGTCTCCATCTTCTCCTAGTCTTCTGCTAGTTTGTTTGTGTTTCCTGCTGCTAATGACACTGCTGATAGGTCTGGGCGCTGCCATCATCTGCTGTTGTTGTTGGATACTCTATATATATATATATATATATATATATATATATAGCAGTACAGTAAACATCGGAGTCTAGGTTTAGTGGGTTGGTGAGTCCCACTGCCGATCCACTGTTGCTAACTACTTGCTGTAGCGCATACAATCATGCATTGTGCGAACTACCGTTATCAAAACAAACAAGTTATACAACATCGTGCGTCATCTGCTAGGCAGGACGTCTGCTCCGCAGAACATCCGCTCCGCAGGATATCTATCTGCTCGCTCCATCAAACCGCGCACTGCTGCTGATTATATATATATATATAAATGTATATATATATATATATATATATATATATATATATATATATATATACATATATGTATATATATATATATATATATATATATATATACATATATGTATATATATATATATGTATATATATATATATATTGGTTGCCCTAAACGCATCATTAAGAATATTGCTTCCGGAGAAGTCAGAAAACGCGTGATGCAATTCTCGTGCTTCAGTTAAAGATAGAACGAGCTGTGGCAAAGTCCGAAGACCATTCGTACGCAGTCTTTATAGACAACGTCACACACAGCCTTCGACAAAGCTTTTCGAGATCTCCCTGTGAATTTATTCCGACAGGCAATACCGACAGGTTGGTGGCTCTCTTCTGAACGCAATTCGGAGCTTCTTTCATAAGGACACCTAACTAGTTCAGCGTGAGCAGGATGCGTTGATAAGGCAAAATATGGGAGCCCCAGAACGAACCCGCTAAGCTGTGTCTCTTTGACTCTTCCACTGGTCGATTCTGTTGGCTACGTTCAGCAGGAGTACCTAAAGCCTATAGGTATGATATATGTAGATGACATAGTGGTCGTTCATCACGACCTGGATGCCATCAAGCGCATCACTTCTCTGGCAGGGGTGTTTCCTGTCTTCAGGGGGCTGGAAATAAATGCCTTGAAGACTAAGGCTGTAAAATTTAGAAGAGGGGGCTGATTGGCTGCCAAACACGTTATACGTTGCGGCGGCCAATCCTTGGAATTCGTCAACTCGGCTTCGGAGTTTCGGCTCCGCTATACTGGGACAACCTTCACTGCGCATATCGTCGAGGAAGTAAGCGCAGCCCTGGTCTCCCTTTATGGATAGGTAGGCGACGTGCGGCGACTGTCCGTCTCGACGGCAGTAGAGCTCCTCTACCTCAAGATTATTCCAAGGCTGGCGCATGGTCTTGACGGAGTAAGGGGACACCGAATTCGGGCAAACACTGGTTTGCTTGAAAGGTGTTTGTTTCACTATGTACATAAAGCGAGTACTTTACTTTTCAATGCAGGTAAAGAGCCACTTCGTGTACCTAATGTCAGGCTGCGTACCGGTTGTTGAAATAATTCTTGATTGAAGTTGAAGAATTATACAGTCGCATTCGAAAGCTTTGTCTTGAAATGGGAAAGCGAAGTAGTTCAAGCTCGCCAAGGTTGGATACCTGGATATTTTCAGTGCCACTTATCCAATTCTGGTTGATCATTCAGAACTGATCTTGCATGTGACAATCGCCAGATCTATACCAGAAACATAGTTGATGGCTATCATCACCTGGTCCGTTTGAATACGAACTTCTACGAGGAGTACACAGAGAGCATCTGTCGACTGTGCTCTCATGCGTGTATGAAGTATCATGCGTCTACTATATTGTTTGTGTATATCTATGTGGAAGTTCGACGTATGCAGACGTAGCACTGACTTCTACATATATATAAATATATATATATGCTTACTGATTGACTCATTGGTATACGTTAAGAGATAAACAAATTTAAAAGTAACGAGAAGGTGCAATCCTGGCATTACATTGAAATAAAGTTACGCGCACGCACAGGTTAGAGCAGCCATGAGGTAGCGAGAGAACGCTTCGTTTGCCGTAGCATGGTTTGGTCAATATCTTTGAAAATCAGGACTTCAAATCGTGTCGACTTTGAAAGTGAAATAAGCCTTCACTCGCAATCGGCTGGCACGGTAATGATCACCATTTTCTCTCTTCAGGAGTAAATATTTATATCAGGAGCCCATTTTGGAGGTGTGCATCCACCGCCTCAATAAATGTTTAGAAATTAATAAAAATTCAACTCAGAAAAAACAAAAAGCATGAACACATATCTGTACTTTACTATAGAAAATTAGAAAACTCTTCGGTCTTTCTCTATGTATATTTTTTGTCTCGTTTTCGCCTAGTGCTTTGTAAGTCTTAAGTGGTTCCTTTATAACGGACATTTGCATTTATTTGTATATATATATATATATATATATATAACGTGTAAGCGTAAACGAGACATAAAAATATACGTAGAGAGAGACCAAAGTGTATATATATACAGTCGCTGGAGAACAATGCAGAGCAAGTAGATGCATAGCTTAGTGCTCGGGCTATCTAATCTTTTCAAATTCCAGCATTATAACCTCTATGATTATTATAACAGCAGGATCTAATCTCTTTCTCAATCTCGCTGGCTCGCTGCGTGGTAATCATAAACAGGACTATTTGCAGCTAGCTGGTGCCTTGAGCCCGCTGTAAGACTCTCTGCACCAATGTTGATGGCGTTGTGTGGTATATTTTTGTATATTTATATATTATACTTATAAACGTTCAGTTTGTACCGTTTGTGTGTGTGAGTATGCGTGAGTGCATAGAAATGATATAAATGTATGCATTGTCATCGCTAAGTAGCGCCAATCACGACGGCGGACAATCTTTCGGCAAAGCAATGGACGCCTGCCTATACATACCGATGCATACAAACACATATCGATAAAGAGGCTAACAAAGGCAGAGCGAGGGTTTCACACTACAAATGTTTAACAGATTGGAATCGGCATAAACAAAAAAGTGTTCGTAATGGAATACATGTGGCGTCTCTCATTAACAGTCTGGTTTCCTAACCAAGGGCATGTCACGTAGATGCCCAGTGTCCTCAATTTAAAGGTCTAATGGTGCCGCAAGCCACACAGCCGATGAGACAGTTGAGCTTTTGAAAACGAAAGGCACTGCAGGCGTACCCTCGATTGACGCGGATACTCACTGTCCTTAACTATCTTGCAAGTTAATGCCGTTAGACTTTTTATGGGTCCTAAAGAAAATAAAGAGTACGCCAAAAAGACCCCATTACCATTAGCGAACTAACGATCAACACTATAACGTGCATTTATATGCCTTATTTCTGGAAAAAGCACTAAAGAGTTGAGTCTCCCGTATACGGTTGTAGAAACCGAAAAAACGTCATCATGTTGTAACTATCAATAAAATATTTAGCCTATAGTAAACTTTGCAAAAATATCGTAAACAATTCTGTATTGGGTGGGTGAATGTCGTTGTTAAAAAACGTTTTCAACGTTTTGACATATGAGACTAAGTCGATTAGTCTGGAGAAACTCAAAGTAGAGTCAACTTTGACTTTAGATAAAAAGTACCTTACATTCCGTTATATCCGAACTGTAATGTCAAGGACATGGCCGCCCCCGGGACTCTTCGGCATTGTCTATACGAGATTATTTTTGATGACTTTCAGCCTTCAGCACGTCGATGGTAGCGGGCCTACGGCGAACACCTTGGTCTCCAAACAAAACAACAGGAACCTTCAGGGGCTTTTGGTCGCGCGAGCGAGCCCACCAAATCAAATAGTACGGCTCAATAAGCTCCACTTTCTAGGAGGTATCCATGATAAAATGGTGTAGCATGGCGATGCTTATAGCCGACCACGACTTGCCGTTATCGCCCTATTTCGCTATGGCGGCAAACTTCAGAACAAACCCTTAAGTGGCTCTTGCCGCACCCCGCACTGAAAAACACAATTTATATTTTTCTTGTAAGTAAGTTTTTATCATGGCAGTCCAGAACTTTAGTGGACACTTCATATATATATATATATATATATATAAACATATATATATATATATAATATATATATAAATATATATATATAATATATATATATATATATATATATATATATATATATATAAATATATATATAAACATATATATATATGAAAAAGTAGAAAAAGAAAAGTCTACCTTTTCAGTGTTTACTAACACTCGGGTGTTGCTCGATATCTAGTACCCGTCGCTTACCAAATACCCTACAGACCAGGCCTCGGAAACGCCCAAGAAGTGGCTGTACTTCACATAAATGGGGTGAGAGATTTAAAAAACATTTATTCATTTAGAAAAATGTAAATAAAGCTTTCTCTCTCTCTTTAAGGCGAGCACTGCCGAGTGTGCAATTGTATTGTAAATGATTAATAAATCATCACAATATTTTCTATATACATATATATTTATATATATATATATATATATATATATATATATATATATATATATATATATATATGCCATTCTTTTTTAACCAGACATCGCTTGCCATTGTGGCGAAGAAGAGTAAGAAAAATAAACACGCGGCAAAAAGCGATATGTTTAATAAAAAGCGATCCCAGCAGCGCTCACCTCAGCCTTCTACATCGTTACACTACCGTCTCATGTCGTCGCCTCATTCCGTCAGTGCGCGCGTCACGCTGGGTGTGCGTGCCATAGTTGGTATCGTGTGCGACGGCCTGGCCCAGCTGCACAAGCCTATGAGTAGTATCCTTGCAGTTTCTGTCGCTCCCCCTCGTCCCTCTCGCTCTTTGTAATTTCCTCATATATCGTTATATTTATATCGTGCTTTTGTTTACCTTCTTAATTTCTATTTTAGCAGCATCTTACAATCGATACAACGTTCCGTCTCTTGCGTTAGATATAATCGTGTTCGTTGTAACGTTCCAATGAGGGCCAACTTACTCCAGAATTTGATGCTGTCGTTACTGCTGTAAGCAACGTACCTCCGTCTTCTCTCCCACCGTAAAACGGCTACGCACGAAGTCTATACATATATATATATATATATATATATATATAGAGAGAGAGAGAGAGAGAGAGAGTCGAAACGTAAGTGTAGTATGTGTAGGCAAGTATGCTTTTGTTGACAGCTCACCTTATCCCCACCACAAGAGCCTCAACAACTTGCTTAGCATCCACCCGATGACAACTGCTACAGGTCACACATGGTTCGAATCAATCACAGTTCGAATGTTCGATGGATCTGGGTCTTGTCGAACTGGCACCGGCAAATTGCTCGCTGTCGACGATGTATGCAAGTAGAACGTACACTTTCAGGAATCGCAGTTTGAATTACGTTTGTCACGCATCATGGTCATGCACGGTCGGCGACTCCAACCACCGCTGTTGTATATACATACACTAGCAAGCCGAACTCGATCTATCTAGCCGAAGGTCTGGTGGATCTGGACCTTGGCGCACAAAAATGCCTCGGTTCGTAGGCTGGTAGACAGGTCGGATTGTCAAGAAGTCTGGCTTCTTTTCAAACAGTTACAAAATGCCGACAGAACAGTTCACCTAATCCGTTGTTTCTGTTTCTGGCTTACTCTGTGATATGAGATTTTTTGGTGTGCGATGCTTTGTTTCGGCTATCGATTACTCATGTTAGGCGCGCGCAGAGACAATCACAACACACATGCACACACAGACACACACACATATATATATTTATATATATTATATTCACAAAAAGACACGTGTGCAGAGAGAGAGAGAGAGAGAGAGGGGGGGGGGGGGGGCAGACAGGTCTTGTCGCGCGGGATACGCGCCGAAGTACCACGCTAACCAATGGCACATCAAGTACCCCGAGCCATGCATACGCTCGGAGAAGATCTCTTCGCTTTGTTCTCGCTGCGGCGGTTGCCACAGTCGTCGTCGCCGCCGCCGCCGCGCCGGTGTTACCTCACCGCCAATACCTCACGAGGAGCGCTCAGTGGCGCATCGAATGGCCTCTCTCCCACTGAACGGACGTTCGAAGCAAGCATATATAGCGAGTAGTTGATTGGCCGACCGCCTATCGAGTACCGCGTCTTCGGACGTCCAGTGAGTAGGCAAGCGGTCCCAGCATTTGTTGTCACCACTAGAGAGCCGGTGCCGGTTTCAACTTTATTGTCGTCGTCGTTGCTGTTGTCGTTGTTGTCATGATTTGTCTCATTAGCCGTCTCAACAACGACGACGCTGTAACTAATTCTTTCGGTGAGGCCCCGTTGCCTAAGATAGCAAGCAACAGGTGCTTACGTCACTCGATTCCACTACGGCATTTCAGCATATTGGCATATCGCTAAAGTCTCGCGCGTCTTCGCGAAAGAACAGAGGTTCTGGCGATGCAGGCAACGAATCGTTCTTTGTTCATTCTCTCAATTTTGACTTACTTTCGTCCTCAGTAACATATATATATATATATATATATATATATATATATATATATATAGCTTTTTGATAGTACGTATATGTAACCTTGTAAGAGCCCCCTTTAACTTACTACCCTACAATTTGGCTACTCTCGCATACGACCTCTTAGATTGGCTGATTTGCAACAGCGTATTTGGCTTAGCATATTGTCGTACTAGAGTTTGAATCCTAAAATAGTTCATTAAAAGCATGTAATAATGTCTTCTATACAGGATTTTTTTTCGTTTAGTTGAATAGAGTGCGTCGAAACAATTAATTTTATCCCAATCTGCAATTCCTAAGAAAATCGCTTTGAATAGGTATGTGTAGCGCCGAGATTGAACCCTCAATATTTAGTACCAGGGTTGCCGGCCACCCTACCTCCCACCTCGACTTTGTTCCATCAGAAATACACGATTGCGCCTTGGATAACTATATATATATATATATATATATAGCAGGTCGTAAGTTATTTAAAGTAGCCAAAAAGTTATATTTGTCTTTTGTTTGTGCCTGGTGAGTCTTTGTAAGAATGAAGTACCACAAACGTCGGTTCCTAACTGATTTGAATGTGACGAAATTGTTTGTTGCCAATGTATCTATAATGTCTTATATTTATTCGTCACAATGATGAGCAACTTTAGTAGTGGAAAACTATAACACGAAATAATTCTGAATGATAGCCTTCACCGGTGGTTCAACGTACGTAATCAAGTTTTTCCGGTTGAGTTGATCGATCCGGAAGATGTCTTTCGGATAGATCAACTGATTTTCTGGCTCTGCTGTTTACACCAGGTCAGTGCGTCTTGACAAACCCTAGCACAATGGAACTTATATCAGGTTTTTCACAACTCGCAATAACGTTCGCCCCTTAGGACTAGTGTTTTGAACCCCAAGAGACCACTAAACTCATATGCGTGAGCTGGATCCGGGCACTTATAAATCTTACACTTTTAAATGGTAAAACCGTAAACGGCGACATGTCGGCGGCGAGTAAAGCAGTGATCTATAAGGGCGCTGCTATGACAGGCAAATGTGTTAGATACTGTTCCATCCCACACTAAAGGTTTTGCTATTTAAGGGAGCCCAGAATTAGACTGTCCAAATGGCAGGCGTAACTACGCTTTATTTGCTGTGGCTTCAGAATGCACGGGATTTCGGCTGAGTGTAGGACCGATGCAAATGCATTGTTGATTTCGGAATGATATTAGGTCCGGCCCGCGCTTTGTGCAAATAAAAGACTGTGTCATGCGTTGGCGTCCTAAAGGGCATACCACAATGACAGGTAAGTGGGTTGAGTATCCGGAACCCCAGCCTGAATCCTGTGCTTGCACAGATCCTAGAATCGCCGAGAAGGGTGCTTACTCCTGCGGGACGGCATAAAGCCAGTTCCCCGGGCGGGCAGGTATTACTGGTCTGGCTTTTTCTACTTTGGTGGAAGTGATGTCTGTTGGCCTTTGAAGGCTATTTTGGTCCATTGATGATAGCGTTTAAGTCTCTTGGCTATGCTCTCCGCTGGCCCGAATATTTTCGAGCAGAAAATCTGCCTGGTGGTGGTGTAGAATTGGTTCTAAGCCACGTCAGTGAAAAGAGTACCACCTGCTGCCACCTTTGGTATAAATGAAACGATTGCCGGGCCGCCCGCGATCACGTTGACGTTTTGGATGCCGAACCATTAATTTAAGATCGGGAGAAGGGATTGTCGCTCGGCCGCTGGGAATATTCCCAGATTTAGTTGGCTGTTGAGGACTTCCGTGAATAGGTCAGGAAGTTTCTTCAGTAGCGTCAAGTCACCAGTGAAGCCGCAACCTTTGAGCACTTGGGCAATACGCGACGCCGAAAACGATATTGCGAGCAAACCGGTAGCTCCTTGCGCGTCGATGAGTGACAGCCGCTTAATTATAGTTTATACTTCCCATGATGTGTCTCCAGGACATTATGATATGGCATCAAAAAAGATTCTCTACTGGGGCCATATAGCTTAATGTCGTGAACAGATGTAGTAAACATGGTGAAGTGCAATAAGGTGTGCGTCAAAAATAGGCGGCTTTTATTCCGACGGTACGCATCCCCGTCTCAAAGTGTGGATCACTGACATGATAGCCCTGCCAGCTTCTTCGGAGTCCCTCTACCGGTAGCGCATAAAAAGTTTCGAACATGACGATATATATAGGGTGTCCGGAATTTTTCTGAAGATCAATATAGGAAACTGTAGAGTTCGTTAAAGCAAATCGAGAAGTTTTGTTTTGGAGTGAGAGTGAATTCAGAAAAATATGTGAGACCGATGTGCTTGCTTGACGTAGGAGCTCTAAATCTGCAATTGCAGACAACCAGTTCACCTATACTGAAACTAAACACATCGTCGTGTTCCTGAGAAAAATCTGCTTCTTTAAAAAACAGTTACCCCGGCCAGAAGATGTGACATGGCCGATGAGAAAAAAATCGCCTAAACATGATTAGCCTTTACGCCAAGTACTAAAACTAACACATTCAGGCAAATGCGCATTTCATGACGATCATTTAGGGCCAAATATATGGCGATGTGAGCCATTGCGGGTGTAGCACCTAGTGGTGTGTTTTTCCTAGGACGAGTTTTTTTTTTTATCTGAATAGATCATTTATGCATGCATTTGATTTCGACGAGCCCGTTGAAAAATTCGTAATTACTCTGCAATCATGGCTCGCATCTCCATAGTTGGGCACCAAAATAATTGTCGTAAAATTGCGAATTCTCTTCTAAACGACCGTGTCGCGTTGTCTGGCCGGCATTTAATATTGTTTAAAAAAGCAGCAATTTTCTTACGAACACAAGCATGTGGTTAGATTTTGTCTGGTTGTCTAGCAATTGCTTATTTTGTGCTCCTATGTCGGGCAACAACACCAGTGTGACGAATTGTAGTAATATTGAGAAAACATAGTCTCAGCCCAAAACAAGGCTTCTCAGAGACCGTATTCCATGGAAAATATATTTGTTTTAACGAACCTTACACATTTCCCGACACCAGATATATATACACGCAGACTACAAAAGGCCGTAGCGAGGGACCTCATCCAGACAGCCATTGACTGCGTTGTGGAAATACTGAGTTAATAATGCTATGATCATATCGATCCCCACGTGCGCGCTTGTTAGCTCCTGTCAAGATGACCACTAGTACACTTTAAACAATGAACCGATTCTAAGTGTACTGCTGATTCGCTCGGTGTCACTCGTCTGCAACACCATATCTTGGTGCTTGATAATCAAGGACTCGGACTTATATACGAGCCTGTACAAGCGCCTGGCCACGCCAATACATTTATATTGACAATGTTCAATAGCTTGCACCAAACGAAAGCTGCTGACCGCTCCCTGGGCTTATGTCCAATTTGAGAAATTAACAAACAGTAAGAGCTCATGCAAAAATATAGTAGCCAAAACTGCAACACTGAGAAACTCAAAGGAATAATATTTAATTGTCTTAATTGTATATATATATATATCCTAAATCGGGGTTATTAGTGCTTTTTGTAAGGGAACACGTTCCCAAATTAATTTTTTGTTAATTTTTCAGCGTGTTTTAACCTGATGTCGTCGTGTACTATGTAGATGCTGTATGAGTGTATCAATTCACTTGCGCGTATATGTGAGCGCGTGTTGCCTCTCCTATTGCTGTACAATGCAACAAACGCTGTATAGAAATGCTTGTGATGATGCTTATTGTGATTATGTATTGTGTAATTGCGCTTATTCAAAGCATTCTTTGAAATAGTGTCGAGTGCGACTTTTGTCTCGGTATTTGATTTATTTTGTAACAATTTTTATTTACCGAGAACTTAAACATTGCAAAATGCAGCTCCGTTGAATAAACCACGTTTGAAGCTTGAAAACTTGAAACATATATTTTCCCTAGAATTGAAGTGGATCTTAGTCCGGGTAAGCTGTCCGCAGATCTGCCTAAACAATTGAACGCCGAACGCAACAGTACAATCAGAAGCGTCGCCTGGGAGAACAGAGGTACCCCTGACACTTAAACTAAGAGATCCGTTGACTAGTCGTAAAGTGCACCCTGACTGGATGACAGTTTCGCTGTGGACGCACCGTTGCAATCTTTTACGCATCAGCCCTATCCTACTTGAATCACAGTCCTCTATGTCGTGCAGCGAACTTTTATAAACCTAAGTAGCTCGCCACGCGAATGCACCTAAAGCTTCCCTTATGCTTGTAACTAGGCTGCTCACAGCAATAGGTTTAATGGAGTTTTGATTACCCATTTTTTTTTCACTAAACTAATATTATAGGAGAATAAATACACATCTGGCTAGTCAATAACGCATGCATGAGTATGAAGAAGCTAACATTTCTGCAGCGTTGTGTCTCCATTTTAAGTCAAATATTACTCCTGTATCAAACGCTGATAATTTAAGTCTCCTCAAATAATATTTATTTTTGATATTTTAATATATCAGATTGTCCAAATACTTCATTCTTATTTTCCATTACTTGCTTAAAATTTTATTAGCACACATTATTGTGGGCTAAAGCTATATATATATATATATATATATATATACACATACATACATACATAGCGACATCATATAACACGTTATGAACAAATATAATCCTAAAACGTTTTAGTACAAAAATTACGTACGTGGCGCGACTTGCAAATCTAATCTCACCGAGACTAAATCTGTAGATAAGTATGTCCTTTACATACAAGTCGTTTTAGTTATTAAACTCCTTTGAAATGCTTTTAAAAGACTAGCTTGATATGTCAACCCTATTCGTTCCAAATCTCAACCCTATCCGTTTTGTAAACAACAACATCAGCCCATATTAGAGCGCCAAGTATCAAGGACAAGAAGCAATATTATTTCTTTCACTCAATTAATACTTTACCGTATTTTGTCGTATCTTAGGCGACGTCAATACCCTTAGCGGAAACAGAGCTACAATGGACTACAATCCGAGACCTAGACCGGCCACTCTTAAATTGGTTTGCATGGTTTCCAATTTAGACAAGGTAAATGCCGGAGTGGATTAAAATTAGCCATGACACGAAAAAAACCGTACACGGGCAATAGCCTTACGGAAAATCTAAAAAAAATAATGCCTAGGAACACGACCGAACATAGCCTTGTTTAGCGTTGGCGGCGTCTGGCTCGGAATGTGTGCGCCAGCAGTGTGGTCGGACTAACCTTTCGCCATGATCGGGCGCGTGGCAGAAACGGAATCTCCTCCGGGTCGAGCAACCTCCGCTGGCGAGGATCAACATCCATGCGCGAATATGACGGACTGGCTGGCCTCCGAGGATCGAAGGACGACAACGAATGATCGGCTGTGGCACTCATCAGCTGGCCTCCGGTGTCCTTGAGTGCACAGACGACACAGCGGCCAAAGCTGCTCATACTCAGCTCCTTAGCGACGACGAAAATCTCACCAGCTCTGACTTTTCGTCTTCACTTCCTTTCAAAATGGCGAGCTATTTTTGCTCCACGACTGAACGAGGGGCTTTCTCGACGGGGACGTTATACCTTCGGCGTAGCGCTCCGCCTAACGCATTGAGGAATGCCTTCCAGCAATGAGGAAGCACGACGACGACGACGACGAAGGCGAGACGAAGATGAAGTCGCAACTTCAGCACCTCTCCAACAGGGTATGCGCAATCGCCATCAACCTACCACCACACCTGACTGCGTCAAGGGTTTCACGCTTCACGATTGCACGTGCACGTCTCACGATTCGGTAAGAGTAGCTCAATTGACTGCGGCTCAACTGTGAGTAGGCGTTACTTCGTCTCTGTCTTTCGCTCTCTCTTCTTTTTTTTTGTAGTTTGTACAGTCAATTCGGGAGTGCTCATCTATAGCTTGCAATGACGCGGTTGCAGTGCAATGATGACACGACAGTAGTTTCTAATAGCGACAGCGAACAGCGCAACAATTTTCAACTACAACGAGCTTTTCACAATTATCGAGCGGAAGGCAGTTGTGAGTCCGAGTTATGCAAGGTTGAATCGAGCCCAGTAGATGGAAGGGACAAACTCGCAAAGTTCGCACTTTAACGCTTCGGTAAAGCTTTTTGCTTGCGGCTAATAATTGCTAGTTGCAATAGTTAACCATAGCTGTAGTGATAGTAGTAGTAAAAGTTGTAGTAGACGCTGTCACCATCATCGCTGTATTAACAGCAGAACAGAAGGCTCGGCGAATGAAACGAAGCACAGACCTCAGTGCTGAGGTTCCGACCGCTACCACAACCACTGGCATCGCCATCTCGACGAAGCCCTAACCCGCCGCAGGAAGACCAAGAGGAAAAGGAGGAAGAAGAAGAAGCGAAGGAGAGGGATGAAGAGCGGAACTTCGCGCGTTGACCACGCCGATGCCCGCTGCCCTCCGATGCGCCGTGAGGTCTTTGCCGTTTCGGTTCTCAACCCTACATGATGATGATAGGTAGGCAGGTAGCCGAGCTTGCTACAGGCAAGGGGCAACTAAGGCTGAACTTCGGCTGGGGCGTGCGCTTCTCGGAGGTGCAGAGGAAGGGAGGGGCTTGAGGGAGCCTTTTAGCTGGCCCTCTGGGACGGAGATAGCTCTCGCAGCCCTTTTGGGACTCTCGAGTCCCAACCGTGCTAGGGGTGGCTAAGGGTGACGGTTGTGTGTCGGCGTTCCTGTAGCGAGTCTCACGATTCCCTCTTGAGATTAACCCAGCCGGCGGGTGGTAAGAATAGAACAGCCTTCGTCACGCCTCCCGGCCTCGCGAGGTCGAGAGGTTGGTCGATCGGTTGGACGACGAGCTCACCCATCACCTCGCCTTCGGCGAGCTTTACTATCAGGCTCATAAACACGGGCCCTGGAGTTGTCCAGGAGCTGCCTAGATTGCCGGCCATGCGCGCAAACTGCTTCTTTGCCTTGCATACCGACGCTTACACATCGAATGGCGGCTTCTCCAAAGAAGCCTTACGACTGCCTTGCTCGGTCTCGGAAAGGTCCCTGACATTGCGACCATGCTTGTGCTTCACTTGGCGTATGAAGCATATGCGGCACGTGAGGCACACAAAAAATGCATTGCTCTCTAAAAGAAATAGTTTGCGTACATACGCCTTTTGTAGGGATTGTTTCTTACTTGCGTAGACAGTAGGCGGTACACAACGGGCAGGTTGTAAAGTTTACCCCAAAAAAATTGCAAGGGGTGCGAGGGCCAAGTGCAAAGTCATATACGACTACACTGCTTGAGAAAATCTCGCCCTTACAAAACTTTCAGGGGAAATTATTATTCTGCCGATTCATAGATCTTAGAGCCGATTGAGTAAGGAGGCGTAGCAACCCGGAGGGTTGATGGACATAATTCCTACACAGAAGTAGACTACCGCCAGATTGAGGGGGGTTCCTATTTCTACAGATATAATGCAGTACGGCTTGTGAAATTACCTCGTATTCATAGAGACGGAAAGCCTAATACGGTTGTGGGCTTATATAATCAGCCAGTTAAATGTGACGTCTTAAATAAATAAATTAGTGAAACACATAGCTTTATTCATAAGGACTTTCAAATACACTCGAAAGCATATAGCATCTGTACTGAAAAGGTTGCCCAGAGGTTAACGGAGATTATGTGCGCGTTGCATCGAAAGGAATAGAAGAAAGTAGTAGTAGTAGTAGTAGTAGTAGTAGGAGTAATAATATAGAGCACGTATATAAAAACTATTTATGCAAATAAAAATATTTGAATATGCTAATACAACGGGTAACAATACAGAACATGCCCCAATAGTGATAACTAGCAATGGGGTTTAAACACTTCGTACAAACGCGTCAAATACTAACAAAACAATTGACATGCAGAAATTATTCTAAATGCTGGTGGTTCAGTTTCCTTAAAAGGCGACAAAAGTCAATACAGACTTTTCTTTTCTTAACGCAATGTCCGAGCTTCTTATCAAAGCATGAACATTGCTCTTGGTCTTCTGTGCAGAAATCACCGTTATACGCGAGTCCATCAACGCTGGACATATTTGCATAGCCTAATAATGCGAAAAAGTTGATGTGTGCCCGCATTTTGTATTGGTAACAAGATTGGGCGACACGGTAACGTCGAGCAGAAGCTACTTACAAAGGTAATGAAAAAGTAGCCAACTCCGTTTTTAAGTGTCAGGCTGCCATGGCAAATGCAAAGCAACAAACAACGAACCAAAACTTGTTTGGAGTTGATGAAACGTCATCTTGACGAGACAGATTTAGTGTGCCAAAGTTTGTAATGACGAAAAATGCAATCATTGATATGCACAGAATAGACCACCTTTATGGGAACCATTTGAAATACACCTTTTTTTGAATACAGGGTTGTCAATAATAACAAGGCTTCTTATATGTGTTTACTCGGCAGGCGAAGGCGTTATTCTCTAGGGACTCTTGGCAAAAAAAAGTCCATCCTGCTCAACCGAAAAGTGTACGAAAAGAAAACCAGCTTTTGCACAAGGACAGGCGTTATTTCTCAATATCACGGTGAACCCACCATTGCATTAATTCCTTAATTTTTTGAGTGCCTTTAACCATGTAAATAGTGTATTTGCTGCATTTTTTTGGAGCGCAGGGATATTCATGTTTACCAACGGAAAAAGTATTTTATTCGTGCCAGATTGATTGTGGACAAGTACCACTGGCAGCCCCCGGTGGTTAAAGTGGGATTCGCACACCCACGATACATCCATCCCGTCCACTTCCAGAATTGGCTAATAATAGAGTAATGACGCATTTATTCAAATCTGTGAAAACGGTATTTCTACATATATTGCAGAGACACCCCACACACGCGGTGCGTCCAGATGGGGCACAAAAACCCGCCACCAGCTTTTGACCAGCCCTCACGGGCTGCGCAAGCCTTTTCTTTCTGGCCGTTTCTTGGCCCGTCTCCAGTGTCAAGGTGGGGTCGAACCATGTAATCGTATCCGTTCGTAATTTGGCCGATGTCGTTATGTAGCTCTAAACGTGAGCGTCATGTTCCTCCTTGCAAGTTTGCTCTTTGCCTGGACAGGCTGCACAAACCCTGTACCCCGTGTTTTCCCCATCGACTCGGTGCACAGGACCGTATGGTCCATGCATGATCGTGCATCCCCTAAAGTTATTCAGCACACCGAGGCATAAGTGCTGACTTAACCGATACTGACCTGAATAATGCGCATCGGAGGAAATATAGCAACATAGTATATTTCTGCGTCACCCACTTTGGTGCATAAGACTATTCCATTTCATTTATTGTTGGTTCGTTGGCTATGTCTGCTCAGTCTATCTAAGCGTCCGAACGGGCAGATCAGTTGCGATCTTGAACAGACCAGAATTAATCTAAATCCGATCCGAATCGTCGGTTGATTGCTCCTGTAAAACTAATTACAATTTAGACTAGTTTCAGTTCCGATACGGAAGAAGTACTGTGACTTAAAAAATGCACGCCTGTCAAGTGTGCCATTTTCCATTAGAGTATCTATATTTTAGTCCCTGTATGATAGAATTTTTCCTTACGCTTTGGTAAAGGTAATTTGTAAATTCGAATAAAAAAGTATTACAAAATATAACATGGTTATCTCGCCCAAAATTTGTTTCATATATATATTTATACATTCAACGGCTGACGCTAAGAAATAATGTTTAGAGATATTGGTATACATTATATATATATATATATATATATATATAGTTTTATTGTAGACACCGTCGCTGGTGCCGACAGCTAATAGAATTCAAGAAAATCTTATTCGCCAAGGAAAGTGAAAATCGTATGATTCGAAGAGCCAGGTTTGAGCCTGACTGCGCCCTTAGAAGAAACTTTACGTTCTCTAGTTGTCCAGTTGCCTCCGACCGTCTGCGCCAACACTTCATCGACGCATTTACAACAACAGATAGCACACCAGGGATCATCCCGTTATCGTGCGAATTATCGGATTAATACGAGAGTCTACTATCCCAGCAGATAGATGCTCCATTGTCTCTTATGAAAGTTCAAAGTAAATTATTATTATGGTTTATTAACACCCAGGTTGGGTAAATTTTAAATAAGTACATCGATCTGAATCAGTGTTTTTTTTCTGCGTCACCGGATCTTCCCTCATCTTGCGAGTTCCGCTATTGATTGCACTGCTGGACATGCTGCGGCGTGGTGTCTATCACAATGGCCTAAGCATCTCGCGCACCTACAACACTCCTGAGGATTGTGGAATTCTTGTGTGCTGCATAATACGTGATGAAACCCGTGGGCTGCAAATGCCGTAGTGAGATGCCTATTCTTATATCCGGCTGCTCGCCAGGTTGTACTCCTCGTCGCTATCGTCGTGTATATTCCTATGTCTATATCCTTTGATTTTTCCCCCCACTTCATAGTGTAGGCCACGAAGGCCGTCGTCTTAGATAAACCCCATTTTACTTGTAATTCCTGTGTCATTAGAGCCCCCCCTTCGTAGTAGAGTGTTCATGGATCTAAAAAGGTTCCTGAGGATGCTGGAGACATACAGCAAGCAAAATGGTTTAACGATTAACGTATCGAAGACAAAAGCTATGAAATTCAGATCCGGAGGCCCCTGAAGAAAAGTGATAGGCTCAGCTTGGGCGGTGTCTCTGTAGAATTTGTCTCGGAGTTTACTTACCTGGGTGTTAAACTAACGCCAAGCGGCACATCTTTCGCAGCTCACAAATCTCAGCGAATTAATAGCAGCATTGTCGCCATGACCTCAACCTCGGCTCCACAGAAGTTTTCAGTAAAAACAGCTCTAATACTGTTTAACCTGAAGGTGGCCTCGGTGGCATCTCATGGTATCACATTAATTTGGGCAGAAATAATTCACTTCGAGCAGAAAATGAGGGAAGTGCCAGAAGCGTTATACAAAATACCGGCAATGTTGGACAATATATGGATGGAACCGCTCTTCGAGCAACGACACGTTCTCACCCGCTACTCCGTCTATGGGTTCCACCACAAACTGTGCCACAGCAGTGGGTTCCATAACATTTCCGATGAGTGTTGCTGCAAATTTTGCAGCCGTGTCTGCATCAAATATCATTATGAAACATGTCGGTCTGCGCCAGCTATCTGGGTATTAGGTCGCTGACATTTTCTTGAGACGCTCATACAACATATTCTATATATGTCCAAGATTAACGTAAACGAATGTCGTTTTCGAGATTTAATGAATACGTGTAATGTAATATAATCAACAATACCGAAAGGTGATGTAATAATAAATAATATATAGTTTTTAGAGTTTCTTCAATTATCTAGGCCACAACTCGGTAACTTGAATATTTTTGGTACAATAGAAATAAAACAAAACATCGTGGAATTAGGAAATATAAGTTCTGCCCTCGTTCTCTTTCAACAAAGAATGCGAGGGCCCTTTCCCCATTTCTTTACGAAGCGAAGTCTTTGGGAGATTTAACTTTCGAGCAAAGCGGTAACTTTACACAAACTTTACAATGGCTACCTCATATGATTCACAGTTTTGCTACCAAGCTTTAAATAACAGTACTAACACATGATAATTATCCTGAATACTAGAACTGATATTTTTCTTTGCTTTTGTTGTGTTTGTCCACTTCAATATTTAGCATCACTAACCTATAGTTCGGAGCATACATTTTAAGCCTACAGATAACAATAATATTTTCCAAATTGCATAATAAACGCGGCTGCACAGAATAAATGTGGTATTTATATGGTAAAGTTAAGTAGTTCCAGATAATGCACATCACATTATAATTTCAAATACACAGATACGTTAGCTTTGACATATTGACTAGTGCCAACTGTAATTATTTTTGGACTGACAAAATGTGCAAGCTCGACTATTTTCATAATACCTTCTCAACCCGACGAAGTTGTTTTCGGGCGATTATCTGGGCACGCTTATAATCCAACATATCTATATTTTGCCTGTAAGGTATGATATTGCAAACGTTTTTAGAAAACCGGCTTATAGCACAACGCTGTCCATTCCGCTAGCGGATAGCTAAAGCCTTTGTCAGACATTTGAGGCTCCTCCAGTATGAAGCAGCACGCGTCAAATATTTATCGAAGCCCAAATTACACTTGCAGATGCATGCCGAACATGTAAACTGCTTGTAAGCATTTCAATCTCTGCAACGCACCGTTTTTGTCTATTTAGGAGAATAGCTTTGGTTTTACTCCGTTTTTTTTTTGGAATGTTCTCTGTTACTGTCACCATGAGGTGCTACATGTATATCCAACTTTAGCGGTTATTTGTCTTTTATATTTATGTTTTATAGTTATAGATGCAAGCTTTGCTTCCAGCTACAGTTTAATTTTAAACTAGTCATATCATATGGGGTTACAAAAGCGTTATTGCTTCAAACTCGTCATTACAATTAAAAAAATCGGAGCTATTTATTAGTTCTTGTAGCGTGTCTAAACTGAACGCTCTCATAAATACTATACTAAGGTACATGTAAAGGATGGGGTTGATAAACTTCGGTGTTAATATGCTCATAGTAGCCGTACAGACAGTGCTATTTATAATGTTAGCGCCTTCTTACTACTGAATCAACGCTTTAGTTAAAGGCAATGTATGCAGTTGCGTAAGAGCTGCATAGTATAGTATAAATATTCCCTTGAGAAACGGAGCATTGGCTCAAAGTCAAGGGAAGGAGATGGCGAGAAAATCAAAGAGAGATACACAACATGAGTAGGTTTGAAACGGTAACAAAATAAAAAGGTTAATTTGTACGTCATTAGTGCTGATCGTTTTTAAATTTTGAACTCTTAGTTGCGTTATACGTTCGTTACCTAATAATACCTATTGGAATTCGAATCTGAATGTTTTAAAAAGCTATCGCTTGTAAAAAGGGGCTATTTTGGCCAGACTGGCAATTATACACTTTATAGCTACATTAAAAAATACTACTAAAATGTGTCTTTAGTTCATATTTATATGTAAATATTTTTGCAACAAACAAGCCAACCAAAACAGGATTGAACTCAATTGAACAAAAGTCAAGGCGCTCTTGAACCCAAGCGCACCTGAACTTATCTCCTGTCACACGACAGGTCAGATGTAGCAGAGAGCAATATGTATGGTTCTGGAGAGTCTAGCGTAATTGGAAGGGCTGCGAAGGCATCGGAAGGATCGCAATCTTCCTTAAAGGCCTACAGTCAGCTGGAGAGACGGAGGTAAACTTAAACCACTCCTCCCTTACGCAACTTGTCATAAGAGATATTGTGAAGCGTACGCTATCATAGGTGCCGTACACGAAAGCACCTCTCCAAAGAATGGAAAACTACACCCGCCAGCTACAATTGTGGCATCAAGGGGCACGCGGCCAACGAAGCTGCCTGCCCGAAATTTAAAATGCAAATGGAAAAAGTCCGCCTTGGCCGCATCTGGCCTAACATTCTGAATACAAGCATCTTGCCTAACCTACACTGGGCGTTTTTCTCTTGCCGCAGCTTCAACGTCTTACTAGACGTTTTAAACAATCTCTTGGATGAATTCTCTCTATCTAGAATAAAGATATTAAGCCGTGGAGACGCCGTTGAGACGCCTGAGATCAGCCGGACGGGACTTGCGGTCCTCGCATGGATGGTAGAGGCGTATCTTATCGTTCTTAGCACTGGTGCTCCCACCTAACATAGAGGTAGGCGCACCTCGTGCATAAATCTAACAATGACCCGCCAAGCATATCCCCACCGGGTCTTAAATCGGGCAGTACCACTGGACGAAAAATCTTTCAGCGACCACTATTTCATCCAGTTTAACATGACTACTTACCAACCAGCAATATCGCCTTCCCTGCCGTGTCCCCCCACCAAGGGCCTGGGAGTCGACGGGCTTCGGAGGTCGCTAGGGGAGCTCATCAGATTAAAATACCCCCTATAGATCGCGGCGGGCCAGCAGAAGTTCCTCCCCGTTTTGCCTTTTTAGAGCCATATTCCC
Organism: Dermanyssus gallinae; assembly: GCA_003439945.1. NCBI lineage: Eukaryota > Metazoa > Arthropoda > Arachnida > Mesostigmata > Dermanyssidae > Dermanyssus > Dermanyssus gallinae. The sequence goes on along the minus strand of QVRM01001152.1, from coordinate 119,996 downwards.
TACATACTACCTAAATAACCGGGCAATCCAGTCCCAAGGAATGGTTTCTAATATGACTGCAGGGTTGCCACAGGGCTTTATGCTTGGCTCCCTACACTGTAACATAGCTTACGACGACGTGCTGCGGCTGTGGGACTTCCCCCGAAGCCGACATCCTTTTTTTTTAATGACTAACTGGAAAATGCGGTACGCACACGCGGACACCACTGCAGGAAACTCGTCTGCAAGTGTGGGCCGGCAGTGTGGGGCTCCAACCCACTAAAAACCAGTCATGTTCTAATCCCCCAATCGATCGGGAACTGCATAAGCATAACTTCAAACGATCGAAGGGGGAGAGTAGTTTAAGCATTTAGCTATCCCGGGATGCCCCGCGGGATGATGTCGTGCAGTAACGGTTTTTCTTCTCCTTGGCGCGCAGGATGTTTTCCATAATGCAAGCAATGCTGGTCCAGTCGTCGCGTGACTTAATCATAAGCTGTATGATCGTTCCAAGGGTGCCGTCTTTAGCCCTAGGTAGACCCGCACGCTGAGCGGTCCATTCCGGGCACTACAAAATTGTATGTTCAGGCGTATCCTCTGATTTGCTTTGGCAGTACTTGCAGAATGGAGATGTGGTTTTCCCAATTCTGAACAAGTATGACTGGAAATCACCGTGTCCTGTAACGACCTGAGTGATGTAGAACGTCAACTCGCCACCTGGCCGGTACATCCAGGCCCTGATATCCGGGATCAAAGTCCTTACCCGGTACCCCTTTTTTTTTTTTTTTTTTTTTTTTTCTGGGAGGTTTCGGTAATGCATGATGCACATGCGCCACTAGCAGCCTGCGTGACTAGTGTGAGACTCGCAAACCCACTAAACCCGGATTCCTCCCCACCCCCCCAGGCTCGGTATTACTTTGGCATTACATCGAAACCTTACCCGGTACCCGGGCGCTCCGTCCTGAATGGAATCCCATTCGACCTGCCAAATGTCAAGTGTGATATACCTTTCCTCCGCCTTTTCCTTTTCCGGGTCTTCCCACAAGCGGCGTCGTTCCTTTGCTTTCAGGTCCCAGGGGACTGTGCTAGCCAGAACAAGGACGGCCGCTGTGCTGACTGTTCTATAGGCCATCGTGATACGCAGAGCAGCCACTCTTTGGGCTTTGCGTAGCGTTGCCCTATTGTTGGCTGTGGACAGTGTGGTTGACGGCCACACCCGAGCTGCAAATAAAACTATGGACTCAGCTACCGACATAATAAGGCGTCTTCTTGACTCCCGTGGGCCATAGTTGTTTGGCATCAGCCGGGCTATCTTGTGTGAGACCTAAGTAGCCTTCTCTGCTACAAGACGTATGTGGGGTGTGCCCCGTTGTCCCCTGTCTAGGGCCATTCCAAGATAGCGAGCGGTGTTGACAATCTTGATCTCTTGGTCGTCTAGGATTAGTTTTAAGTTTCCTTGGCCCGATTAGGAGGATGCCCTCGCTTTTATTCAGCGCCAGTGTCAGGCCAATCCCCTTCATCCAGCCAGCGATCTCAGCCAGGGCGTCATTGGCTCTCAGTTCTAGTTGCTGGGGTGAGCGGGCCTGGACCACCACTGCAAGGTCGTCCGCATATGCCAACAGTTCAGTGCCTTCTGGAAGGTCATCTAAACGTAAGACGTCATCGTACGGCAGGTTCCATAGAAGGGGTCCTAGGATCGAGCCCTGGGGAACCCCGGCCGTCATGTCGAACTCGAAACCCTCACTGACTATGCGCCTCTCGCTCAGGCAGGACGAGATTGCTCGGCGAAGGTAGGGCGGGACTTCCTTCTTGAGTAGTGTGTCCAAGATTGCCTTTCAGGGCAGGCTGTTAAATGCGTTTTTAACGTCCAGCAAAACAACCAGTAGCAAGCCTCTAGTACGAAGCGGGGACTGGCGCAGGGCTTCCGCCTTAGTAACCACCTGCTCTATCGCTGATAGGACTGATCGGCCCTTCCGGAATCCGTATTGTGTTGGCGAGAGGAGGCCATGCTCTTCTGCAAAGCACCGCACGCGGGACTCTATTGTTGATTCTATGCCTTTGGCTAGCGTACTAATCAGGCAGATTGGCCTATAGGAGTCAATCCCTTTCAGGATGAGTACCAGATCCGCTTTCTTCCGCTTTCCGGGAGCCGCTGCGGAGTATTCGGGTGGCTACAGTGGCCACTACGTCAGGAAATTCTTTAAAGAGTACTTTCGTGGCCGAGACCAGAATGCCATCTGGGTCTGGTGCCTTACCGGCCTTCAATTTTTCCCCCGCGGCGAGTACCTCTGCCGGGGTTACCTCTGGGATGTAATCCTCGGCTCTTACTACTTCATACAATGTCCAGTCGAATAGACGATGTTGAGGGAAAAGCTTGTTAATTACTCGGACACGTTCATCAGGGGAAAGATTTTCCTTTTTTCTGATTCCTGGTACGCCACGTATCAGCTTGTAGGGCCGGCCCCATGGGTCCTCCTCTAGCTCTGATAAGAACTCCCTCCAGCAGCGATCCTTGCTATCTGCTATAGCTTTGCGTAGAGAAGCCCTGAGGCGCTTAAAATCACAATTAAGTTGTACGACACAAGCCTCATCTATGTTGCTGCGCCTTGCCCTGGTGGCTTTTCTTCTGGCCCAGATGCAGCCTCTACGGGCCAACGCAATTTCCTCGTTCCACCAGTATTTTGGTAAGACAAACCGGTAGCGCATAGAGTGTCGGTGGTCTTTGAACGGCTCGCTACAGACCTCTTGCAGAATTTTTTGCAACTCTTGGGCGCACTGGGGTTTCCCTCTTGAGTCTAAAATCTTTGTCAGCTTGGCCCGGAGCGTTTTGTTATCTTGCAGCTTCCACTTCGGTGTCCTTGTTAAAATCGGAGAGGGTGTTAAAGTGGTTGTTTTACTGACGTCATATTCTATACAGTAGTGGTCGCTAAGATTTTCTTCGTCAAGCAGTACGGTTCAGTTTAAAATTTTAAAAGCATGCTCAAGTTTGCAGATTGTCAGGTCTATGTGCGATTCCATTCCCCGGCGGTGGAAGGTAGGATTCGAGCCCTTGTTCAGGACAACCATGTCCACCGCCGCTAGCCATTCTAGCAGCACTGTACCTCTTCTGTTAGTGTTGGTAGACCCCCAAGTTGTTGAAGCAGCATTAAAAACTCCAGAAAAAATTAGCAGTGGCAGTGAGCAGCTCTTAGCTGACCACTCCATGTCTTGTAGCATTCCTGCGAGGTCTTCGAGCGTTCCGTTGGGGCTGCTATAACATGAAAAAAGCGGCCAATCCCGTCTATGTCAATCCACGAGAAAGATGAAGCCGCACCTCTGCCCGTTTCTCAATAGCAGTTTAACGTGGTTTGAATTAAACACGTGTTTCTACGGTCGTCTACCACCCATGTTGATAGGTTTCTTTCGGCCAATTTAACATTTGGCTCACTTATAAGAGAGATAGCCGCTCCTCTTCTCGTCGCAATCTCATCTAGCATTAGATGGGACGCACGACTTCTATTGCAGTTTCCTTGAATTACTTTAAGTTGCGTCATTGGAATTTTGAGACTTAGCAGCCCGTTGGTTCACTGGCGGTGACCGTTTAGTCCTCTTTCGCGAGGGTTGTCTAAAACCCTCGTCATCTTCAGCAGGCGCGTTTACTGTGTGATCTGGATCATCTTGGGCGTTGTTCGGTGGGGATTTCGGGTGGGCAGTCGGGTCTCGGAGAGCTACGACATCCTTACCTTCTTGCTTACGACGAGAATCTCGTTCTTACCGTTCCGACCGCACACCGGAGCTGCTGGAGAGGCGCGCGAACGGCGCAATCGAAAAATATAGCAACGATTTGCAATGCTGAGGAAATAACATGAACACTTGTCAAGAATATCGGTCCTATAAAGGTTGTTATTCGCAAGTGACTTGCTTAGAGTGTTGGCTGGTAAGCTACTGTGCACGCCATCGCTTCATGTTTAGCTTTTTAGCTAAATCATAATTTGTTTATACTATACTTATCTGGGCTTTTTCCAACCGATGAACAACTGGTGGAGCTACAACTGGTGACCTGCTCGTCTGCACTGACGATACGGGACAGCCTATTGCGCCCGTCCGACAGGACCACGTCTCCGCAAATACAGGTTTGACCGTACACAAAGTCGATCCCTAAACGAAATCCGCTCACTGACTCGCCATCTGACAGAGTTCTGATCCGTGCACAGTATAGAGAGACGTGGAGCCATGCATCCGCCCCTTTTAAGGAGACGGAGCGTAGTCTAGCTTTATCGGCGTCCGTGACGCATCCCGAAATTACCCTTTTCTTATATGGAGTTGCTGACTGTTCTTTTTGGCGCCCAGCTTATGCTGGCTCATAGCCGCAGAGACAGAGCAACAGCTTTGCGGCGGCTTGTTTCAAGTTTAGCTTCAAGGTCTGTAAAATCATCGGCATCGAGCGGGGTTCTGGGCCGGCGCAATGTTCCTGAACCGCTCGAGCAAAGTGCAAGGCGGTGGTGACCTACCTCAGGACACCGTCGGTATCAAGCAGTGGCGGTTGCAACGGGAGGAAAGGGGAGATCTTCTTAAGCTATCAAAGAGGCAAGATTGAGAGTGTGCGGTTCGTTTTGGAGCTGGGCTACAGGAGCTGCTGCTGGATGAATGCTAGACCGTGTGGTCGGTAGATCTGCGTGTGTTAGTAAATCCCATTTGGCTAGTAGGTATGAGTGGAGTCTTACCTGAACATTATAAGCAATAGGTCTCAGCTAGAGAATTCAGCTATTCTCACAAGTATATGCTAGGTGGATCAAAAAGTTCGTAGTATGGAACACAAGCAAGATACAGGCAGAGAGCCCGCGTTCATTTTATTCTTTAGGAAAGTTCTCCCGAAGTTCAAAACATCTAGTACAACGGTCTTCAAGTCTTTAGATCACGAGCAAAATATTCAGAAGATCTTTAGAGTCACGTGACTCGTCTACGGCACATATTACACCATAGTTGCTGATTTGTCCGTCCGGAGAGGTACTCCTTAAGGTTTTTACACAGATATGAGTCGCACGGGACCCGGTCCGGAGAGTGTGTGGAGGTTGCTCGGCAATATGGAACTTAAATTGACGTAATTTAGTCACGGCAAAAAGATGCGTGCGGGCGGACGCATTGTATTGTAATAAAACAGCACAGACCTCTTCTGCATTGCGATTCCTAGTGCTATGATGCGTTGCTTCAGCTGGTCTGAAAGCGTTGCGTAGGTCTCTCCAGTTATTGCTCTTCCTGTGCAAAGGTGGTCAGTTAGTAGGATACATTTTGCGTCTCAGAAAACGTTGGCCAAAACCGTTTACGCATCGGTCCAAAAATCCTGCGTCTAACACGTTACAGTTAAGCGACTTGCTACAAACGCAATTCAAAGCTAATCCACATGATACTTATTTTTAGTACTTCAGATAGACGCCTCTTTCCGGCGCTGTAGTCGGCATGAGCTTCTTGAATTTGTAAACAGGGGGTGCTACACACAATATATATATATATATATATATATATATATATATATGTATGTGTTTCTGCTTTACGTTTATGTTACGAATCGAACCACCATCGATTTGGTATCAACATGATTATTTTAGTGGACATTTTTGTGGTTGTTCTATGAATGTTAATCCTAATAGTAATTTTCCGAGTCATTGTTGTACATAGAAGTTTGAGAATTGTATATGCACCAGGACCCCGATTTTTGCAAACAACGCTCTATGTGACTATTTGCCTTCCGGTAGCCTACATAAGTGTCCTTCAGAATTTCCTTTCTATCGGACAACTTGTTCTATCGCAGAGGCGGGGCAAATCTTGACAATTGATGTCCGGCTAGTCACATCGGTATCAGCTCTACCACACCCTGAAGTAAGTCATGCGCTGCTACACTATATATATATATATATATATATATATAAGACTGTAGAGTAGCATTGTTTTTGTTAGCTTAGCGATAGTTACTGGTATCGGCGCACCTAATGGAGAAAGTGCTACGGCAACTCCAACGACGTCTGTGACCTAAATTTGGTGCCGGTAAAACTGACGACATTACAGTTAGTGAACAGAGACGTTGTTGAGACGCGGTCGAGGACGAATCGGAGTGGAGTGTAAGACAGGCCGGCGAGACGGCGCTGTACCGACGTAGCGGAGGACGAAATAAAGACGACAGCCGTGGTGGTCAATATTCGTGTTTTCTTTCTAGCAACCCGGTGTGAAAACACAAACATATATATATGAATATATATATATATATATATATATATATATAATATATATATATATTAATATATATATATATATATATATATATATATATATTATATATATTAATATATATATATATATATATATATATATATATATATATATATATATATATTAATATATATATATATATATATATATTATATATATATATATATATATATATATATAGCAATGACGTCGGATTTGTGGAGAGCCTGCAGTTATGAGAACCGGCATCTAATCACCAGATTTGCCGTCCACGGCTTTTATCTGAAGATATATGCGCGCGAGAAGTTTCGTGAGATCTCGCCGGAGTGTATACTTGTAAACTTTGTGGCTGCCCGTGTGATCTATATGACCTTCAGCGTTGTGAAAGAGCAATTCCACTGTCTCAACTCCAGGGAAATGCTATGTCTATGATGTATATTCGTAAACCAATCATTAGTTAATAAAACGACTATATATATATATATATATATATATATATATATATATATATATATATATATATATATATAAATATATTGTGAAAGAGCAATTCCGCTGTCTCAACTCCAGGGAAATGCTATGTCTATGATGTATATTCGTAAACCAATCATTGGTTAATAAAACTACTATATGTATTTTTATATATATATATATATATATATATATATATATATTGTGAAAGAGCAATTCCGCTGTCTCAACTCCAGGGAAATGCTATGCCTATGATGTATATTCGTAAACCAATCATTGGTTAATAAAACTACTATATGTATATATATATTTATATATATATATATATATATATATTGTGAAAGAGCAATTCCGCTGTCTCAACTCCAGGGAAATGCTATGTCTATGATGTATATTCGTAAACCAATCATTGGTTAATAAAACGACTATATATATATATATATATATATATATACATATAGGTAGATATGTATGTATATATATATATATATATATATATATATATATATAGGCAGATATGTATTAGACACACACACACATAAACAGGCCCATAGAGACACGTAGATCTATCTAGCGGTTGCACCAGTCTATGCGCTCGCAGTAGAGCCAGCCGCATCGCGCTTGGCTGCAGGCAGACGACGACTGGTCGACCAGCAGGCAGCACAAACAAGCAGAGTCGATAGATAGTGCATTCTAGATAGTGAAGTGTGGTGGTGGCGCAAACAAACTGGGTGGTTCTATTTGCGCATCTGTTTGATTGTGGCGTGAGTGTCAAAGAAGAGGAGTAGCGCTGTTTGACAGTCAGCTGACGCGGCTTAGACAGCCGATTAAGGAGCAAGGAAAGGAAACAGTTGCGTATAAACTGCTCTGCTCCCAAGTCTCCACGAGCTCCACGCCAACACTCTCGCCAAGAAGTCGAATTACTGAAGAAAAGAAACTATAGACGAACCCATCCCTGTGCTCGTCGTGGCCGTCTTTGTCACCCGCCTAACAAGTAAGAGTGAAGTTATTATTATTATTATTATTATTATTAGAATATTAAAAAGAAGAAAAGATAGAATATTGAATGTTTCCTTATAAAATAAAGTTAAGCTATTCGCAATGTTATTGTTATTATTACTAGTACTAATAACAATAATTAATAATAATAATAATTTATTTTTTATGTTATTCTTTTGTATTTTTTTTATCACTGTTTGGGCGTCACAATGGTGAGGTGTGAACGTGTTTCGTGAACGCTATTATTATTACCACCAACTCTATTGTACTTCATTCACGACTAACATAAGGCTATTTGTATTCATACTATACAAATATTAGTTAGTCGAATGGAGCGGAATAGCACGCTGGCCGTGTTGACAGGAAACGTTTATGTCTATATCGGAAACAATTGCAAGCTGTTAACTATTCGAATAGCTACACGAAGAGTTAGCCAGGATTTATCAGCGACGAACGAAACGGAACTGTTCTGTGGCCTGTTTGTGTGGATAACCCGCATTCACATTTTATTGTTATGGTGTTTTTTTTTTGTTATGTCCTCATGTGTACAGATAACTCCATACAATGTTTTTTGTTGTGCTTACGTTGGGCACAGATTACGTTAGACACTGTAGCTGATCTGCAGTAGCTAGATAGGGCAATTCAAGTCCTGGTAGATAAGTAGATAGAAACAGACAATCAAAATAAACCTGCAGCTTCACACTGTCATTGACCTGCAGATGGCACAAAGAATGTTCGTTTTCCGAATACTTACTCCCGAAAGGCATTGCCAATGCCAACCTCGACCTATCGTTTCTAAATACACGTAGCACTTCACGCTAGCTTAGCGTACCTTCTTTTTGTGTGGTGCCGTTGTGTTCTGTAACATTGCGTTACTTACTAAACTCGATATGTTATTTTGTCAACTTTCTATTTTCTTTTTTTTCTTCTTGTTTTTCCTTTTCTTCTCTCTAAAAATACTCTGATTCCCACACAATTTCGTCATACTGTGGACAATGGCAGGTCAGTGTCGAGTCTGATGTGCTAGTCTGGTAGGGCTGGTAGTGGAGCTAGTGGCGGTAGAAGCGGTGGTTCGAGGTGGTGAATGCCATATCTCCTCGCCTGCGAAGAAAAAGAATGACTTAGATATCGCTTCGACGTCAACCAAGAAAAAAGAAGGTGTGTTGTGTTCTAGAACACATTCAAAGCTTTGTGGAGCGTGTCGACATTGTTGACATTCATGTAGGTTCGACAATGCTCGAAAAAAATGGTTCGTTGCTGTAATGCTACAAACTTTTTTTCGCCGCTAGCTTACTGTCTCTCAATCAGTGGGTAGATCATGGTGCAGAATGTTCAGCGTTGATTTTGAAGAATAATAGATAGATAGATATAGATACGTTAGATCGTTAGGTAAATATATTAGTAGCTAGATGGGGGAATAAAAACATTGGTAAATACAACAATAGATAGACAGATAGATAACAATATATATATATATATATATATATATATATATATATATATACCTGCAGCCTTACACTGTCATCTGCAGTAAGTTAAATTGATTGGTTCTGTTGTGGATTCGCGTGCGCCTTGCGGCCGGAGGCGACGCATAGGTGCACGCGGACGGGTTCGACCCCGCCGTTGCACACATTCATCATTGTATGAGGTCCGTCCTACGATGAAGTGCTCAAGACGAACGAACGTTCCGCTGCGGACGCTCAATGTTGGGACTTGGCAGTCAGCCCATAACAAAAGAAAAAGGGTTCTGTTGTAGATGTACAGCTAAAAGGGTAGCTATTGCCAAGATGATGATGATGATGATGATGATGACGACGACGACGTGACTACTGACGACGATAGACAACAGTGGCGCCTACAGAGATGACTGACGAGACGCGACCTATATAGCCAGCCGTCTTTCATTTGACCCATATTTGCGTGTAGACGTTTTTCATGCTACCTATTGGTTGCGTCGTAGTTTGTTTACACAACATCGAACTGTCGTATATATATGTATATATATATATATATATATATATATATCAGGAGACAATTGTAGCTCCATCAGTATCCTTAATAAATAGAACCTTTTGTAACATATATATATATATATATATATATATATATATATATATATATATATATACTAAAAAAGGTTCTATTTATTAAGGATATTGATGGAGCTACAATTGTCTCCTGATATATATATATATATATATATATATATCGACGATCTATCGGACGATATACACGATCCCTCGAATTGAAAGAGCGTCTGGCCATTTTTTTTTGTTGTAGATCAAATGGAACTGATATGTATAACTTGGCAAAATATATTGTTCATTATTCATCACGCCGGTCTATGAGTGATTTGGCAAATGGCTCTTTCGGAAACGCACGTTATCCGCTGCGGAATGTCGGGACCTATTGAGTCGATAATATGATTTTCAACTTGGACAACGTTACTTTTGAGCAAAACAAATTGTCTGGATGGTCTTAGTCGATCGAATGGGGGGAGGGAGTCGAACCCGAGTCGATTCTATGACGCGAACAAGATTTGGCTAGTAGCTATGAGTAAAACAGTAACTTAGTTTAATCGTACACGGCACTAAATGGCTACGAGTGCATCAATGTACCTAATTGATACGAAAGAAAAACACGTGTTTCGTCCACGTAAACCGGTGGATGGCGAAAGCTTTAAAGTCTCTTAGAAAAATCGGTGGTTAATATATATATATATATATATATATATATATATATATATATATATAACGCTGTAACACTTAAATGTCATTTTAATAAATATATACATATATATATATATATATATATATATACATACAGGGTATTACAGGAATATTTGATCAACGATATATGGAATTGTAGAGCTCGTTAAGGCAAATATTTTTTCCAATGGAACATGCTCTCTAAGAGGCCCTGTTTCGGAATGAGAGTTAAATTACTACAATTTGTGACATTGGTGTTTTTACCCGACATAGGAGCATAGAATGTGCTGTTGCGAGACAACCAGGTTTCCTAGACAGAAGCTAAACACACCGCCGTGAGAAAATTCTGCTTCTTTCGAAGAACTCATAAGGCCGGTCAGAAGATGCTACATGGTCGCTTAGAAGAGAATTCGCCAAAATAAAGTTATTTTATTAACCTTCACGCCCAATACCTCAAAATCATTACCTTACGACCACTTACAACGCTCTAAACTAACATGTTCAGGCAAATGCGTCATTTTACATGCACTTAATCTGGACATCCCATCAAAAAATCGTAATTACTCCACAACCACAGCTCGCATTGCCATAAGTTTGGTACCAAAATGATCGTCATGAAATGCGCATTTGCCTGAATATGAGTTTAGAGCGCTGTAAGTGATCGTAAGGTAATGCTTTTGAGGTATTGGGCGTGAAGGTTAATAAAATAACTTCATTTTGGCGAATTCTCTTCTAAGCGACCATGTAGCATCTTCTGACCGGCCTTAAATTTTCTCACGAACACGGCGGTGTGTTTAGCTTCTGTCTAGGAAACCTGGTTGTCTCGCAACAGCACATTCTATGCTCCTATGTCGGGCAAAAACACCAATGTCACGTATTGTAGTAATTTAACTCTCATTCCGAAACAGGGCCTCTTAGAGACCATGTTCCATTGGAAAAAATATTTGCCTTAACGAGCTCTACAATTCCATATATCGTTGATCAAATATTCCTGTAATACCCTGTATATTTATATATATATATATATATATAGTCATTTACGTGGCTGACTAGAAGTAGTACTATTTTTTTTTTTTTTATGGGTATACCAGTTGAGCTGTTACGTCTGCCACTGCTGCTGCTGCCGCTACTACCACCACCACAACCGCAGTTACTTGGCTCGTTTGAGCCCAGCGGAGGATCGGCTTAGCAAGCGGCTTAGCAAGCGGCTTATCGCGTGGCTATCGGTAACTACCAATGACGAACCGCCATCGAAATGCGCAGCGGCTCAGCATGCGGACTCTCGATATTACGGGTAGCCTTAAAGAGCCAGTATGAGTAAGTTGCGGTCGTCGTTGCAACGTTGGATCTGGTCGAGGCCGTTCCTTACTTGTTGTCGAACAGACAGAGAGGAAAGAATGTCTCTACGCTCTCTACGTTTCTCTACGCTTATATCCTACCTATCCTCTAGCTACTCTCTACTGTCCTCTACGTTCATTGATTTGCTTTGCCAGGCGCCTGTATTCGATGTTCGTAGTTTTAGCCGCGAGCTTGTTTGCTGTGATACCGAGTTTGCGCTTCGTCGCGCCGTTTTCGGCTTCAAAAGCACGAAGTAGCTCTCTCGAGTAGCCCACTTGTCCGGAATGTGATGTATGAATAGTGATGATGATAGTGTGTAATACTGTGTGTACACTGAGCAATTGTCGTGTTAGCGTGATCAAATGAAAGTCGACGTTTTGTCCCCAGATAACGTGTGTACTTTCATAGCATCATAGACCTCCTCCCCGCCGCCGCCGCCACCATAACCATCACCACCACCACCACCCTATGCCACAAATATATACGTCTTAGCACTTTGCTTTCGTCGCTAGTGTGTGCATGAGAGAATCGAGGACGTCGCAGAATGGTTGCGTTATGATTTGCCCTTAAGGAGATGGAGACACGTTCAGGACAAACAACTGCTGCTACCCTGTCCTAGAACGAAGTGAATAATGTCAAGCAGTACCACGGATGACATATCTTTTATGGATGGTACTCTTTTTCTATGGCCTGTTGGCTTGCAGGCCGCCTGCACGGTTAGGAGGTAGCTCAGGAATGAAAGCTTTGCACTTGCGTGGGCTTAGCTTCAGGCCATTGCGTGCGCGGATGTCAGGCGCGCTCCTCGTCATTAACCACCGCTTGTAAATTTACGCGTTGAGGTACCACAAGTTTACGTGGCATCTAAGTGAAGAGTCGTCTAACGATCTTTGACGCTCGAGCACGCAGCGCGCAGGTCATGCCAGCTCGACGTAGTGAAACAGTGCTTTGGGGCTGGCTCATAAAAATGCACACTGAACATATGGCCCCTTATGGCAGGGTGTTGAACGCAATCTGAGGGTGAAACTGTACTCTATGACCGTCGTCGTGCTGCTTGCCTCCAGGCTTTCCGGTTGTACGAACTCTGTGTTGGTGAGGACCAAGAGCATCCGAGGTAAGCTCTCTCGTTGCAGACCATCCGTCTTAGCAGAGATCCGTTGTCGATTGGGTGACGAAGTCTCGACGCGGCAGGCGGGGACAGAATCCTTCGCTCAAACGGCAAAAAGCTTGGCCACAAATAAAATGGGTCTGAGACCTGTGGAGGTTGACCTTACCGCGGCATATCGATGATTGGGTCATGCCAGCTAGGAGCCCTTCTTTTTCTTCCTCTAAAGGCCTCCGCGCTACATTTGCTACACAGCGTGTAGCAAAATACTGTGGGCCACGATTGTGAAAGACGGCTATGGTAGGTCAGCAAGACCCGATGAAGACATCTTGCAAGTTAGACGTGGCGACATTGTTGTTCCTGGAGCAAAAGCATCGGTGTAATAGAGCAGCTTGGCCGCTCGGGAGACGTCTCCCGTCGTGAACCGGGAGGTTGACAGGCAGTCTTCGCTTTGGTAAAAGAAAGGATCGGTCCTGAAATATCTGTTTTTGTATACGTTACAATTCTTATTATTACTATTACTAATTGTGTATGTTGCCTTACCAGTTTTTTGCTATATATATATATATATATATATATATATATATAAATATATATATATTTCTGATGTTAATGTGAGCGATTCATTAAACTCATGATTGTCATGTTGAGCAGCGTTCTAAGTCGTAGAGTGGATATCGGCTTAACCGATAACAGCGTAAAAGCTGCAACTAGTTCTTGATTGAGTTAGGAACGCTTTTTTTTACAGGTGCAAGTCTAAAGCATGCTTAATGCTTAACGGTTATTTGTGCAAACGAGTTTACATGCGGTTTTGCGGTATAATGGTTTGCCTGTGGGGCGAATTTTAATGTTAGGCAAACCACCCGAATTAGACAAGATCATCTATTACGTTGTCTGTAGCCAAACCAAGTATACTCGCGGATGGCAAAGCTAACACAAATCGCATTGCCAATTGGTATTAAAACTATCTGCTAACTGGTACGCCTAGTTGGTATACAGTGCCGATACGAAGACGAGTGGCAACTAACATATCAATATGAAACTCACAAGAAAGAGGAGTGTATAAATATATATATATATATATATATATATATATATATATATATATATTGTAGTCTTACTAGCGGAGAATACCGCCAGCTACCTAATATTATCGAATCCACTCAAGCCGCTACGTTCGTGCTGCTTGAAAAGGCATGTGAAAACGCCTAGTATATGAGCACTATCAGAGAGAAGATTGTATTATTATTATCGATGGCATGCTGCTGCAGCTGCGCCGTTGTTCCACCCGAACGTCGTATTTTCATTCAATTTCAATTTGAGGTTTATCCACGGAACCGCAATTTCACAATGCTTAAGCTCTCGTATCTAAAAATACTTAAAATGTGTATTATCACCAACCGTATCGGGTCAGCCGTAGCGTCTGTAACGGACGTAGGTGAGGTTGACTTCGACAATGATTGACGTGCGCATTTAACCTGTCGAGGCTTTGTTTGATTGCAGTTGTGTATAGAAACGCCGCCTATATTCGGAATAGAGAGAGGATGTTAGTTAAGCCTCACTGCAGACTCATAAGCAAGTATACCCCAATCGTGTGTTAGATTTGCACATTAGGCGTTTACAAGGCAGCGTAGTCTCGTCTCAGCGATGCAGTTATAATCGTTGTTCGTTCTTTCGCTCTATCCAGCAGAAACAAGTTGCGTAGGTAATCGTGTTAGAGAGCATAATCTTTTTTAACAGAGGTGCACACATTTGTTTCACTTGCAGGAAAACTGTGCGATGCAGTGCGGCGAATCTCAATCAGGTATGCAGGTGGAGATGCACGTGCACGCGCGAATAGTTTCTATATACTAATGCATGCGTGGTCATCCAGCTCAGCATAAACTGTACAATGTAAAATCATGGTTGAGATTGCAATTCAGATCGATATTTCAAGATTTCAAGTACACACATATATATATATATATATATATATGTATGCAAATTTGCTAAGAGAAAGTGTGTAATCATACGGTTTTCTAATAAGGCTTGTCTAGCACGCATTGTTTTATAGTTTGGCTGAAAAGCGGCCTACAAGCACTCTAAAAATCGAGCCAGATTGGCATTACGATAATTACTACGTTACGATAACCATCGGTAAGACAGAGGTATTTACACTAGTGAGTGAAAGATGTCGTGAAGCTGGCGGAAATGAATTGTGTCATAGCACAATGAATTAATTTCTAGGTGTGGCCAAACATGTTCGGTAACTTGGCGTATGATGGGTACGAGCTGTCATTATTGTTTAGCAACTACTCTGACGTCAGAATGAAATCTCCCTTGCTGCCGCCTTTTGCGGCGTTTTCAGGTTGTGCTACTTCTGAGCGCAGCGGACGTGATGAAACGTCGTTCGAAAATTCTCGACCGTCTACATCAACCTGCGACATCTCATCTCATGGCGCGCCAAAGGGCTGTACTAGTGACGGCGACAACCATCACAGAGGACCGAGAGGCCAAAAGCATCCCAAACCGGGCACATTGAAAGAGAGTATTAAAGTCGAGGTAGATGACGTTCTCGCCAGGAATCCTGCTGGCGAGAACTTCGATCTCTATTATGACTCCCTCGTACAAGTGTCAGATTTAACGCTTCGCCAGAATAAACTGAACAGCTTTCGGGACGGTAAATTGCACCAGGATCTGCTAGATGTACTAGAAAAGTACAATTATGCCGAGCCCACTCCGATCCAGAAGTACGCGATTCCCGTCATTGCGGCAGGCCGCGACCTGGTCGTGTGTTGTCAAACGGGTTCAGGTAAGACGGCTGCGTATCTTTTGCCAATTGCCAACGAGCTCATTTCGGGGCGATATTCAGTGGCGCAGGGTAAGCCACAGCGGCCGTTGGCAATCATCATGGCACCAACTCGCGAACTGGCCACACAGCTCACCAAAGATCTGAAGATTTTTCTCATGAGATCTGACGTCCAGGTGTGCGAGTGCCTCGGCGGTATTGACGTTAACCAGGAACGGCGGAACATCATGCGAGGAGCCCACATCATCATCGCCACGATGGGAAGAATTATGCAGTTCCTCCGCGAAAAGGTCCTCAGCCTCGATAGACTGCGCTACTTTGTACTCGACGAGGCTGATGAAATGCTACAGGGAGATTTTGGGGAAAACGTGGCTTTGCTTCTCAGCAAGACTCAAAGAAAGCCGCAAGTCATCATGTTTTCGGCTACGTTTTCGCCTGAAATAGCCGACATTGCAGCGAAACACCTTCAAAACTACGTGGAGATTAGCGTCGGTATTGTGGGTGTCTCCTCTGGATACGTCGAGCAGGAAGTCTTAGCTGTACCGGCACAAAATAAGCTACAAATGCTAAAAGACATTCTGTTCGAGGAATTTCGTGCACACCCACAAGCAAAAGTGCTAGTCTTCCTGAAGACCAAACGCCGAGTGAACTGGCTGTATGAAACGTTGCATGCGGAAAATCCGAAAATCTCCTACACGCACAGTGACCGGTAAGCACCAAGAATGCGGCGCCACAGACAATACTACAATATGTAACTTATACGTTTACGTAGGGACTAAAGTTGTTTTTTAATTTCGACTTAAATTCCATCAATTTCTATACATTTCTTGAGACTTTGGATTTATAGCATCGAAAGAAGAAGACCTATGAAACGCGTTTTTCATGCTTTCTAGCTCCACTTTGATAGCCTGAAGCATCGACTACCGTGAATCTGAGCTGGTCGCACAGGACCTGTTTGTGGCATTCAAGCTTAACGTTTCCTTGTGCTCGCTATTTTCTCACGCCATTTTCTGTGGGAGAAATCACACCCAACCATCAACAAAAATGATGCTATCCGCCAATGGATTCGATTTTGACTCATTCTAAATTACGCGGGAAATGTTCAAATATAATAATAATAATAATAATAATAATAATAATAATAATAATAATAATAATAATAATAATAATAATAATAATAATAATAATACAAGCGCTGCCCTCCTGTCAGCTTGGCACCATGCTGGACCCAAACTCTTTCCGCATGGTGTCAGCCCTTAGAATAGGCGCCCCCGTCTGCCAGCCCTTCTCATGTCTGCGATGCGGCCAACCTGTTGACTCTGACGGCTTACACCCGTTAAGCTGTCTGAAAAGTTCCGGCAGAATTACAAGACACGCTGAACTTAACGCCATAGTTAGAAGAGCTCTTAGAAGGGCAGGGATACCATCTACACCGGAGCCGAATGGCCTTAATGGCAGTAGTGAGCTGCGGCCTGACGGGGTCACCATCCCGTTGTGGTCACACGGAAAAAGCCTTGTATGGGATGTAACGGTTTCATGCACGGCGGCCTTATCGTATTTACACCACAGCGCCGTTGAGTCGGGATGGGTAGCCGAGCGCGCGGATTCTGAAAAACGAAGGAAGTATCTCGAGCTATCTAGAAGCTACCACTTTGTACCCATTACATTAGAGACGCTTGGACCCATCAGCTCAGGTACAGCGAAAATCCTAAAATATATCGGAAAACGCATAGCAGAAATTACGGGCGATCGACGCGAGGCCATGTTCTTGAGACAGATGATGTCTTTGGCCGTTTGTAGAGGAAATGTGGCTTCCATCATAGGCGCCATGAATTGATAGAAAGCGACCGGAGCAGGATAAACCTGGCATAAACGTTCATACCTCACAATTGTAATAACTGAATGACAATAAATAATAATAATAATAATAATAATAATAAATCTCGCCATGTGTACACCAGGTACATCGTGCACGGCTATTATCACGTTATGTATTTGAATACTAAATTTTATGAGCTTTTTATAGTACGTTCACCTGTCAGTAATAATCGCATAACATCACGATTGTTGGTGTCGTGGTATTATGCCTTAAATATCGCACGTACTGATGAATGCACGCAATTATATTAAGGGCATTCTACAAAATGGAAGACACCAACAACTGTCTAGTATGTGTAATGTAGTAATGATTCTGATGATAATTAATGTGTCATGTACTGCTTCTCTGTTCTCTCTCTTGTTCGGCACTGGCCGACGACCCCCGAAGAACCCCCGAAGATCGCCAGCGTGCGGTGAGCGATTTCAACAAGGGCGTGTCATCAATTCTACTTGCAACATCCGTTTTGGCGCGAGGCCTCGATATTGGCTCGCTGTCGCTGGTCGTCACGTTCGATCTTCCGCCGACGATTGACAAATACGTAAATCAAATCGGTCGCACTGGCCGCATAGCCAACACTGGCCGATCGGTAGCGTTCTATGACCCTCAAGAAGACGCCGGACTGGCGCTGGATCTCTATCGGTGTTTGCTCGATGCGGGCATTACGCCGCCACCATTCCTTTGCCCATAGAAACTCTTATAGACAAACATGACGAAGCCAAAAGTGATATGGCCAAACGTCTCATTCGCACGGAACAACTCATTCAATGTCAATAAATAGTCCGTCAATAATTTATATTAACATATCATTGTTTGTACATGCTTGTGTACACGAGCTTTCGGCCTTACGAACTATGCGACAACACTATTATAACACAGAGAGAGAATAATGAATAAAACGCTTTTACAAAATATATACACGCATATGTGCCAAAGCATAGTCCCTGTACAAAGAAGCAATCAACCAGGCAAATATTGTACAGGAAAGGACTTTCACGACGTCATCCTGTTCGGAGTGCAAATAAGTCAAAACAGACCAGTGCATACAGAAACGGAATCCTGGTGGCAAATGGTCAATTATAGACCCTTGTTTGAATAGGAGCAAATAATAATGTTAACATTAGCAATATGGTTATATGTAAATAAATATATATACGTAACATCAAGACGTTCGTTATAAATTCACGCTCACTTGACTAAATAAAGTCATTGTGATGTGTGAGATAAATCATTCAGATGTCACGTAATATATATTATAAATTACGTGTATTACGGCTTCGGTCCGGGGAACCCTCCAGAGATGGTTGGTTCCTACATTGGACTCTTCGTAAACGTGCACACGTTCGCAGGGACCCAATTGTTATGTTCCCACCGTCGGTGTTTAATTACAATGAATAAATGTTTATATATGTAATATTATATATATATATATATATATATATATATATATATATATATATATATATATATATATATATATATATATATATATATATATACATATATATGTACTGAGATTGTGCCTGCCTTCCAGAAAACTTTGTCGTACGCAAATGGATGCGATGGGCTGTCCGATGCCAGTGAATTATATATATATATATATATATATATATAATATTGTGAATTACGTGGATATAAATATAAAAAATATATAAAAAAATCAACTTATAAACAGTAACAAATAGAGTACTTGGCCTTAGTAAGTTGACCATTAGTTATCTACCATGTAAGCAAACGACAACTGGTTGTGCAACGCTGTACCTAAGGTAGCATAGCAACAAAATGACGTGCTGAGTTTATATGTCATTCTAATGTATAGGATATGTGCAATGGAGTCGGTCCGAGGGGTGCTTCTAAAAAAAATCTAGCAAATCGAGGAACTTTTTTGGCCTACCTCGGGCACAAAATTTGTACAGAAAATTAAGTGCAGAAATTTCGCAAACAGAAAATAAGCACAGAAACAATTTTCTAGGCCGAAAATTGACAGATTCAGAAAATTGATTGATTTTGAATCGGGTGCGCTCGCAGTGCAGTATGTCAGATGCCGTGCTGTTTGCGGGTTCGAGCCCCACCGTTGCACATTTGTTTTTATCGTCTGTAGTGTATTTATACTATATATATAGAAAATATTGTGATGATTTTTTAATCATTTACAATATGTTTGCACACTCGGCAGTGCTCGCCTTAATAAAAATTGTGGTAAAAAGGTGTCACGTGAAGTTAAGAATCAGTTGTCCGTGTCCTTGCTTGATGGTAGTCCCCGCTCTTATGGACCCGGTGCGAGCGGTGTATCCTCAAGGTTTCTTGCAAAGTTAAAACGGTGAGATCCATAAGATTCCTCTTCGTGACGCCGAGCCCCAAGAGCGTCCTCACAGATTCGGAGTCCCATACACCACTCATAGAGATAGTGATGGATCCGAATCTGCGAGGTTTTTGCGGGTCTGGGAGCGCCGCTCTTAGGAACTCGACGTCATATTTGGTGATCTTGTCTTGCCGCGCTTTTGCCAGGTCCCGGTTCGGGCCGCAAACCTCGGCATCTAAAACCCAGACCTCGGTAGGTGTTGTTATTACGAGGTCGGGCTTCAGACCAGATATTATTATTATTATTAGACCTGGTGCGCCCGGTCGACGGAATACTCGCTCACGAACTACCTCATGACCCCTTTCGCGAAGAAGACGCGCCACGCGATCACAGACGTCGTCATGTCTCTTTATGGTTTGTTTGTGTGTTGTATCGCACATCTGAGCGACATGAGCCAACGTCTCAGGCGCATTACACCCGTGCCTACAACGTTTGTTGTAGCCCGGGCGTCCCCTGGCCAATCTGGCACGCGTTGGTAATGCGTTGATCCAGAGCTTTAGTAGGTTTAAATACTCCTTACCAGATAGGTAGGGCATACCCTTAATCCAGTAATGTACAAAGGGCGTTTTGTGTGCTTTTTTAAAATGTGCCCCATTGAACGTGTTGTGTAGTTGTTGAGACCAGTAATCGGTCTCTTTTATATATATATATATAGGCCCGCTGCGGAGGCAAACCTGACAACGTACTATCCCAACGTGACTGGAGCGCCCCTTTGCACGCTGAGGTACAACGACGTCTCTTTAATGAGGCTGCCGACGACACGACCAGAGCCCGCCTAAACGCCGTGTCCGCCAAGGATTCAGGCGCCTGGTTACACGCACTCCCCAGTGCACCCATAGGTACCCTTCTCGATGACGAGACGATTCGCATAGCAGTAGGCCTACGACTAGGGACAGACCTAGTTAGCCCGCATCGGTGTCAATGTGGTCACCCCGTCGACAAACTGGGACATCACGGCCTGTCGTGTATCATCAGCGCAGGCCGACGCTCTAGACATGCCGCTATCAATGATACCTTCAGCAGAGCCCTTAGGTCATGCGGTCGTCCGTGCATCCTTGAACCCACGGGCCTCTGTGCGGAGGACGGCAGGCGTCCAGATGGGATGACACTTACACCCTTCGAGCGAGGCAAAATGCTGGTTTGGGATGCAACCGTTACCGACTCCCTAGCACCTTCTATGGTCGGTGGCGGCGCATCCGAAGCTGGTTATGCAGCCCATCTTGCGGAGACCAACAAGCTAAAAAAATACTCATCAATTGGGTATCCCCACGAATTCTGGCCTCTCGCGTTTGAGACCTTGGGTGCTCCTGGTGTTCGGACCAGACAGCTAATTCACAAAATCGGCACTATGTTAAATATGTCAACCGGTGATAGCAGATCGTCGTCCTTCTTTAAACAACGTCTGGATCTTGACGTACAACGTGGAAACGCGGCATCCGTTCGTGGCACTCTTCTGAAGTGGTCTCGGCCTAGCCTAGACGAAGCGGACACGTGATTGTCACAATGCACACCCGCTAGGCCCATTGGCATAGCTAACCTTCCATAATATGTGCCCCACATGCATATTGTAATATACGAAAAATAAACATTTTCATATATATATATATATATATATATATATATATATATATATATATATATATATATATATATATAGTATTGCTCTAAGTGCTCCATTCAAAGTAATTGGATTATTACAATGGTTATATTACTACCTAATTACATAATAGATTGGTTTAGCGGGGTGTTGCCCCATGGTTTCTTACAATCTATGCCATTACCTTACTTGCAAGTTCGAGTGTATAATAGTTTAACGAAGCTGCCTCTTGGCCAGTATAGCGAAAGTGCAACCACGCGGCCACCACGCGCACCGCCAACTCGTGGCGTCACAACTCTAACATCGTCATCGTCCGACCTACGTACCTGACCCACAGCGGCGGCACCACCACCGGAGACAACGCATGCTGTATTAAGGCGTAGTTTGAACCGACCAATCAGCGAAGAGTACACAAAGGATACGGCGTCCCCTTGAGTGAATAAATAGTCCTCGGACTCGGATCGGAAAGCCAATTATTATTATCATTATTATTATTATTATTATTATTATTATTATTATTATTATTATTATTATTATGAACCATTCTTTATGGAATATCTTTTGAATCAGATGCGCTCGCTGTGTAGTATGTCATACAGCGTGTTGCTGGCTTCGTATATAGTTGTATATTATTGCTATGGTATAATTATATGTATTTTAACAAATATCCTCGTCTGTCGTGCATTCCTAATATTAATTGGATTATCACGATGGTTATATTACTACCTAATTACACAATAGTTTGCTTTAGCGGGGCGTCTTCTCATAGTTCCTTACAATCTGTGCCATTTCCCTAGCCTGCGTTTGGTTTCATTTATCTCTTGCCATAATGGTTTATCACCGAAACCTAATGCCTCAGCTAGGGACACTGTTCTCACTCCCCCTAGCTCGTCGCACTTCCGCACGATATGTTCGATGGATTCTTCTTCTATATCACACGCTCTACATCGCACGCTCTCAATTTCCGAGTATCTGGCCGCCAGCAGTCTGGTGTTGAGCATACCGGCCCTACAGTCAGTGAACAGCCCGGACGCTTGCGAGTTCCAATAAATGATATATTTTCGGCCGTATTCCTTTTTTTGTTGCCTGTACAATTGCAAGGATGTCTTTCTCTCCACCTTTCTTCGGCTGTTATATATATATATATATATATATATATATATATATATATATATATATATATATATATATATATATATATATATAGTATTGCTCTAAGTGCTCCATTCAAAGTAATTGGATTATTACAATGGTTATATTACTACCTAATTACATAATAGATTGGTTTAGCGGGGTGTTGCCCCATGGTTTCTTACAATCTATGCCATTACCTTACTTGCAAGTTCGAGTGTATAATAGTTTAACGAAGCTGCCTCTTGGCCAGTATAGCGAAAGTGCAACCACGCGGCCACCACGCGCACCGCCAACTCGTGGCGTCACAACTCTAACATCGTCATCGTCCGACCTACGTACCTGACCCACAGCGGCGGCACCACCACCGGAGACAACGCATGCTGTATTAAGGCGTAGTTTGAACCGACCAATCAGCGAAGAGTACACAAAGGATACGGCGTCCCCTTGAGTGAATAAATAGTCCTCGGACTCGGATCGGAAAGCCAATTATTATTATCATTATTATTATTATTATTATTATTATTATTATTATTATTATTATTATTATTATTATTATTATTATTATTATTATTATTATTATTATTATTATTATTATTATGAACCATTCTTTATGGAATATCTTTTGAATCAGATGCGCTCGCTGTGTAGTATGTCATACAGCGTGTTGCTGGCTTCGTATATAGTTGTATATTATTGCTATGGTATAATTATATGTATTTTAACAAATATCCTCGTCTGTCGTGCATTCCTAATATTAATTGGATTATCACGATGGTTATATTACTACCTAATTACACAATAGTTTGCTTTAGCGGGGCGTCTTCTCATAGTTCCTTACAATCTGTGCCATTTCCCTAGCCTGCGTTTGGTTTCATTTATCTCTTGCCATAATGGTTTATCACCGAAACCTAATGCCTCAGCTAGGGACACTGTTCTCACTCCCCCTAGCTCGTCGCACTTCCGCACGATATGTTCGATGGATTCTTCTTCTATATCACACGCTCTACATCGCACGCTCTCAATTTCCGAGTATCTGGCCGCCAGCAGTCTGGTGTTGAGCATACCGGCCCTACAGTCAGTGAACAGCCCGGACGCTTGCGAGTTCCAATAAATGATATATTTTCGGTCGTATTCCTTTTTTTGTTGCCTGTACAATTGCAAGGATGTCTTTCTCTCCACCTTTCTTCGGCTGTTTTGTCAATTTTCTTCTTCACATCTTTGGTTATCTGTTTATTTGTTATCACCTCGTGTTCTCCAAAATCCATCGTATTGCACTTAAATTTGCGTTCAAGGAACTTTAGACGCCTATCCCATTTGCTTGTATTTTTTTCGCTCAGTTTTGCTGTGAGCAGTTCGGCCTTCCAGTTTTGTTCTTTCTCACTTGCGGCTATGTGTTTTAGACGGCTTACATACGATATCTTAGCTTGTGCTTCCCTTGCCCAGAAGCTGGAGACTCCGAATTCCTCTTCGATAAATTGTGCTGCGCACGTATACCTACATTGCATGTCGGCCAACTGCACGTTGTATTGTGTCCAATCTATTTACCATGCTTGCGTCTAAACTCACAATAGCGTTAGCGTACGTCACTGTTGGCACAAACATGCTTTTCCAAAGCTCTTTAGTCACCATGAATCTATTGCAACTCCACAAAGCCTTCTTTCTTACAATCGTTTGTCCATTTTCAGCTCGTTCTCTTCTTATTGCATGCTCAGCGTGAAAAATATCTGGACTGTTTTCTATTATAACTCCCAAATATTTGTATGCGTTTTTATATTCAATTTCTTTTCCCTGAATCTGTAGCGGCATCTCTCCAATATCCCCGGAAAATATTACATTTGCACATTTCTTTTCGTTGAACTCCTGTCCAATATTTTTTGCCGTTTCTCCGCATATTGTTACAATTGTTTGCATTTGGTCAACACCTTCCGCTTAAATCACCATGTCGTCTGCAAACAACAGGACACACGGTCGAAGGGATACTATAGCATCACCTCTAGCGTATACCATTTTAAAACCAAGATTCGATTCATACACGTGTCGTGCCACCTCCTTAATGTACAGTAAAAACAGTGACACAGAGCAAGGACATCCTTGTCGAAGTCCTTTCCTTAATCTGTAGAAATCAGATGAGTTCGACCCGATTCTTGCAGAGATGTAGCTCCTGGCATATATTTCTTTAGACATACTGACCCATTCCTGTCCGAATCCACCTTCTATCATCTTGTTCCAAAGAATGTTTCTATCGACCGTATCGTAGGCCCATCGGATATCTAGGAATGTTGCAACTAAGTTCTGTTTTCAAGATCTGGCCCAATAGACACTTTCCGTTAGTACGAAATTTTAGCGATACCCCATCCTCTCCACACGCATGTTTGTCGTCTTTTAATCTAATAACCTGTTCGATCTCTTCTTTACTTGTCCTCCAGCCAATATCCGCTCTTCTTGCATGTGTTTGTTGATTTTGTAGTTCATATATTTCAGCGTCAAACAAAGTATTTAGTGCCTCATTTATCTCTTGTTGTGTGTATTCTTTTTGCTCTCCTCTTTCGTTATCTCCAGCTATTTCATCCTGCTGTTTTATGTATTCCCAGAAAAGTGTGATACTCTTCCCTGCGCTATTGTTTGTTATGTTTTTTAAATCTTTAAGTTTGTCTAATCTTATGGCGTTGGCTATATCCTCGCTTAGTTTAATTTTTACTTCCATGTATTCCCTCCACAGCTTATCTGCTTGCTCCATGTCGTTTTGGCGTACCGCCTTTCGATGTTGTCTGTACAGGTGTCTTCTTTGTTGCAAACCTCTATTTAAACCTTCATTCCACCAAGAGTTGATCGTGTGGCTTGGTGCCAAACTGACAATTGAGTTATCTAGGATTTGCTTTGCCATTCTAATACCTTTTTCATACGGTAGTCCTACCCCAGTTTCCCGCCACTGTTCTAGCCCTTTTGCAAACTTTCTCTTGTCTATTATTTTTGTAGTTTTGTTCTGTTTTCTCTTTAATTTCGGGTGCCTATACTGACCGCTAAAAGTGATCAAATTGTGGTCGCTTTCCACATTGTGTTGTTTATCTTTGTCAATACACATGTTTACAATCCAGTTTTCTGCTCTTTGGTTGGCCAGTACATAGTCGACGGTCGACTTCTTTTTTGCCTCTGTATAGGTGAACGTTCCCTCGCATTTCACACTTAGGTTCATATTCTGTAAACTTGCTTGGTTACACAGGTTTTCTAAATCCCTACCGGCCTCATCGGTATTTTTATCAAAGTAGAACAGATGCGCATTGAAATCCCCTATATGTATGGTCTTTATGTTCTCTTTAACAAGCTTTTTAATTGTTTCATAGAATATCTTGTTTTTGTTTTCTGTATTGCTGGGTGGTCTGTATCCAACTACAATCCTTAAACAGCCTGGCCGTTTCCCTATTTCCACTGCTATTAAGTCGCTTCCTTCACTTGCCTCAACAAACTCTACATGATGACTTTTCCTATCAGTACTCCAACTCCTCCGAATCTGTTTTGTGACACTTTTCTGTTTACACCTATCCACCTTACATCCTTATGTAACGGTGGAGTTTCTACTTGAAGCAAGTGTGTCTCAGTCACAGCTAACACATCCAGACTAATCTCGTTCATTATTCTGTATAGCATCTCCCATTTTTCTTGTTTTCGTCCTCCTCGTATGTTTAAATATCCAATTTTTAGATTTTGTCGGCCGTTCAACTTTGTTTCTCTTCCTCTTCCCCCTCGGCGCGTCTTTTTATATTACTGTGGGTCGGGTTTGGGCCCTCCAACCCCACTCCCGTGGCCCCAGCAGTCTCTATTCCCCCATCTCCCTCCCCAACCATAGCTCCCGAACGGTCTTCGGTATTCAACCGCATGCCTTTGTTGTAACTGTGCTTCCCCGTCTTCCTCTGTCGCCCTGTTGTTGTTATATCGGTAGGTCCCCTGTCGTCCTTCGGTGCATTCCCGGTTTCAGTTGTTGGTCCTGTTGTATTCCTTATGGTATTTTTGTCGGTTGATTTCCTGCCAGCCTCCTCTGTTGTAGTTCCCTTGCTCCGCTGCCATGTCTGTTGCTCCGTCGTGGTCTTCCCGGATGCCGTGAAAAACTTGTTCTTTTGCTGGCGATTATATTGATTAACACCATCCGTAAAAGTTCTCGGATTGGTTCTGTTATGCCTCTCCTCCACGTGATTGTTGGCGCTGTAACTCTCTCCAATTACGTCTGCTTGCCCTGTGCGCCAGGTTACCCCGATCGTCTTATACTTGTCGCCTTTCTGTGGTTGCGGCTCTTGTTGCTGTTGAGGCCATGCCGGACCTTGCTGGTGTTGTCTATTCCTTCTCACCCACATGGGGACGTAGCGTGGGGGCTCTCGTGGAGCGTTTGGTGGGCGCTGTTTAATCTGCATGCGCTTACGGAGCTCTTTGGCCACCTCGAGCGCCATGATCGCCCCTCCAACAGAGCTCGCATGGACGTCGTCCTTTGCTAAAAACTGTGCAGCCATTCCTGTCTCGACTATTTCCACCAACGGACTGTCCGCCTGCTTGACAGTATCTCAGATGAGCTCGTTAAGTTCATCAGCGAGTGCGCGTACCTTTGGTATTTTCGGTACTGTACAGATCGATAAGTTCACTCCTAGCTCGACGCACATGTTTATTACTCGCTGTACTTCTTTGTTCACACGCATGTGCGCCAGCTGTTGTTCGTGCTTATCGGTGGCGCTAAGTAAATCGTTTAGTCCGCCTTGATATACCACCGTTCCGGCGCCTTCATTCGCCTGAAGCCACTTTTCTGCTTCGTTGGCGATGTCCTCGGCCTTCCTGCCGCCGAAATAGCGAATGTCGACACTCCGATCCTTATCTATTTCCGTCAAGAGTGCATCCTTATATCTCCCGACCCAGGAGTCTCCAATAACAAGCGCTTTC
>QVRM01001152.1:0-87500 GCA_003439945.1 Dermanyssus gallinae | reverse complement strand
AAGTCTCAATCATTCGTGCGCTAGACTGACAATTGAAGCCTTGCTTTCGCTTTATACGATTCCATTGTCAGGCTGCACGGCTGATCTTGGGCCCATGACGTGCATGACCTTTCGGAGACTTTTTAAAAACTTTCGACCAACTGCATCAAACAACAGGTCATCTGGTGCGTCGCACAACAACAACAACAGAAGATTGCCGACGCACCCCAAGCCGGGCACCCCTAAGATACAACATCAGAGTGAGTAGGAGATGAGACGATAGTCAGTAATTCTGCTGGCAAAACTTTTGACCTCTCGGATTTCGGATTGTTCAGTCTCAGATATCCCGATTGTATAAGTCTCATATGCAATGTTTTGCGAGCGTAAACTGAACACTTTTCATGGAGACAACCTACATCGGCACCTAACACTTACGTACTGAGTACAATGACACCGTCGTCTCGCCAAAACTATGCAATTAGAATCACGTTCGTTCAGTTCTTTTTTCTAGCCAAAGCAAACCGCGCTGGTAATCGTGTAAATAACACAACAGACCTTTTTTTTTAACAGAGGAGCACGGATTTGTTTCACTTGCAGGAAAACGGTGCGATGCAGTGCGGCGTACTTCTTCGCTCAGGTATGCAGGTGGAAATGTACGTGCACGCGCGAAAAGTTTCTGTATACCAATACGCACGTGGTCATTCAGTTCAGTATAAACTGTACAATAGAAAATCATGGTGGAGATTGCAATTCAGATCGTTATAGGAGCAAGAATGCGTAAACATTGTCGGGACGCCTAGTAAACCGCAAGCTAGTCTGTTCGATTCTTGCGCCTTTTAAGAGGACGACGATTAAAATCGGTTTTCGATGGTTTCGCTATGCCCTTAGCATAAATATATATATATATATATATATATATATATATATACGAGCCGTTATCATTCTAGTAACTAATCGGACGCCAGAATGAAATTTCCCTTGCTGCCGCCTTTTGCGGCGTTTTCAGGTTGTGCTACTTCTGAGCGCAGCGGACGTGATGAAACGTCGTTCGAAAATTCTCGACCCTCTGCATCAATCTGCGACATCTCATCTGGCGCGCCAAAAGGCTGTAGTAATGACGGCGACAACCATCCCAGAAGCCTGAGAGGCCAAAAGCATCCCAAGCCGGGCACATTGAAAGAGAGTATTAAAGTCGAGGTAGATGACGTTCTTGCCAGGAATCCTGCTGGCGAGAACTTCGATCTCTATTATGACTCCCTCGTACAAGTGTCCGATTTAACGTTTCGCCAAAACGCACTGAACAGTTTTCGCGACGGTAAATTGCACCAGGACCTGCTAGATGTACTACAAAAGTACAATTATACCGTGCCCACTCCGATCCAGAGGTACGCGATTCCCGTCATTGCGGCAGGGCGCGACCTGGTCGCGTGTTGCCAAACGGGTTCAGGTAAGACGGCTGCGTATCTTTTGCCAATTGCCAACGAGCTCATTTCGGGGCGATATTCAGTGGCGCAGGGTAAGCCACAGCGGCCGTTGGCAATAATCCTGGCACCAACTCGCGAACTGGCCACACAGCTCACCAAAGATGTGAAGATTCTTCTCATGAGATCTGACGTCCAGGTGTGCGAGTGCGTCGGCGGTATTGACGTTAACCAGGAACGGCGGAACATCATGCGAGGAGCCCACATCATCATCGCCACGATGGGAAGAATTATGCAGTTCCTCCGCGAAAAGGTTCTCAGCCTCGATAGACTGCGCTACTTTGTACTCGACGAGGCTGATGAAATGCTACAGGGAGATTTTGGGGAAAACGTGGCTTCTCTTCTCAGCAAGACTCAAAGAAAGCCGCAAGTCATCATGTTTTCGGCTACGTTTCAGCCTGAAATAGCCGACATTGCAGCGAAACACCTTCAAAACTACGTAGAGATTAGCGTCGGTATTGTGGGTGTCGCCTCTGGATACGTCGAGCAGAAAGTCTTAGCTGTACAGGCACAAAATAAGCTACAGATGCTAAAAGACATTCTGTTCGAGGAATTTCGTGCACACCCACAAGCAAAAGTGCTAGTCTTCCTGAATACCAAACGCCGAGTGGACTGGCTGTATGAAACGCTGCATGCGGAAAATCCTAAAATCTCTTACACGCACAGTGACCGGTAAGCACCAAGAATGCGGCGCCACAGAAAATATTACAATATGTAATTTTTTTTCCAGTGTAGGGGTCAGCCATTTCTGGAGAGTGCCCCGAACCGAGGCCGCATTGCCCCGTTGCACATCCAGCGACAGGCGCTGTCTAAGAAAATCACCCGCTCGTTTGTCTCCGCTGGCTAGAATTAGGCGTTTCCCGACCTTTTGTAGCAAACTTCGAGTGGATGGACCGGGCCCGCCAAGGTTCTCGAAGGCTAAGGGATAAAACCTGTACGGGTACCCGATGTTCTGGTACTTTCTAACCTTGTTTGCCTCGGCGAGAGCCGAAGCATGACTAGCCCGGGCCGCGCCAGCACTGACCATTGAAGCGGCTAATGAGTCAGTAACTGTCGCGTCCCAAACCAGCATGCATCCGCTCTCGAACGGAGTTAAGGTCAGCCCGTCAGGTCTCTTGCCGCCCTCCCTGTCTAGCCCGACGGGTTCAAGGACGCACAGCAGGCCACTGGATCGTAAAGCTCGACAGAAGGTTTCATTCAGGGCTTGGTGTCTTGCTCGCCTACCTGCGCTGACGATACAGGACAGCCCGTGGCGTCCGTCTGGCCCGACGACGTCTCCGCAGACGCAGGTATGAGTGTATACAATGTCTGTTCCCAAATGAAGTCCGACGGCAATCCTTACCGACTCATCATCTAACTGGGTCCCGATTCGGGCACAGGGAATGGCGTGTAGCAATGTGCCCGCCCCCCTGGAGGAGACGGCGCGCAGTCTGGCCTTGTCGGCGTCCGTCGTGCATCCCGCAATGAGGTCTACGATCCTTTGCTCATATAGAGCTGTTGACCATTCTTTCTGGTGTCCAGCTTCGGCGGGCTCGTGGCCGCACAGGGCAACTGCTCTACGTCGGCTTGTTTCCAATCGGGCTTCTAAGTCTCTTCGAATACTGTTGAACGCGTTCCTGAAGTCAAGCTTGACCACAAGGGTAGCTTCAGAGCGTGACTCCAAAAAGGACCGAGTCGAATGCACTGCGGCCTCGCATCCTCCCGGTGTCGCAAGCCCAAGCTGATGGTCACGAAGAGCACATGAGATGTCTGCCTTGTTCTCAAAGATCCCGATTTTTGCCGCTAGCCTCCGGATTGCAGATGAGCATGCGATGGGCCTCACGCTGCCATCTTTCTTCTTGAGGGCGAAAAGTCGG
Source organism: Dermanyssus gallinae (assembly GCA_003439945.1). Taxonomy (NCBI): domain Eukaryota; kingdom Metazoa; phylum Arthropoda; class Arachnida; order Mesostigmata; family Dermanyssidae; genus Dermanyssus; species Dermanyssus gallinae. The sequence goes on along the minus strand of QVRM01001152.1, from coordinate 84,184 downwards.
GCCCCAAAGATGAGCGGAAGATCAACGACTTTGGCGAGGGCGGCCGCAAGACGGTCGGCGACAGCTCCTAAAGCGGGGGACAGCAGGTCTTGTAGAAGCCGTGGTCTGATGAAATCAAGGCCCGCGGCGGAACTTCGCGAAAACGTTTTTATGGCAGATCGAACATTGTCGGCTGATGTGGTTAATGGCAAGGGCACTTGAGGAGGGCTGGGCCAGGACAGAGGTGACGGCGCGGGCGGGTGTTTATCCAAGAGCAAAACCGTCTCGCTAGGCTTCTGCGCCAGCGTGTCTTCTTAGATTAAGACCCTGGCCGCCGAAGAGACGTCTCCTTCCGAAAGCTTGGTAATGGCTAGCCGGATGGTTTCAACTGTCCGCTGTCGGGGACGTACGTTTGAAAAAGGACTACTGCCATCGTCAAAGCGTTTCCCCTGAGCAAAGTCGCGAAGGTTCTTCCGGACAATAATCGCCAATGACCGGTCATCCTTCCCACCATCGGGGAGGCGGCAGACAACGGGCGCGAAAGAGAAGAGGGAAAGCCAGGCCGTGTCGTCGTTGTTCTCTGCGACTGAGCACAGGACCTTAGTGAACTCTTCGGCTACTTGCCTACGCACTGACTTTGGCAAAATGCGGACCAACCTCCAGCGGCGAAAGACGTCTTGAATAACGCCGATTAATCCATCCGCGGTAAACCGAGAGTTTGAGGGCCGTGACTCATCGTCAATAGGCAACCCCTCCGTACTTGGTAGTTATGTGTCGACGTAGACCTCTTCGTGTAAACGAAAAGCTGCAGGTTGCGCAGGGGGCCCTGTTGGGGTCCGACTGCCCGGACCGCGGGCTGGCGGGCCAGCGGTTAGGCGTGTTGTCGCCGTGGTCTGTCATTAAAAGGCGAGACCTTTTAACTTGCCCACTACAGAAAGCAGTCCCATCAGAGGTCGCAACGCTTCCTCTAAAGACCTCAACACCGCAGATAATTCTGGTCTGATTCCCTGTAGAAGATCAGCTAGCCCTGAGAGCGACGAACCGGTGCCGGCGCTTGAGCGGGTCTTACTTGCTCTCGGGGCCTTTTTCGAGTGGTTGTAGCGACGGGTCCTGCTCGTTGGCGACCTATAGCCGCGCTTCTTCTTTTGAAGCTCCGGTATAGGTTTCGGCTTGGGTAGAACGACCTGCGGATCAACCCCAGCTGCTGGCGAAATCCCCCTAACCACGGTTGCGTAGGTGGGGCCCTGTACTACGGACGACGGACCCTCTTGGGCGGAAGCAGGAGGACAACGTACAGCTTCGCCGATGACCGCCTCAGGGTAATCTGCTCTGACCTGCTGGAGCATGCGACCCTCCAACATAATTTTGCTTTTCTCACGCAAGTAAGCCAGCCGCGGGCAGAGAGCGGATCCCGCCCGGTGAGGTCCCTGGCAATTCACGCACTTTGGACTGTATATGTAACTTATATATTTACGTAGGGACAAGATTTGTTTTTTTATTTACGTAGAGACTAGATTTGACACGCTTGTGCTCGCTATTTTCTCACGTCATTTTCTGTGGGAGAAATCATACCCAACCATCAACAAAGATGATGCTATCCGCCAATGAAATCGATTTTAACTCATTCTAAACTAGGCGAGAAATTTTTAAATCTTTATATATATAAATCAATAACATTGAATTTCATCCTTTCATTGTGCTCGAAAAACTTCGAAATGTGCAACGCAAGAGCACATCTACGCCTGATAGGCTACCACCTATTATATTTGAAGAACTGGCCGGGTTTCTAACCGAGCCGCTGGCAATAATTTTCACCCGGTCCTTCGAAGATGGCCAAGTTCCCACCGTCTTCCGTGAATCCATTGTCACACCTGTGCACAAGAAGGGCTTTAAAGCAACTGCTGAAAACTACCGACCTATTGCCCAGTGTGTCATCCCCTGTTTAATCATGGAAAAAATAGTTGTTGATTGCATCTATAATTTCTCATCGTCTAACCAACTTTTAGACAATCAGCAACACGGATTCACTAAGAAACGATCAACAGCAACCCAATTGTTGGAGGTCTCTCATGACTGGGCCCTGGCGCGAAATCACGGATCTCCGCTCCACATCGTTTACATTGACTTTTCGCGTGCTTTTGATCGGGTTGACCACCAAATTTTACTAAGCAAGTTGGAATCGCTAGGCATCGGATCTAGGGTTCGAAATTGGTGCCAAGCCTATCTCACTGGCAGGAGCTTTAGGGTCAAGATAAAAAGTGCTATGTCTGGTACTGCTTTATGTCCGTCTGGAGTCCCACAGAGTTCCTGCCTAGGGCCGCTCTTGTATGCAATTTTTGCTCAAGACCTTAAACTCGTCCTTGGCAGGCTCGACGTGACTTACAAGCTTTATGCCGACGACCTAAAGATATACATTGAAGTTAAAGACGACAAAGACAAGGCCGAGTTACAGAAGGTAATTGATGCCGTGTTACTATGGGCCCACTTCAATAGAACGGAAATAGCCACTTCTAAATGCGCCGTGCTGAAAACTGTCAAGGACGACACTTCATATCTTATGAACGGCCATAGTATACCTGAAGTGTCAATATACAAAGAGCTAGGTGTTACATTTGATTGCCAAATGAAGTATACTTCTCATATCGCCGAAGTCGTAAAATCTGCGTCTCGGCTGTGCAATCTCATTCTTAGAGCGTTTATCGGGCATGACCCAGCAATGTACATAAAACTGTATAATACGCTTGTTGTACCAAAGTGGACATATTGTTCACACGTGTGGGCGCCTTTTTATAGAAGAGATGGAGAACTGCTCCAGCGAGTGCAGGATACATTTGTCAAACGAGTCGCATGGCGCTGCAATGAGACGCGAGAGTCTCGTACTCCCAACCGTGAGCGAGTACTAAATGCAAGTTGACGTGAGATTTTTTAAACAACTAATCCGGAGTAATACGAGTACATTTAGTACGTTTTTCACATTGCGTCCAAATAATCTACGTAGTGGTGTGTCAATTACTCTAGCGGAAGTTGCTTATATTGAAGTTGTGAATAACGCGTTTGCATGGAGAGTTTCGCGACATGCCAATGAGTCTAAAGACTACTATGTGATTTTAAGACCCCTTTTTCAATAAAGGAGACTTTGTATTGTATCTCTTCGGTGAAGCTAGGAACTGCGAGAGAAGGCCCCGTCATATTTCTAAGAGAATTGGGCACGAAGATCTCGGCCATGACAAAACATATGTATTCAAACGCAATTCGTTCAGGAAAACGTTCGACAACGATAGCAACTGTCTAAATATAATAATAATAATAATAATAATAATAATAATACTAATACTAATAATAATACTAATAATAATACTAATACTAATAATAATAATAATAATAATAATAATAATAATAATAATAATAATAATAATAATAATAATAATAATAATAATAATAATAATAATAATAATAATAATAATAATAATAATAATAATCGATATGCAAACCACACATTTGCAAGGCCTGTGGAAAACCAGTAGAGAAGAATGGCATCCACCCGTTGAGCTGCATCAAGAGCCAAGGTCGGGCTCCCAGGCACACAGAAATAAATGCACTGATTCAAAGAGCTCTCCGGAGGGCGGGAATACCTAGCATGCTGGAACCCAGACTAGGACTTCATGACGATAAAAGACCCGACGGTGTCACTATTCCGCCGTGAAAAAAAGGCAAATGCCTGGTTTGGGATGCGACAGTCTCCTGTACAGCCGCACCGTCTTATGTGTGCCACAGCGCTACCGAGGCGGGATGGGTGGCCGAACACGCAGAGAAAGAAAAGTGGCGTAAATACACAGAGTTAGAGTCTAGATACAATTTCGTGCCGATTGCAATGGAGACAATGGGCCCAGTCAGCAGAAGTACAAGGACATTTATTAAAGACTTAAGTGATCGAATACAAGCAAACACCAGAGATGCACGCGAAGGCGACTTTCTGAGGCAGCTGCTTTCATTGGCAGTTTGTAGAGGAAACGCCGCGTCGATATTAGGTGCGATGGGCTGACAACAGCAAGAACGAAACTATAAAATAATGAGGATACACATTCACACCTCACAACTATAATAATAATAATAATAAATAATGATTCTCGCCATGTGTACATCAGGTACATCGTGCACGGCTATGATCACGTTATGTATTTGAATACTGAATTTTATGAGGTTTTATAGTACGTTTACCTGTGTCTGTTATAATCATACAGCGGTGTAATAATGTCGCATAATATCACGATTGTTGGTGTCGTGGTATTATGCCTTAAATATCGCACGTAGTGGTCAATGTACGCAATTATATTAAGGGCATTCTACAAAGTGGAAGACACCAACAACTGTCTAGTGTGTGTGTGTAGGTTAATAAACGATTCTGATGATAATTAATGTGTCATGTACTGCTTCTCTGTTCTCTCTCTTGTTCGGCACTGGCCGACGACCCCCGAAGAACTCCCGAAGATCGCCAGCGTGCGGTGAGCGATTTCAACAAGGGCGTGTCATCAATTCTACTTGCAACATCCGTTTTGGCGCGAGGCCTCGACATTGGCTCGCTGTCGCTGGTCGTCACGTTCGATCTTCCGACGACGATTGACAAATACATAAATCAAATCGGTCGCACTGGCCGCATAGCCAACACTGGCCGATCGGTAGCGTTCTATGACCCTCAAGAAGACGCCGAACTGGCGCTGGATCTCTATCGGTGTTTGCTCGATGCGGGCATTACGCCGCCACGATTCCTTTGCCCATAGAAACTCTTATAGACAAACATGAGAAAGACAAAAGTTAATCGTCGATGGCTGTTATATAAGTGGGCTAAAAGGGAAACAACTTGAGCACGTGATAAAACATTTTTACAAGCGCGTGAACTTCTGTATTTATGTAAAAGGAATGTATAGTTAATTTGGCTAAACGTGCCAATAAAAAACAAGCAAACACAAAGCTGTTTACAGTCGATGAATGTAGTCCTATTTTGCATCAATGATATACGATGGGTAGAGCCAGACGCATGAGGAGCAAATCAAAATATCTTGCATTTGGAAAACAGAGACATATGCAAAACTTCGTCTCTAGAGTACCGCATGGTACTGACCATTATGCCGTAGGACACAACCCCCCTAACGTTAGAATCATGGGCTTCTTGTGTGCAGATATAATGACGATTTTTCTGAAGTAGTCAGGGATACCTATAGTAAACTGTTTTTGCCGAAGAAATGCCTAACTTGTTGTAGAAGATCGAATCAAGATGAATGTTGCTGAGCAAAGAGTTCAAGGTGGACAACAACTGTAAAAGGATTCAAGGTTGTTGGAAAATTAAGTAGTCCGAATAGATGAAATGCGGTGCATAAATATTTATTAACGTATTTAGTAGGAACTTACATCTGCTGTATTTTCTGAAGCAAATCTTAAGTCGAATCGAAAAGCGACCCTGTTATCCGCAATTTGAAAGGCCGTAATATATAATTTCCAATAGAGGTTTAATTGTTAAATCACTCTGTAAGTATTTTGTGGCAATGGTCTTACCAGTTTACAGTCGGAGACCTATCATGTCTTAAAGAGGTTTTGCCTTCGTCAGCATTATATTGAAAACACTTCCGATAAAGTAGGTACCTGAAATGGAAAACCTTGCCTAACCAATAATAATAAGATAATTACTGGCGTGCATTTTTGGCCTAATACGAAAGCAGGAGTAGAAACGCTTTTGGCACACCTCCTTTTGTAAGGGGTGGAAAATGCATTTACGCACATTCGCCTGTATAATGGGTAGTGTGGGGCTAAACGCACGGAGAGAGAATACGTGACTCACTCTAATCCAAGCGCACTACCCACTAACCCCCCCCCCCCCGGAACTCCCTCCTGGTTCGGAATTGTGAATCATTACCTCGAGACCAGGAGAGAGAAACCTCACGCTTCAACCCTTTCCTTAGTCTGTAGGTGCAACTCAAGCAGGTAAGTCCTGCTGGGTTAAATCAGGGTGACGATTATTCTCCAGCCGGATCTTTCCGCGCATGAGCCCGTCGAGGTATTTTAGGCCAGCACCCCAATTAGTCGTTGAGTCGACCATGTGTGTGACAATCGCTTGCGCGGTAGATGTCCGTCGGGTGAACGGTGAGCTATCGCGGTACGCAGACAACGCCGTACATGCCTCAATGGTATGAGCGGCATCATCGGGCACTCCGGCGTCGCAGAGAACGCATATGTCCGTCGCGGCTTTCCCGATCTTTATTATGTACGCCTGGAACTGGCCATGTCCGCTCAGCGCCTGGGCAGCGTAATATGCCATTGGTCCCTGTGCCGTATACCACTTGCGCAAGTCCGTGATGAGGAAGCGTGTGCACGTGCCTCACGTGTCTCCGGCAGGCGGGTGGGTCCATATCTCCGCCCAAGCGGCGAGTGTGGCTTCTCGAGCCTCGGTTCATGATATCTCCTCGTTTAATCTCCGCCTACTCCTGCCCTCCGCCAGCATGTCCCATGAAAGCAGGCATGCGAGAACAAGCAGGACGTCCGTGAAGACAGTCCAGTACGCCCGGCTAACCCGAATTGCCACACCTCATTGAAAGCGGCGCAGGGCCTGGCGGGCCGTGACGGTCCTGAGTGCTAAGTCCGCCCACACTGGCGCGGCATAGAGCGCGACCGCTTCTGCAATAGCAGCTAGTAGATACCGTTTGGGATCGGACGCGCCCCCCTCCCGGAGTAGTATACGGGCCAGGTTGGCCGATACTCTTGCCACCTTTTGCGTAACCTGCCTGATGTGTGGTAGGCCAGATAGACCAAGGTGACCCCTAGGTACCTGGCGTTGCGGGACGGCGTGGGAGCGTGCCCGTTGAGCTCCAGAGATATAGGCCCTGTCCGCCTGCGGCCGGTTAGGTAAAGGGCCTCGGTTTTCTGTGGTGCTAACTCCAGGTGATGTTCAGTCATCCACCTGTTTATTCGATCGAGAGCCGTGTTTGCCCTGGCCTCCAGGATAGTCCATGTGCGAGCGGTGACTACCAGTGCAAGATCATCCGCGTAGGCGATTGTCTCCACCCCATCCGGCTGGTGTTATGAGGCACAGTGAAGCTTCAGGTTCGAACTGTATATCTACGATACCCTTCTCTCCCCAAAAACTTGACAAAGGACAAACAACACCTTGACACCGCTTATTTAAATGATTCACATTAGCGAGTTTTCTGGAGTAATAACTTGCCCCTAATATGATCGCCTGCCACTTGCACGCATAATATCAATGCTAGGGTTGCATATTGTCTCAAGCAGCTGATAGGCTCGAACTTATTTAACCACCGTTGCGGCCGTTTAATTTCCACGGTCGTTAAGATCTTTTCGCCAATTAATGAGCTTGTAGCCTGGGCTCTTGCGTGCACACCTTAAAGGACCGTGTATAGGACAGCGCTATCCACGATGGTAGCCAGATGCATCCTGGGGCAATGCATGCCTTCCAATGCATGTACGAACAGACTGTTAAGGATTTTGCCAAGAAGCACCCCCAGGTAATTTACCCTACCTAACGGCACTATTAGCAACTAATTCTAAAACCACTAACTTTTGTTCAAAATAACGATTAATGCAAATTTGTAGACCATGGGTAGACCACAGATACCACAGATACTTTCGTAGACCATGGGTAGACCACAGATAGACTGCAGAGAGTCGCTCCCTCGTCAAAGTTTATTGGTTTACAGACTAGCTAATAAGATTAAAAAGTATAATAGTGAATATGATAAGTTGAGGCTAAAAGAGCTTTCAAAATGTATAAGGAAACATGCGCGCGAAAACAAAAAGAATTCTATGCGGACAAATTTAACACCTCTACATTCAGAGAGAGATGGAAAGTTCATAACATGCTTTGGCAGAAATATACAGAAGGAAACTATATTTAAGTCGATTAACCACAACAACACATCTACAACTGACCTTGCTGAAATAGCCGAAGTACTTAGCGTCAACTTCGCAACAATGGGTTCTAAAACAGTTTACAATAAATATAGGGCAAGGATAACTGAATACAATTATAAAATTATTCAAGTAAATCCGCATGACAAAGATATTCCCGCTGAAAAATTTGCATTTAATGAAATAACCCCGAGGCAATTATACTAAAATCAAGTAAGCTTTAAGCCAACATGGGAGGCTGTTAAGCGCATATACCTGGCAAGTTTATTAAGCAATACATAACCTACATATCAAATATTCTAGCAGCTATCTTCAACCAATATTTTACACAAGGGATATGCCCGGCAGAATTGAAATATGCAATAATCACAACAATATTTAAACAGGGAGATAAAAATGAAGCAACTAACTATCGACCTATAAGTTGCGTTCTATTTTTAGCAAAATTGTTTGAGTCAATTATCAATGATCAGATTCGTCTATATCTTGCCAACACACGCTTTATTAGTCCGATGCAGTTTGGCTTCCGTGGTAAATGTTATACCAATTTTGCTCTTACACATCTCCAGGAATATATAACTAAAAGCTGGGAGTCGAATCAAATAATTGCTGGTATCTTTGTCGATATTGAAAAAGCATTTGACTCAGTCGACAAAAATATCCTGATCAATATACTCACACAACTCAATCTCGCTGAAGGTCCGATTGCATTTTTTAATTCTTACTTAAGCGACAGGGTACAAATCACCAGAAACGGCGACAATTTATCATCTCCATGCTCCCCACACCTCGGTACACCACAAGGGACCAGCCTCTCACCGACACTATTCCTAATATTTATTAACTCTCTTCTAACGGCTAGTGAACTTAAGGCTATCGCTTTTGCCAATGTCATTACTTTTTTTGCCTAATTTCCTTACAAATCAGACTCGCGATGTTGAGTACACAAACGGCCAACTTACACTTATCTCAAATTGGTACTCAAAACACAGGCTGTGTTTAAATATTAAAAAGACAAAAATGTTAATTTTCACTCTATGACAAAGATCAATAAGCCTTCAAATAGCAAATACACTCGATAATACTAATATTCAACAAGCATTTGAATATAAATGCTCGGGTGTAACCTTTGACACATCACTGACGTATCAAAATCACATAAATACCTTAGTTACCATACTTGAACAGATTGTGCCCCAATTAAGCAAACTTAGCAATATTGGCGTATCCCCCGATATGATGTTGAATATATATAAATCGTTATTCCTCTGTTACACAACATATTGCTTACCACTGTTCGGCTCTCAACACTTACACATACATTACAGGTTGCACAGAATAATGCCTTAAGGACAATTTTTGGTTATAGAAGAGATGAAAGTGTTTCTCATCTTTATGCCCTTCATAGACTACTTAAAATACCATCACTTTACAAATTTGAATTAGGCATTCTTGCGTATAAAAACTTCCGTGGTATGTTTCCCCCAGGTTTATCCTTTCATTTTACATTCAACACCAACAGGAATCGCAACAGCCCACTCCTGAGAATACCCAATACGTATCGTAACTATAGACTTAAATCGCCTGATATGGCCATGGCCGAAATTTGAAACACTCTCGATAATGAATTACGGGAATGTACATCACTTAAGCTATTCAAGGAAAAATGGCATCATAAACTACACAATGAACAATGCCCCGATCGATAAGACATTTCAACGATATGCAGATTACATCAAACAGAGAGTGGGCATCGTACCGGAACGAAAAAAGCTCCAGACGTTGAGACATATTCTGTCGGAGGCGTTGTGTGCACAGGAACAAGCAAAAGTGCTAGTCTTCCTGAAGCACAAACAACGAGTGAATGCGTTTTATCAAATGCTGCATGTGGAGAATCCAAAAATCGCCTATACTCACGGTGACCGGTAAACACCATGGACATGACGTCATAGATTTTTCTAGTTCAAACATTTCTATCTGTATATACAGGTTTCGCCAGGCTAGGTGTTCCCCGGGGAGAATGACCACAAAATAAAAGAGCGCTACAATATTCACTTTATTGGTTCCAATACTACACAGTTCATCAGCTGCTTGCACGAATCTCACTTGCGATATCTTATTCCACTCAATCTGCAACAAGAGCGTGTTGCAGGGCTTTGACGGAATTACACAGGCAAGCGTCTTCAAATTGACCATTTTTCAGGCGAACAGACCACGATCCGTGAACCCCGAGCCGGAGTTTGTCTTATGAGAAGGCGTCGAAAAATCCTGCTGAAACGTAAACCACCGGTCTATGAAATGCACACTGGTACACGGTATTAGACGATCCGGCTTTTTTACCTTGCGCCGTCAATTTTGACTCCATGAGGGATGAAAATGAGCGGCGTGCGCTTATCATTTATTATCCGGACCCATAGCATCACTGAAGCCGGACTGGGACCAGAATTGCCCGCTCGTGGCCTAAAATTGCTGTGACACGTCGTTCAATCCTTGCTGCACCTGACCTGCTGTCTGGTTACAGATAGTCCAACAGTGAACACGTTCTCAACGGAGAAAACGATGTTAGAAAGCCCGCTACAAGCGTGACGCGCGTTAGCTCTTCTACAACGAGTCTCTTTGTGTTTATCCGTAAGACTATGCACTTGCCGTATCAATGGCCACTATGATGATAGGCCTGTAGGCCATTACCTTGGGATTATTCCTCATGATTCACGGTCGCGCTCCTGTGCGACATTTTCAAGTCACGCGCAATTCTTACGGCATTTGCTTCGAAGTCCCCTTCAAGCGGGCTTGCACTTTTCGGATATTTTTCGGCTAGTTGCAGTGAGTGGGCTTGAGTTTGTCCTAGTGCCCACCGTCATTGTGCCACACAGCCACCGAGCCTGTATTCTTGAATCGTGTAATAGTCGCGCCCATCAAACTTTTTGCAGACGTTAAGATGCGGTGGTCCGTTAAGAGTGTCCTTAACACGCGTGCGCCCGCCAAATGTAGCGCTACCACACTATGTCGCCTCATACTTTCTGAGCTGACTCTCAGCCAAGATTTAGCGTCATGGGGACTGCTTTCCGCATTGCCTCATATACGGACCCCCATAAATACAAATGTACGACGGTGGGGCTCGAACCCGCGTACCTATGTGTCTCCACCCGTCGCGAGGCGCAGACGAATGCACCACGCCCACCGCCGAGCTCGACGTGCCCATCGGCCTGCACTCAAGGCGTACGATAGGCTAGAAATAAAACAAAAATTTAAAGGAGATTGTTTTTAATTATAGACCATTCTCCATGTCGCCTCATAGCATAACGAAACAAGGCAGAGTGAAATGTAGAGGCAGCTGATCCGTTTGGCGCGCGCCAGTGAAACATTCGTTTATTTAGGCTAGCCTTGAAAACACCTAGCCTCGTTGTATATATATATTTATTTATATATACGTTCTTACCCTTACATTCTGCCTACAGTGACACTATTTGGCCAGAACGTGCAATTTCATTATAATTATTAATACTTAATTGTATCGATCCCTTCGTCGACTCCCTCTTAGTGCTATACAAGAAATACTGGACTATATCTTGCACATTAAATGTGGCTTCCTACAAAGGAAAACGTTTTTGAGCGATTAGTATAAATCTTTTTTTATAGATTCACGATTCGTTTTTGAAGGCTGAAGCGTCGCCGCTTGTTCTTCGACTTGTTGGCAGCTGTTGCCTTCAAAAAGTCCATAATCGTTTGGCCTCTTCACAGAAGTCCGAGACGAAACAGAAGTGGAGAGATACATCCAAAATCCCACTAGAAATATACGTGACATAATATTAATTTAGTGTTTTACTTGCCTACGCTCTTCGAATATAATATTTTTCTACTCCGTTCCCGTAAAACCTATTTTTATCGAAACTAACCAAACTTTACAAAAATTGGGCTCTGCGGTGTTGATTAGTACACACAGTTACATTAAGGGCATTTATTATTATTATTATGCCCTTCTAGCGCGGGGCCTCGACTTTGGCTCACGTGCGATCTACCGTCGGACATCGATTATTATATAAATCAAATCGGTCGCACCGGCCGCATAGGAAACACCGGCGAATCGGTGGCGTTCTACGACCCTCAAGACAGGACAGGACGCCCTGCTGGCGCCGCATCTCTATCGCTGTTTGCTCAATGCGGGCATGGCGATACCGTAATTTCTTTATCCTTGACATTAGTACGAACAAAAACAAGCGTGGTGTAACAACCTGCATCGGTACCACTCGGTAGCGTTCGATGACGCCCAAGAAGACTCCCGACTGGCCTCGGATCTCCGCCAGTGTATTTTCAGTGCGGGTCAGATGTGTTTGCTTTTAAAGACAACAACAACAACTACACAAAATAGTAAAGCAAAAACGTAAAGCTGCTCTTCGAAAAAACAACGTTTGCTGTCAACAAAACTACTGTAACCTACGAGTATATGTTTATACGTAAAAATACGTGTATAGATACCACGGATAGATGATTGCTTTTAATCACAACAGCGAATTATAGGTATATATGTATATATATATATATGTATATATATATATATATATATATATATATATATATATATATATATATATATATATATATATATATATATATATATATATATATATATATATATATATATATATATATATATATATATATATATATATATGTATATATATACCAACGATGGAGGCCCGGCCTGCGCCGGACCTCTATCGGCGTCTGATCGATACGGGCCTGGCGATACCGTCATTCCTTTGTCCTTGGTAATAGTAAGGACAAGAACAAGGGTGATGTAACAAACTGCTTGACAACAACAACGGCTTAAAAAGAGTAGAGCGAAAAACGTATCGCTTCACTTTGACAAAACAACGTTCGCTGTCAACAAAACTACTGTAACCTACGACTATATGCTTATACGCAGAAATACGTATATAGATACCACAGATAAGTCATTGTTTTTAGACACAACGGCGATTTATATATATATATATATATATATATATATTTTATATGGTGTACGTATATATATATATATATATATATGCGCAAATTCACGTGAGTAGAAATACGTATATAGATACCACAGATAGCTCATTGCTTTTAATCACAAGAGGGATTTATAGGTTTTACGTGTATTTATATTAAACTAATTAACAACAACATAGGCCCGGTCTGTGCCGGACCTCCATTGGTGTCTACTCGAGCTTGGCGATACCGTCATTCCTTGTTCTTGGTAATAAATAATAAGGACAAGAAGAAACATGATGTAACAAACTGCATCGGTACCACTCGGTAGCGTTCTATGACGCCCAAGAAGACTCCCGACTTTGCTCTTGAAAACAACAACAATAACAAAGAGTTAAGCGAAAAACGTATCGCTTCGCTTCGAAAAAAACAACTTTCGCTGTCAACAGAACTACTGTAATCTATGGAGTAACTATGACTCTTTTTCCGGCGTGGTCTGCTGGCGCGCGACTTCCGCGTGCTGCGGGGACCTTCACGCGCCCACTTGAAAGTTGGTTAGACGGTGTAAACTCCCAATAGTAACATTGCCGAGGTCACTTTTGTTGGTGCGGGAGGCAAGGCATACGATATCGGTTAAGTGGCAACGAAGACATATTGTCATTTTGTCGTGGCCCATTCGAGGGCTGTTAAGGCTACTATTATATACGGGGGAAAAGTGCTGCTCACTGACCCCGGGCTAGACGGTTAATGGCCCGGGCCTTAGCAACCTGGGAGTACCGTCTGGGACGCCTGCTGCCTTGGCTTAATAGGCATAATGAGGGCGAGATCACCACATGAACTCATGCCGCCTGTCGGGAGGACCATCTGGCTCCGCTGCTGCCCTTCGCAGCGGTGGGGCCCCCCTGCCTTGGAGTGGTCGAGCGTCCCTTAAGGGGCGTATTGTATATTCTGGGGTGTAACGCGGAATCGCGGGGTGATCGCGTCTAATCGGTAGGGAGGAGTAGTGTGGTACCTCCATTCGGAACCCCGATAGGGGGAAAGGTGGGGGATCCGCCGTCCATTCACGGGTTCGAACCGACTACTGCAGAGCAATGTGGCTACAGAGCCAGCGGACTCAAGCAAGCCGCATTTTCGCCCCGAGCCGATTCGCCCCTCATGAGCCGACCGGGACGCCCTTGGTTCCCCAAGAGCGGCCATGTGGACGTTGAGCTTAGTGCGGACATCCGATCGACATGGACAATCACCGGAGGGGAGCCCCAGCCCGTGGACATCCCCCACACCAGCCTCCCAGAAGCAGGACTACAGGGACCTGCCACGGCCCCCGGCGAATCGGCCCGCGGTCTGCGTTCATGTGGTGATCTCGCCCTCATTATGACTATTGAGCCAAGGCAGCAGGCGTCCCAGACGGTACTCCCAAAATGCTAAGGCCCGGGGCATTAACCGTCTAGCCCGAGGGCCGTAAGCAGCACACTTCCCCCGTATATAATAGTAGCCTTAACAGCCCTCGAATGAACCACGACAAAATGACAACATGTATTCGTTGCCACTTAACCGATATCGTATGCCATGCCTCCCGCGCCAACAAAAGTGACCTCGGGAATGTTACTATTGGGAGTTTACACCGTCTGACTAACTTTCATGTGGGCGCGTGAAGGTCCCCGCAGCACGCGGAAGTCGCGCGCCAGCAGACCACGCCGGAAAGAGAGTCATAGTTACTCCCGATATATATATGCGCAATTTAACTAAAGTATTCCCGTACCAAAGAAGAGCCAGTGGCCTTTAATTAGGGACCAAGCAGGAAGCAATGGTAAACGAAATTACTTCTAATATATATTCAGGAATGATTCAAATCAGTTGTACCAACACGCGCAGGAACGGAAACCTGTCGACAAAAAGTTATTTATAAACGCTTAATTTTACAAAAAATGCATTGTAATATTGTAATCATGTTGTATATATATATATATATATATTCAGTTCACGTAAGTAAACAGTACATGCGTTTGTTGATGTCAGTAAGATGATTACATACAATACATATACACGACGCTTCAGTGACTTACTTTCACCTTCAATGGTCAGCTACGGAGTGGCCACACCAGCAACCGAAAGGACTAACCAAGTGGGCCAAATGACACGCTAGGAACTTGCGTAAGTTAGCAGGTAAAAGGCTCATGCCACCAAAACAAGTGTCGATTTAATATCCTACGGCACTTGGTGTTACACTCTTAATAAAATATAAAAGACAAAATAAAACACAAATTAGAATAGCATTTATATAAGTCAATGCAATGATAAGTTATCTTGTTACCGCCAACCTTCTAGCGTAATTCTCCACCCACACAAACAATGTACATCAGCATTCGCTGGCATGCAACTCAAGTGTCAGAGCACAGACTTTTGCACAAGTTGTAACTGCACAAACTCGGTTTAAATATACTCCTAGCTGACGCTCTGCGCAGACGGAGACAGGCATCACCTCTCAGGCTTCCTCGTTGGCCGGTCCATCGCTTTACTTACAAACGCCGTGCGTATAATAATAATAATAATAATAATAATAATAATAATAATAATAATAATAATAATAATAATAATAATAATAAAATAATAATAATAATAATAATAATAATAATAATAATAATAATAATAATAATAATAATAATAATAATAATAATACTAATAATACTAATCTTAATAATAATAATAATAATAATAAAAAAAAAAAATAATAATAATAATAATAATAATAATAATAATAATAATACCTGCAACACTGGAGCCCTGAGGCCTCGGACTGAATAACGTCAAGAGATCGGTGGCCCTCATGGGCTGAGCTAGTTAGCAATGAAAGTCCAGCAGACATTCACACCACAAATATGTAAACATTGGCAATGAATTGTAAATCATACCAACAGAAATAATAATCATAGCAAAATGTTCCAACATTGGTCGGTATACATGACCGGTAACACTACATTATCAAGTCTTGACGGTAACAACAAAACCAGTAGTAGTTGTAGTAGTAGTCAACATTGGCTGAATGAGCTAATCCCGTATTGACACTGTACTTTTCTTGAAATCTCAATACACCAGCTTCATCAGGTTGATCTAGATTCTTCGAAACAGGACATCGTTACAACATAGCAGCTACGTTACAGTGAAAACACGACGATTTGTAGTATGGGAAACATTATTTTTATAACAATACAACGAGACCAGTCTGTCTGTGTATGCCCGCCTGTCGGGGGCATACCAACGCGCAACAACTTGCTTCGTGTTGGCTTGCAAAAAATACGATATACGATGCACGGGCCGCTACTGCTCAACGAGTTCAGTTCTCTCATGCTCGAGCTTGCTCTCATTTGCCGTGCTCGACCTCGCTTGCCCTCACTCTCACAGCCTGCAAAATTGATATTGAAATACGACATATTAGTTACTTTTCTTCACATAATGAGAAATGTCGCGGTCGTAGATAGCATGACAAATGAATTACTATATTTAACGTATGTACTACCAGATAGTAAGTAGCAGGTGTTCAGTAGTACATTTTGACTAATCGGTGGTGTTTTTTTTTTATTTCAACTCATCGATTGAGGTTTTATTATTCAGCGGTCGAAACTTGTTGATATCGTTGAGCATCGCCATATGCTCGATTGCATTACCACTTCCACAACGACATCAACGCTACGAAAGCAGGTTGTAAAATATGTGCAGTTCACAGCCCCCAAAAATGTACGGTGTGAAGTGGCTCTAAGTCGTTCTCAATCTGCTGCTGTAGATGTGGACTTCAATCAACGGGAAAATGGCGCATCTAGTGGTGCGTAAACGAGTGGCCTATCGAAGGCTACTTCCGGTATATAATTTCGCTCTAAAACTTAACATATATTTTTATTTAATTTTGGGTTCTACCTTTGAAATCTTTGCACAATATCTACATCGAATCAAAGGATTTTTATCACCCTGGGATCGCACGCTCTACTAATAATAGCATTAGAAGCTAACAGTCATTGATGCACCTCATTTTTTCGTTGATTTAGTGGAATCGCCTTTAGCATTATCAGAATTTAAAACATGGCTCTAGTGTACATAACATGCCAGACTATTCTAAAAGGTTTACAATGTTGAGATCCTATAAACGTTATCCGTTCAATAATAACTGTTTATTCAGATATGAGAAAATCATGTTATGATAGCCACTCACATTTATCAGGAAATATTCTATGATTTTTAGGAAATCGAGCTAACGGCTTTGGCGACAAACAACAAATTGAAACATTTGGTTCGTCGGTATTGTGTAAGAGTCTGATCTAGTTATTTGACCACCATCGTAACATATTCACACAAATTCACACACCACCGAGCCGCCGCCACAGTCGTCAGCGCAGCGTTTTGTTGCTGTGTTCCAAATAGCCTGGTCATTCCCTAATGTCAGTGGAGGCCAAAGAACGCACCCCTACGTATATGATCATTGCCACGAATGTGGATAAGACTGTGTTGCCGGCAACAGCTGTCTGTGTGATTGGTCGTCCATACTAACCAAAATGCCGAAAATATACGTTTGTCGGGCGGTCGATCTGCGACGGCAAACTGCGACGAACTGCAGCGTCGTCTCTCCTCTACCCGTCCTGTAGAAAGTCTGGCACGTTCTTACCGCACTCCAGTAGAATATTCCTTAGAGGTTCACGCAATAAGGAATTCCTGTTCGGGTCGTAGAACGACGTGGCGCGGCCTCGATGGCCGACGCGGCCAGTCCGTCCGACGCGGTGCACGTACTCGTCGATTTCTGACGGCATGTCGAAGTTTACAACATGCGTAACGCCCGAGATGTCCAGACCACGAGCCGCTACCGATGTGGCGACCAGCACCGTGTGTTCCCCCGACTGGAACTCACGTAACGCTGCCTCACGCTGCTCCTGAAAGCTGCAGACGTCGACACGGCATTGAACGATAGGAGTGATCAGTGGTTTGCAAGAGGATGAGGAGAGGCGAGCCTCACGAAGCCAAATGACTCTGCTACATATGTAGTTGTTCAATGTTGTTCAATAAAGTCGTTACATCGCCATATTTGCCCTCATTTGCTCTATAGGATATTATACTACTACTACTACTCAAGGCTTTTACAAAAACTCAAGGCGTTTCTGTTGCTCGACACGTACCGGTCGCCATGCATCGATGTCGCCCGTACGTCGCTCTCGCATAAGAACGACGCGAGACCATCCGTGTGTTTCTTCGTCTCGACAAAGACCATAATTTTCGCCTTCGCATCGCGTGCTAGGTCGTCACGAATAATGTTCATGAGAGCTTGCCTTTTTTCGGGTAGCCTCGAAATTTGTAGAATGGTCTGCTCAATGTCTTCATTGGCGCACCCCGCAAGACCGACGTCGATCTTTAGATATTCCGGGGCCATAAACCTGACCGCCAGGTCTTGAATCGCCGGCGGAAAAGTGGCCGAAAACAATAATGTTTGCGGCCGTTCCGTACCACCAACACAACGCTCTGCAATCTCCTGGACATCGTTGTGGAATCCCATGTCCAGCATGCGATCGGCTTCGTCAAAAACTAGAAATTTTAGACGGTCGAGATTAAAGACGCCTCGATTTAGGAAGTCCTTGATCCTCCCGGTAGTTCCTGCGATGACATCGCAACCCTTGCTGATATTGGCGATTTGTGTTTGAACGTGAGTGCCGCCATAGCACTCACAAATATCGATATCCGTATGAAGACTGAACTTCTTACCGTCTTTCGTGATCTGTATTGTCAGCTCCCGGGTAGGAGCCAACACGAGCGCGTATGGGCTTTGCCTGCCTCTTTTTTTCTCTCTGTGGTTTTCCATCAACCATTGTAATATGGGCAGCAGGTAGGCTCCTGTTTTGCCAGACCCCGTCTGGGCACATACGAGCAAATCGAAGCCCTGTCGGACAAGCGGAATGCAATATTGTTGTACCGCTGTCGGTGACCAAAATTTCAGCCGTTCTAGATTCTCCATCAATTTACTATGAAGTTGCGCGTCTTCGAATGTCGATAACCGCGCAAGTTTCGTGAACGGTCGGCCGTGGGCGTCGGTCACCTTCACAGGTGCCTTTTGAAAGCGGCCAAAGTTTTCGCCTGCCGCAATGCGATTTGTGACATCGCTCTCGGACACCTCGATCACAGGGCGGTACATGGGTGCTTGCGCCGGCCGTGCGTCGTCCGAGTTAGCAGCAGCGCCCGATCGGGACTGATGCCGGTCGTTCCCGGAGTCGGCGCTGTTGTTGTCACGTCCGCGGCCTGCGCAGTTTCGATCACCGTTGTATGTGTCTTCGCCTCGGCCGCCGCCCCCCCCCGCCGCCGCCCCCGCCGCCGCCGTAGCCCCCCCCGCCGCCGCCGTAGCCACCCCCCGCCGCCCCTATTTGCGCCGTCCCCGCCGTAGCCACCCCCGCCGCCCCTGCCTCCGCCATAACCACCCCCATCCCTGTTCGCAGTGTCCCGGCCGCCATAGCCGCCCCCGCCGTAACCACTCCCATCCTTCGTCGCACTGTCCCGGTCGCGCCCATAGCCGCCCCCGCCGTAACCACCCCCATCCCTCGTCGCACTGTCCCGGTCGCGCCCATAGCCGCCCCCGCCGTAACCACCCCCATCCCTCGTCGCACTGTCCCGGTCGCGCCCATAGCCGCCCCCGCCGTAACCACCCCCATCCCTCGTCGCACTGTCCCGGTCGCGCCCATAGCCGCCCCCGCCGTAACCACCCCCATCCCTCGTCGCACTGTCCCGGTCGCGCCCATAGCCGCCCCCGCCGTAACCACCCCCATCCCTCGTCGCACTGTCCCGGTCGCGCCCATAGCCGCCCCCGCCGTAACCACCCCCATCCCTCGTCGCACTGTCCCGGCCGCCATTGCTGCCCCCGCCACCCCTATTTGCGGCGTTGCCCCCGCCGTAGCCGCCGCCGCCCCCGCCGTAGCCGCCCCCGCCGCCGCCACCCCTACTTGCGGCGTTGCCCCCGCCGTAACCACCCCCATCCTTGCTGGCACTGTCCCGGTCGCGCCCATAGCCGCTCCCGCCGTAGCCACCCCTATTTGCGGCGTTGCCCTCGCCGTAGCCGCTTCTGTCAGAGCTCGGTGCGTTGCGATTGTGGTCGGCTCCATCTGACCGACCACGGTCGCCATAGCCGCTGCGCTCCTCGCCGCCGGCCGGCGTGGCGAAATGGGGCGGGCTGCTAGACCACGCCGCCTCGAGATCGTGAGAGCTGTCGTTTGTGTTCGGCTGCGACGACTTCTCGTCCTCCCAATCGTCAACCTGGTCGAGCGGCGGCGAAGGGCAGTTTTCGGCGGAGTGGCCTCGTCCGCCGCAATTCTGGCATCGGAGTCTTGCGCCGGTCTGCCGGCTGCCCGTCAACTGTCCATTTGAGGCGGCGGCAACACTCGACGATCTCGAATCGCCGGCATTCGGCGAACATTCGGCGATAGCGTTGCCATTCGACACCCGGCCTGGAAATGCGCTCAGAACCAGAATCGGTGGTCGGCGAATTACAATCTAGATGTGTCACAATGTGTCAACAACAGTCGAAAATTAGCGATCTCAAGGGATCATATACGAAGAAAACATGTAAAACCGATATGTGAATAGGCGTCTATCTAAACGTATAAAAAGGCGCACATAAAAACGAACGTGTGCTGTAGTATGTACCTGACACAGCAATTGAATACGCTACCCCGCAATACTACGAAATAGCAGTTTATTCTCAATGTAGACGTAATACCAATTCGCAGTCGATGAGCAGACAATTATTAGTTACGGATAATATACCCGAAGTACTCCGGTGGGTATATGAAGCAATGAATCTGTCAATCAATCGCGTGTCCGAAATTACTTCATGTCATCGCTCGATAGTCATTGGCACAACGTGTTTATAACGACTATGCATAATTTCAATAAAACCGTTTAATGTATTTTTTATTCAATGTATTAGTAGCATATATATATATATATATATATATATATATATATATATATATATATATATATATATATATATATATATAAGTTTCTGAAAAAACATCATAAATTGTATCAGCGACACAGCAAGGTTCAAACACCCTTTTGTTCATACTACCATCTTCGTTTCTGACAAGTCTGTTGCCGAGTTAAAGTTGCACAAAGTAGAGTATCACAAAGTATCATATCTAAAATTAGCAGAACTAACAATTGGGCCTTGATGTGATGCCAAATTTTACGGTTTAAGCATGATGTCCAGCAAATTATGATTTCAAATAGAACGACAGAAATGTGTAACGCTAGATGGAAAACATGGTAAGGGTCTAGAGAATAATAGGCCTTGTTTGATCACCCCATTTTTCTGGCTCGAAAAATATTTAGCATTTATCGCCGCATAGAACCAACACAACTAATGCCGTGAACAAATTGAAGCCAAAACCAAACGTGATCGAGAACAAGAAGAACGCTAAGAAATAAAAAGTATCTACAATATATTAAACTTACTTGGAACGACATCATTATTCGACGTGGGCTCCGATGACGGCTTAACGCTAAAAAACAAAATGCATTTATCAGTTGTATGGTACTACTACATACACGTATACATGACTACATGTACTGCTATAATGAAGTTTTTAAAACCCACTATCGTTAACTGAGTACATAAAAAGCATGCTATCCTTAATGTAAATCATCAGACTTCTGCCACGCATTTACCGCATCGTGTTTGCCGCTCACGGAAGAATGCTTACGTCGTAGTGAGTCTAAGAGCCAGAGATACAGTCGCGAACAGAGATAAAAAAAAATTAGCAGCACATCCTCTGCATCGCAATAACAATTCTTAACAGACACGACAAAAGCGTGTCAACACTTGTCCGCACTATCTGACAGGTACCAAAGAATTCGCAAAAAAACAAACCAATTTGGCTGCATCGGGCGTCACAGTAAAACAGTATGACCACCGTCCTCGCCCTATCCGCCACTGCTGCTGCGCCATATTTTGCCTGATACCTGACATAACGTAGTTTCATTAACAGTATCTGTACGCCTTATGAGCGTATGAGCCCCGTCAACCTGCTAGGTTTCCGGCGAACAGTTATGAATGTTCTCTGTGAAAACTTCAGAATCGAATTTGCAATTGCGTTGCTCATATCAAGAGGCGGATCTCTTTCGGATATTGCGGTGTCGCTCGTAGTTGCCCTCAAATATCGTCCCTCCGATAGTCACTATTTCCCACCATACACTAATTCTACACTAACGGGCTACCCTCAGTGGGATAGATGCAATATCACTGCTTCTCTAGTTGAGTTCAGACGAGCTCGGGTTCTACGAGTACTGCATATATTACCGCCACCTTTGCGAAAGGTGACGTTGTCATCTGCGCTCCAATAGATTTAAGATTTGTCAGGCTTGTGACCGTCCCGGAGCTCGTGCTTACGGTAAACCTCTCAAAGGCGGGTTCACCACCCCTCACGTACGTAAGTAGGTTTCTCTACCTGGAGCTTCTCATCCCGTACGACTAACAAACACGTCTGCTTCACGTCTCATGCAGTCAGGAGGTGCTGGAGTGTCCCGCGTTATCAGCCATCAGGATCCGCACTGCTCCTCTCTAGCCATCTCCTTGGTATGCTTATTTGAACTTGAGACGTTGTCAATGTCCTATATGAGAGCCTCTCTATAAAGAATCATGAAGAATTCAACCGCGTAAATGCCTAATGTCTGAAGTGACCCAGGGTGCTCTTCAGCACACCTCTATTCCTCGAGGACCGCTCGCCGTTTCGGT
The DNA here is from genome assembly GCA_003439945.1 of Dermanyssus gallinae. Classification (NCBI taxonomy): domain Eukaryota; kingdom Metazoa; phylum Arthropoda; class Arachnida; order Mesostigmata; family Dermanyssidae; genus Dermanyssus; species Dermanyssus gallinae. The sequence goes on along the minus strand of QVRM01001152.1, from coordinate 61,563 downwards.
ATGCCGCCAGCCCAACCACAAATGTCTTCAATCTATGCAGAAGTGCTCGACACCGAACCAACTTGAGGTAGCATCTGGAATGAGCTGGACGGGTCGAGCCCACATCATGCACGAGCCCACTTTTCGATACACGAATTCCAGAAGTATAGAATATGCGATACAAGCGGCTTCCACAAGCCCAGCGGGTTGTGCTCTTATAATAGATGCGAGGTATTTGTTTATACCAGGTGTCATGCCGCACGTTGCGTGGGCATGTGGCGTCGCCAGAAAATCTGGTGCGCTAGCCCAAAATACATACTCAACGCCTGGCCGTATAAGACACCCGTGCATGTGGTACTTGTTGTTTACCATGGTAAACCATGTCAAATATTCGAATGCAATTGGGCTATGTTGTTACAAAGCATATATGTATAGCTGCAACTGTACGTGTGTATATTCTGTAGTACTCTAGCCGATCTACCAGCCAATGTCAAATTAAAACAATAAATAAACACAATAATTGCCGCCACTACCTCGAACTACTTCTCCTCTTCTAACGTTGCCAATCGTTACCATTAGACATCGAAGTAGGCTCCTACAAGCAACTCAAAAATTGCGATTTCCTCAGCTCAGCCTTGTGGCAACCATCCATATATCCTGCAGCAGCTTGCGCTCAACGCAACATAGACTTGAAACGATAAGAAACATCGCGTCACAAAATAGGAATTGATCTGAAAAAATACTTTTTGTTACCCTAAATTATGGGAAAAAAAGCGTATATATGTTATGCCTGAGAATGTATATATATATTGGGTCTACAAGAAGTTTTTTTCGGTTTTTTTAATGATTCTCGACGAACAAAACCGAAAAAACTTTTTTGTAGCCCTATATATCCATACATATGCAGATCATCCGGTGATAGTCTTGACTCACTGTCCTTATAATTGGTAAAGTGATGTATTTGTAGTTATAATCGCTACTCAACCTGAGTGCATAAAAACAAAATGTAATCATGAAAAAAGGCCACACACGATTAAAAAACTCGCGTCACCTTTTTAAGGCAAAGTCACTTAGAACTGTACTCACCCATCGGCCGGAGCTTCCGCTGTCGGGGTCTTCTTCAGACGTCCTCGCCCGCTCCTTTACGACCCAGCCCATCGGAATTATCACAAAATAAAAATGCGCACATGGAAAAAACAGTTACAATCAGTCCTATAACTAAGCACGTAGTACAAATAATAATAAACGAAAATGTTTCTATTTCATTGGCATATTGGTATTAGTTCCGGTCCAAGCATGCTCGCCCCACATAACAAATTACATCTTTATTTCAGAATTTGGTCCGAAGAATCGTGCGATACCATTCACGGTACATGTCAAAAAGAAATGTCTACTCGTAGCGAACAGGAATTTCAGTAGGACGGCAATTTGAGACACGCAATACTCATCATCCAAAATAATTACTACGACGTTTCACAATTGCCAAATGAAATGACTGGAGTCATCATACCTGGAGCGCTTTCTTTTCTACTGGGGTTAGCACTTGTGCCTAACTCAAATCGATTGAATGCCAGTTAGCATTTCGAGAGTCGTTCTTGCTCCAAAACGCATTAATGTCAGTTTTTGGCTTGTCTATGTTCTAACCCCCCATCCCGGTTTATCTAAAACAGGAGAAAATCGCCACTGTCCAATAGACGGCGGGCTCGACAACAACGTGTCTGGCTGAACGAATCCCAAGGCAACTGTCACCCGTATTTTCATCCGTTCATCTTGTCCGTCCTCTATACGCAGACATTATCATCGTATAGTCGATTCATATGTTGACCTAACAATGGGTGTTAGTGGAGCAATGAACGAATTAATGAATTGACATCATCAAAATTGTATGTAAGCCATTGATTCCAAGTCCAACAACACAGCCTTGCAAGAATAAATTCTAAAAAAAATTTAAACAGTGCATGTTTAATAATAATAATAATCCCCCCCCCCCCCCTACTCAACGATCTTCTTCTTAAGGCGCGCATCAGCTTTGGAAAACGAATAGCTTTCATGCAAGACAACATGACAGAAACTCGAAGAGTTCTCACGAAAGAACCTCGAATAGCTCTCAAGAACGAAACTCGAAACACTGACTGTACGCTTGTATCCGGACATGAGATAAACGCTTGACTTCCAAATTTGCACTGCCAGTGCCACTTAGATGGCTTTGTGCCGAATGAACAATGTAATTTAACAGTAGTGTAGCAGTTAATTAACTGAGAAACGTATGTTTGATAGCTGATCTCAACTAAGGACGAGCAGTTAAAAACGTAGATATATATATATATATATATATATATATATATATCTATTAGTTCCCTATCCCGACCCCTATCTATTAGTTCATACTTACAACGAACGCTTAACAAAATTCTCTCTAGACTGAACAAGAATTCTATTAAGCTTCTCCCAATCCAGCGAGCGTTTCCACCTATAATGGTACCTTCGAGAATCTTGCAGTTATGGATGGTATCCTTAACGATGCCAAGTCTGCAGGACGTGAGCTCAGACTCGCCTCAATCGACCTTCGTAAGGCGTTCGACATGGCGAGTCATGACTCCGTCCTGTGGTCACTCCGGACTCGCGGATACCCGGAGGTATTCATTAATTATATCGAACACTTGTACCTCTCATTTAAAACTCTCATAGAATTTGGACAAGAATGTCGCACATTTCGGCCAACTAGGGGGGTTAGGCAGGGATTTCCTCTGTCCCTCCTTTTATTTAATCTAGTTCTCGACGGCATTCTTTCAAAATTAGACAAAACTAATATCGGGTACCAACTTACTGATGAATTCCGCCTTATGGGCTTAGCCTTTGCGGATGATCTCCTAGCCTCTACGAAATCTACTCTCCAACGGCTCCTTAATATTGCGGATCCCCTTTTTAAACCCGGAGGCCTTGATTATAAATTAATACTAATAAAAGCTTTACTATCTCCCACCTATTTAATAGGAAGGAAGGTAAAGGTTTTATTAATACCGTACCAGAATTGAACGTTGGAGATCGGCAATTGCCAGCTAAAGGTATGACCGATCGATGGAGATATTTTGGAGTCGACTTTGACAGCAATGGCAGAGTTGACTCTACCAAGGATATACTCCTTAATTTACTCAACAGACTCACGATAGCTCCCCTTAAACCCCACCAAAGACTCATATTTTTGAAAGACTTTCTCATTCCCCGCCTCCTATATAAACTGGTCTCCGGTCCCAGACCATCTTACGCACTCCTTAGCGACCTAGATAAAGAGATCAGAAAGATTGTTAAGTCGAAATAGCTTAAGCTCGAAAACTCGGTGCCGGACGTCTACCTGTATACGCAGCACACGGCGGTCTGGACATCCCCTGCCTCCAAACATTCATCCCCAGACTCCGCCTCTCCAGCACTACAACACTCCACGCACCTTGAGGTCCAATGGATGCTAACCACCGAGCTCTTCAAAAGAGACCTTGAGAGAACAAGACTTCTTTGCGAGCGCTTGGGAACCTCCATTGAGACCGCTACACAAGAGACCGATTACTGGTCTCAACAACTACACAACATGTTCGACGGGGCACATTTTAAAAAAACACACGAAACGCCCTTTTTACATTACTGGAGTAAGGGTATGCCCTACTTATCTGGTAAGGAGTATTTAAACCTACTAAAGCTCAGGATCAACGCACTACCAACGCGTGCCAGATTGGCCAGGGGACGCCCGGGCTACAACAAACGTTGTCGGCACGGGTGTCATGCGCCTTGGACGTCGGCTCATGTCGCTCAGATGTGCGATACAACATACAAACAATCTATAAGGAGACATGACGACGTCTGTGATCGCGTGGCGCTTCTTCTCCGCGGGAGGGGTCATGTGGTGGTTCGTGAGCGAGTATTCCGTAGACCGGGCGCACCGCGTCTAAAGCCCGACCTCGTAATAACAACACCTACCGAGGTCTGGGTTTTAGATGCCGAGGTTTGCGGCCCGAACCGGGACCTGGCAAAAGCGCGGCAGGACAAGATCCCCAAATATGACGTCGAGTTCCTAAGAGCGGCGCTCCCCGAATCAGCGAGAACGCTCTTAGGGCTCGGCGTCACGAAGAGGAATCTTATGGATCTTACCATTTTAACGTTGCAAGGAACCTTGAGGATATACCGCTCGCACCGGGTCCGTAAGAGCGGGGGCTACCATCAAGCAAGGACACGGACAGCTGATTGTTAACCTCACGTGACACCTTTTTACCACCATTTTTATTAAAGCGAGCACTGCCGAGTGTGCAAACGTGTTGTAATTGATTAATAAATCATCACAATATTTTCTATATATATATATCATTTTTTTTTAACGCCAGGCTTATATATATTTATATATGTGTGAGAGCTCCGCCGAGAGCGAGTAGGTTCTGCGAACGCAAAACCACCTGTGCAGAGACAGCCGCCGCCGCCATCTGGTGCGAATGGAGGGTGAGAATGGAGGTGCTCTCGTTAGCCCTCACTGGGGGGGGGGGGCTGTGATCGCCATCACCATTCCGACCTCCACCGAGGCCTGTCTGTACTTACATGATGACTTCCGGTGGAGACGACGGTGGTGAAGAGGAGTTTCGAAGACTTCAAAGGACCTGCTCACGACTTGCAGTAACGACACATAAACACTCACGAAAAAAGGGCACAAAAGCCACCCACTAAAGAAAGGCCCCAACACACAGAAACCGAATCGATTGTGTTGCCGTTGTTGTTGCTGTTGCTATTGTCGTTGTTGTCGTTGTTGATGCTGTTGTTGTCGTTGATGTTGTTGTCGTTGAGTTGTTGTTGTTGCTGCACCACCTTTCAAAGTTACACTAATAGTGTAGTGGTAACTAATGGTAGTGTACTGCTGTTTCTGCTGCTGCTGCCGTTGCCGCTGCTGTGCCCCTTCTAAGACTACATCAACAAACACATGAAAATTGTGGCGGCCGTGCCACTACACGAGATTACTCATCAATACAGTCATCATCATCAACAAGATCAGCATCACCATCATCATCAAATGATGTGGTAGTGGTGATCTACCTCATTGGCAACAACAACCCCACCCAACAGCCACAGCAGCAGCAGCAGAATCACAAAGCCTTTCTGTTCTATGTCTGGCGGGCGGCGTGAGTTGTTAAAGCACACTGGCCCGTTGTCTATGCGTGGCAGGCCTAGAATTCAAAACAGTGGTTGTTGTTGTTGCTGCTACTGCTGCTGTTGTTGCAGCTGTTGCTGTTGTTGTTGTCGTTGTTGTTCTAGCCCAAAAATAGGTTAACACTCCGAGCCACCTCCCTGCCGCCTCCAGCCAGCCAGCCAGCGATCAAATATATTGCATAATCGATCAAATATATTGCAAAATCGATCAAATATATTGCATAATCGATCAAATATATGGCATATCTCACCAAGTTTATTAGGTAATCCACCACATATATTACCTAATCGACCACATATATTACATAGAGCGATCACATATACTATATAATCGACCAACTATATGTATGATCTGATCGATTAAACCTGATCGTCTCAGAAAGTTGGTTCGGTTCCGCCGTGGAACGTCCAAATGTTCCGGCGTGGCCCGACGTTCCGACGTTTAAGCGATCGTCAGACAGAGGGACAAGACTGACAGGCAGACGACAAAAATGCAGACGACGGCGGCGGGCGGCTGCTAATGATGGTACCGAAAAAAAAGAAGAAAAACAGGCCGCTCGAAATATAATAATAATTATACAGGTTTGTTTCACAGCCCGGTAGTGTTATTGTTATTGTTGTTGTTGCTGCTGCTGCTGCTGCTGTCGCTCATGATGTTGCTGCTGTTGTCGTCATCGTCATCGTCGTTGTTGTTGTTGTTGTTGTTGCTGCTGTAATGTCGGGTAAGTTAGTTGTAAACGATTAAATGAATTGTCGTCACTTCGAACGAAGCCGAAGATGATCGACAAGTTGCGACAAGCACGTCTGGACGTGTATTATACACATGCATGCATACCTCCGTCCGTCCACACATGAATGACCAGGCATGAATGAGGCCACCGTAATTCCGAACGCCGAATTCTCACGCTAGGCGATGCATTGTGATCGGCTAGGCGGGCTCGCGAGTGTTGTTTCTAGGTGAGTGTGATCAAAGATACTCGAAGTCGCGCTCTATGCTTGCTTGGCCGTCACGCTGGCCAAAGCAAACAACTAAATTGTTGACGCATTGCTCCCCCGTATTACTTCTCATCATTAGCGACATCATTCACGTCACGATAATCGTCATTCCCATTCTCATTAACGTCGTCATCGTCGTCATCATTGTCAGTACCACGACCAACGCCAAATCGAATCAAATCGAATACTTTTGGGCTGCCTTTCAGCCATGATTTAACAACGTCTATGGTACTGCTTTTCGCGGGATTGCTGTTTCATAGACGGAGCCACGTAAATACAAACGTGTGGGGCAACGGTGGGGCTCAAACCCGCGCACCTGCTATGTGTGTCTTCTTCTCCCTGGACGCGAGGCGCAGATGAATGCACCACGTCACCGGGCTCGACTATGTTGAGATATCTAGACTTCCCCAGCAGTTTGTGTGGCGGCAGCATGACCGCTGACTCTCGGCGGTGTATGGTTTACCATCTATTCCCAATAAGCATCGCTCAACAAAAATTCGATCGACAACGACGATCGAACTGCCGGGCTCGACGCCCAAATCAGATCAAGTCAGCACAAATCAATCAAACAAACAGCCGACACTAACTAAAACGCGAGTAGCGACCGAACGAGCAGACGCTTCATACATAAACCGATGGCCCGCCTCCGTCGCGCTAAACCGGTACGTAGCGTTCGAAAGAATCGACCACAAGTCAAAGATGACTACAGCAGATTGTAGACAATTTCTACGGAGATTGATTGACAACACCACCAACAACAACAACGACAACAACAGCGGCAGCAGCATCAGCGTCGGAAAGTGTTGTCGAATGTCGAACACAGATCGAACATATAGAGGAAAACAGTACTCTCAGTTACAGCAAGCGAAATCGACAATAGTTTCACCAGAAGCAGCTGCAGCAGCAGCAGCAACAACAACAACAACAACAACAGCAGCCAGTGAGCTTTAGTGCTTTGTGTTTGTGCTATTGCTGGTTTATGTCGGTGTGCTTTTTGAATGGACTCACTTTGATATTGATTACCATCGAGGGTGCATGTGGAATAACTACGCACACGAAACGCGCCGATTAAATATAGACGCGAAAGCAAAAAATACAGACATCATTATTATTACTATTATTATTATTATATTATTATTATTATTCAGTTGTTACAATTGTAAGGTATTAACATTTGAGCCAGCTTCATCATGATCTGCTCGCTTGCTGTCAATTATTATTATTATTATTATTATGATTATCTCGATGGTAACGGCCCGGTAATAGCTGAGCGGAAAAGCTGAGGAAAGACGACAATGGTCAAATGTGGGACTTGGCTTCTTACTGCAATAATTAGCGTGGGTTTGTCTCTGGCAAGCCTCAGTTGGCTACTGTTGTATTTTTGTCGCCTGTTTTTTCCGGTCCTTCTATTTTAGCTCCTCATTGCCATTCCTACATGAACTGCAAGACTGGTCTGTTGCAACTGCCTGCTCGCGAACACACTACATTTACAGCTGGTGATGCTCTAGAGGACTATGTTATGTGGCGTAATAGGTCGTGCCGACGACACATGATGTTGCCGGTGATACTTTTCGTAGCCGGTACAACCCGATATATGGGCCCTAGTCATATGCAAATCAACAACTGTTGTGCTTGTTGGTTAGGTGGCGCCTCACTTTAACGTTCTCTGATGCTGTAACCGTCGAGCGGGTGTAATGTTTGCAGATATACGTATATATATATATATATATATATATATATATATATATATATATATATATATATGTTAGTTGTATTTAACGTTGAGTTAAACGTAGTTAGCAATAAATGTGTTTCGATCCTTTTCTTTACTATAGAAAATATCTCAAAGCACGCGGCCGAAACCAAACTTAGCCTCAATTACCTATGCGATTCCCATCTGAAATGCAGCTATTACGTCAATGCTTGCCACATAGGGCACAATTCTAGGAACAATCGAACCTACAGTACATATATGGCATCACTAAAGTTTGTTTATTTACCTCTTTCTATCTCCTGGCCTTTTGCCAAATCACAAGATTTTCCGACCTGGGATGACATGCCGTGATGGACGTAGTTAGCTGCAGGGCAGGCGCATTGATAACGGACCTACCTATTCGTCTGCACATGTGGCATGATTATCTTACCTTTGCTCTCTTCATTCGGTACTTTCAGATGTTTCAGGCTTGCAGGGCCTGCGCCTAAACTCGGTATCTGCAAGGTGTGGAACACGCCGCACTCGGGATCCTCTGGTGGGCCGGCCCGCTGGTAGCATTGTCTGATATGGTAGCGGTCTAGCCTGGCAGCGGCTCGCTACTAGCGAACTGACATAAGAATAAGAATAACAATGGCGGAAGTCAAAGCTCTATTACGCAAACTCGAATTTCCGGCCGTGGTTGTCGAGGCTCTAGGCCAGCTACAGAAAATCCTCGGCAACTTCACCACACCCGTAACGCCTTCGGTGAGTCGTTGTATATCAACCAGACAGCCTCGACAAGTCCAAGTCCAGCAAGCACGTCGAAACGTCAACGATGACTGGCTATACTTAGTTTTTTTAATGCATCGGTACTCAAAATAGTATATGAATGAATGAAACACACAGCTTTATTCATGTGTACTTGCAAATACACTCGAAATCATACAGCCTCTGTACTGCGGAGGTTGGCCAATGGCTAGAAAAATTATATATATATATATATATATATATATATATATATATATATATATATATATATATATATATATATATATATATATATATATATATATATATATATATATATATATATATATTTATATACAATAATTATTTACGCGCATTATTAGACGCGCCCCATAGTGGTCGCGATTATGAGGATGATACGACGAACGAAATTATATGATGACAATAATTATATAATAATTTAAGTACGACTTTAATTCGTGTCCGTTCCTGGTGCTGTCGGCTGTCCGAAGGTCGTCGACCTGGCCAATGACATTCTCGAGGAGTTCATCTTCGCCGAGCGGCGCCGCAAGAAGCTGTCGTCTGTGCGCGAACTTCACCTGCTCGACGTGCTGTGCAACTGCCTGCAGACAATGCCCCGCGAGGCCGCTCGGAACGTGTTCTTCGTCATGTTTCCGCCCAGCGACCGGCAGCTGATCGAGCGTCGGATGGCCACGCTCACACGGCTCGTGTCGCTAGCCGTTACGCTGAATGTACGTAAGTATGCGCTCATGCGCTGCCTGCCCGCTACTGCATGATAATAATAACAATAATAAGAATAATAATGCGTTATCTCCACGATTTGTTCTTGCTTCTGATAGCACGCGTGTCACGTAGCAGAACCTCAATCACGAAACGAATAACTATTACAATTGCTGTTGTTGTTACTTTGTTGTTGTTGTTGTTGTTGTTGGTGTTGTTGTAAGAGCAGAAATAGCTGCGAAAAATAATCATCACAACATAACAATCATAACAACGGTGTTTTAGGGCATCGAGAAACAACAACAGCAGCAGCAACAACAACAACCTGATGTGACAGCAAGGGAACACTAATGACAATATAAGGAACAATAACGATCTTTGGAATTTTGATTGGCCATAAGGCACAACGGTGGTGATTATCGCAATGTCAGTAATAGTAATAACAACAACAGCAGTAACTTAGCCATAATGGCGGCGGAGTTATAATCGCGTTATGTCATAATCGCCATGCATTAAATACGATTACTCGATTCCTGTATTGGCAGAACAGTTAAATTAAACGTTTTATATGCTTGCCTTATTTGTGCAATTTCGTCAAATTAAGAGGGTGTGTGCTTGATTGATCCCTGCAGTGTTTTATACGATGAACTGCTTAACTTCACGAAGTACTGATGCTTTTTAGATCATAATATACGCACTGATGTGTCGTGTGGCACCAAAGCGTGAATGCAACGACGATAGAAAAATACCGTTCACGGGGCGAACATTAAATTGCAGATAGATAAACAAGAGGGAAATCGAAGCTCGTTTTCAATTTGTTTTAACAAAATGAAGTTTGCCTTATCCGTCGCCAGGTGGACACTGTTCTTGACTGTGCGGCGTTCTGGATTCATGTGGCCGGCATCAACAATGATGTGTCGCTACAGCTGAGTCGGCAATTGTTGCGCGAGCTCTTCGACGGGGCCGATGAATCGTCGTTGTCCTTGGGATTGGGTTCCGCCGCAACAGCAGATCTATCATCATTATCATCGTCGTCGTCCTCGACGGTCTCAGCAACAGCCCTAACAACAACAGCAGCAGCAGCAGCAGCGGCGGCGGCACCAACAGCACCAACACCCCTAATGGCGTCAGCAGGAACAACGTTACTTTCAGCAGCAGCAGCAGCAGCTGCAGCACCCGTAACAGGGGCGGGCACAACGACAGGGACGCCATCGACAGTGACCCCTTCGGTGCCGTTGCCGCTCCCGTCGTTGTCGTCGTCTTCGCCACCTTCGATGGCACTGCCGGGCATCGCTGGCGACTTCACGAGCACCTCACTAGCAGCAGCAGCTGGCGCGGCTGCTGTGAGGTCCGGCACATCGGTCTCAGCCGGGACTGCCGAGTCGCCGGCGGCCGCCGCCGGCGTACAACTCGTCCACACGAGTCCGGCGTTCTGCGCGACGCTGGTGACGGCGGCCGCGTTCGCCGACCCGATGTCGCTCCCACCGCGCCGCCTCCTCTACCTGCTGTCGGCGTGGCTCGACGCCAACCTCTATCTGGCGTTTGTGCCGCTCGAGAGCGTCATGCCAACGGCGCACACATTCGTGCCGGGTCTCGTCACGTGGACGACGATTGTCGGTCTTCCGCCGCCCCCGCCGACAGCCCCCGCCGCTGCCGCCACCGCCGGCAGCAGCAGCAACGCCCGTGGTTCCGGCATCGCGTAGCCCGAGGGTACCGGCGGGGCTGGCTGTCGACACCAGATCGACCACGGTACGACGTTCGATGGTCGCTGCTGAGCGCTCGTTGGCGAGTCAGGGAAAGTTGAGCGGTGTGGGGATCGAGGTCAACAACAGTAGCAACAACAACAACAATGGCAGCGTCAGCAACGGCAATAGCAGCAGCAGCAACAACAACAACAACAGCAGCAGGGGCGACAGTGGCGATCGCCATCAGCAGCACTGTACGACTACTGTCCAAATTGAACCCGCTGTCGTCAATCGACTTCATCTCGCTCTACTCAAAATGATGCTCAAAGCGCCACCCGGAACTTTACAGGTAGGGTGGAAGAGGAAGGAGGGGGTGTGGGGCTGCTGCGCGGCTCACTACGCGGTAGCACAATTCGTGGACGTATGATGGATGAGTAACATGTGGCGGCAATATCTAGCGGCTTAGTGGCTAGTCATGGTTGCCATCTACCGGGTGCCGGTCACCAGTTCGATCGTCGTTGTGGATCGAATTTTCTTTAAGCGATGCTTATTGGGAATAGATAGTAAATCATACACCGCCGAGAGTCAGCGGTCATTCTGCTGCCACAAGGACTGGTGGTGAAGTTTAGATATCTCAACAGTCGAGCCCGGTGGCGTGGTGCATTTGTCGGCGCCTCGCGACCGGAGGAGACACATAGGTGCGCGGGCTCGAGCCCCACTGTTGCACATTTGTATTTATGGGAGTCCGTCTATGAAGCAATGTGAAAAGCAGTCCCATGGACGTTAAATCTTGGCTGAGAGTCAGCTCAGAAAGTATTTAGATATCTCAACATGTTCCGTTCTTGGTGCATCAAAGGTATGCTAAGATACGCCTCACGGTGACCTGAGGCCCGTAGGTAACGATGGGTAGTCTAGAGTTGAAAACAATACCCGTAAAAAAATTTCATTCTAAATTAGTAACATAATTCTGTAGAACACCTTCTAAGAGTTGAGATGATGACAGACTACATTAAAGGAGTCACCGTAATCAGTCGGAGAGAGCTGTCAATGAGGTGGCAGAGAATGGGTGATAATGGAACTGCCTCCACAGTAATAAGTGATACCCTACACGCAGTAGTTTTGCTACGACTAAAAATGAGGCATCCTTTGCTTCTTAATTGCTTAGTTAGCAAGTTAAAATCAGAAATTATTTCAAGAAGTACGCGTCCGATGCAAGGGAAGAGTTAGTCGAAAGAAAATGGGCGTTTGCTCCTGCTAAAACGATGCAGGTTTCAGAAATAAAACAGAGATGACACTGCAAGTCTTCTGATGATCCGCTGATGCAAAGTAGTAGTATTACATTATCATTAACATAGTTTGAAGTGTCATTGACTTCATTTTGACATTCCTAATTCCTCTCCGATTGCAGGCGGAGCAGCTGGTAAAACTGGCACACTCTCTTTCGTCACGGCTAAATCCGGTTGCCGTTGGCGACGAGGGCCTAGACAGTGCGACAGCTTGGCGCGTAGATCGCTTTCTGCAAGTCGTACAGGCGGCGTTGAGCTCGCGGTGCGTGCAAGGCTCGCTACGAGGTCTTCGAAGTGCTCTCGCGCGTCTCCCTCCGACACAGCTGGCGGGGATCGTACTGGACACCAACAGCGCTGTTTTGCTTGCATAGATACCGCTGGAGCTCAGGGAATTCTGCACTGTATCGAACGGTCATCGCCTTCGCTCTTCGTCTCTAGCAGAAGAAGAAGTGGAAGCAAATCCGCGGGACTCGATTTGGCTTAGAAAACGGAGTTCTCCCGGACCTAACTACTTGCTACAACTTTGTATGTATGGCCTTTTGGCGGGGAGATGCAACCCATTGCAACCTCTTCGCTGTTCATTATTCAAGGCAATCCTTTTCTGCAATAAAAAAAGCGTCGTTCATTTGCTTCTACGGCTACTGCAGTACATCGAAGTAGCAGTCGTCACGGTATTACTGTTATAGCTGTGCACATTTCTCGATTAGCATTCACATAAACGTAACACATTCAAGGATCACTACAACTAACTTTGTTTATTCGTTTCACTTCAGAGTCTCTCTGTGAATCCTATAATTTGATTGTCCTGTATGTCATATATGGTACATAATATTTTAGCGTGTACCTTTCTATTGTTAGGTTTGGCGACGTTTCTCTGTCCTTACAGGGCTGCAAGCAACTTGTACATTTGTAATAAATTGTAAATAAATGAACATGTTTATGTATATATATACAGTGGCTAACGGCCTTGTATGTTTAACTTTATTAACTAAACGCAGCACACTATATAATCACCACCAACACATTATATAATCGACAACGGAACAAGAACTTAAGTCTCAGTTTTCGGGCACCTCTGTTTTTCCCGGTGCTGTGCAAGCTGATGGGCGTGTTTTACCTTTGCAAACAAAAATCGGTAAGACGTTTGCGTTGTACCCAAACCAAAGCACTGCATGTTTGGCTGTAGTAGATCCGATACAGCTACTGCAGTCGATTAGTGCAGCAAATATTTCAAACAGCAATGCATCATACTATACCATAGGTGCACGAAAAATATGCGGCATCGACGCAGCAGGAGTACTCATGTAAGTATATCGCGCATTAGCCGGAGTGCATTTCTAGCAGCCGCAACATGTATAGATTGCAAGTCTCACAGTATTGATAACTGACAAAAGGCGCGCGATATATATATATATATATATATATATATATTATATCTCCGTAAGTGGAGATCTCTGGTCATACATCCGTGCAGCTCTGTGTTGTGTCCGATAGTAGACACTGAGTTTAACTCTGTAGATCCGTATGGTAGCCTAGCCATCATCGTGCAGAGCCACACAGTGCGTTTGCGCAGAGTTCTCAATTCGTTAACGGTGTGCGTTTGCTGCCATAGAAGTCCGCACTTTTAGACAATAAGTTGGCTAAATGATCATTTTAAAGACGCGCATTTGGACAATATAAACGATATACGCCCACATATGGGCGTACGCCCGATTACTTGTTTACCTGCTATATTTTTCACCACTTTACCAGTTCTAAGAACTCATGATATGTATATACACATCATGTGTTCTTAATATGTAAGTATTATTGGCAAAACATGTAATTAGCTTGCACACGTGCATGTGTTAGTTTCGGCATTACATGCCTAAGCGCGCATCGCTTTACGGATGAACGTAGAAGGTATGCGTCAAAATATATGGCTATATAAAGTCTATGTTCAAGCGGTACATAGAACGCTACTTCATGTGAAAGAAGTAGTCCTCCGTCAGTAACTAAAGCCGCCGAGACACTAGCGCCTCAAAGAATTCTATCCTTCGGCCGTTGCGGAAAAGAACAACTGACGAGGTACCGACTCAATACACAGCAGATCTGCGCTTGCTTCATCCCGATAAACGTCCGCCTGTTGTTGCAGACAGTGCGTGTGATGAGTTCATAGGACCGGCTCACAGACTAACATGTATATATAACCCGAGAAGTCTGTATCAACACACAAAATATGATACGCCAAATTAGCAAATAGCAGCAAGGGAGAATCTAAAACCTCTGGATAAACATCAGTGTACTACTAAAGAAAAACAACTTAGAGTCACGTTAAAGCATATGTGCCACCCTCGGAAGCTTTCATTTAGAACATCCTCAAATAATGCCACAGCGTAAAACACAGCGGAGATACAGCGTAAAAGTTGAAAAGGTATGCTAGATTGGCGGGATAAAAGCCGTTTGCGAAAAGCTTCGACTCAATACAGCTCTGAGCGTGGCAAGGCAGGTGGTGCGTGACCGCTCTGTCACAAAGTAGAAACAAACCTAAAGAGAGAAGTTAATATAAACTCGCCAGATATTTAGCTCCTTAGCACACATTTACGTACTTCCTTCTAATGTTCAAGGCAATGAATAGCCTAGCCCGCGGATGGTCAGTTTCTTGCCGACGGCAAAAAAATAACAAACCCGAAACCAGGCGATTGCCAAATGTAGCTGTTTTCCGTGCATAAATCTGTTCAGGAAGTGTTATGTGCCTTGACGATTTATATTAGCGAAACTTTCGGAGAAATTAAGCTGTGTGAAAGTGAACTTAATTAAAAAAAAAAGTGATACAACCGCGGGAACCGTGTAAACGTTTTTCATACATATATATATCGAACACGGGCCTTTTCTGCAAAATACACTCAACTGTTGCAATTGTTGAGAATTTATGAAAAGTTTAGGCTCAATGAATTATTGAATTTCAATAAATTTGCCGTTCGAATAAAACGGTCTCATAAAAAAAATTTATATATCGTGGTAAATGTTAATGTGTCTAAATGGTTAACAGGCTCAGGACGCCCGAGCGCTTCGTCAAGAAAACAAACCATAAGGGCCGATCGAATTTGTTTCCTCAAAATAACTCCCGCCCTCTGCAATGCACTTGTGCCACCTTCTTTCTTACGTACTTTATTCTTTGAAACATTTTAAACGCGACTTTCGAAATCGAGTTGAGTTGCTTCTGCGAATCTGATGCAATCCAGAGTATTCTGCTCTCGCTTGAATGTTCAAATCGGATCATTCTAGTTCTGCCACTAAATAAAGGGGACGTTTTGCGTTTGTCCAAGTTGAACCGCATGCAGCATGCGGGATTCTAACTTTGCCTAGCCTCGCTCTCGCCTGCTTAGCGGTTGTAATAGACTAATAAATATAGTGGTAGTATTCGTAGCAGTAATAGTAGTAGTAGTAGTAGTTATAAAATGTAAATGTTGTCCCCCCTTTGACTAAATAAAGGTGCATTTGATTTGATTTGATTTAGTAGTGTAAGCAGTAGTAGGTGTAGTGATGTCGAGCCCGGTGGCGTGGTGGATTAAGTCTGCGCCTCGCAACCGGAGGAGACACATAGCAGGTGCGCGGGTTCAAGGCCCACCGTTGCCCCACATTTGTATTTATGGGGGTCGTCCGTCTATGAAGCAATGAGGCGAAAAACAGTCCCGTGGACGTTAAATCTTGGCTAAGGGTCAGCCCGAAAACTTTAAGGTGTAGTGATGCGCGTTAGCTGTGTGTCTCGTCTCAGTGGACGTCTCCTCATTGTTCGTGTCGGTCACCGCGTGAGTATGTGGGTCCATCTATGACTGTGGTCGAAATCAGACGAGTGCTGGCGCACGCCGCACACCAGTGGCCATGACAACGGCCGATATACAGTCCTCAGCTTGCCACTACTCCCCTTCCTCCTGACCGAATTTAAGTGCAATATTATTATTCGTCCTGTAGAAAGTTGTAACCTCCTTGAGACGGACGATACGACGTAAGTTCCAGGTGGTCTGCACTGTTGACGCACCGCACCCACACACTTATATATATATATATATATACAATATATATGTATGTATATATATGTGTATATATATATATATATATATATATATATATATATATATATATATATATATATATATATATATATATATATATATATATATATATATACAAGGTCTCCCAAGGCGAGCGAACGCGATATAAGGAAATGTAGGGCTCGTTAAAGCAAAAATATGTTTCCCAATAAAACATGGTCTGTGAGAAATCTTGTTCCGAAGTGAGAATAATATTACTAAAATTCGCAGAAAATGTAGCTCTTTTATTAGCTTTCAAGCCCAATACTACGCTCAAAAGTATAACATCTACGACCATTTACACGCTCAAATATACATTTCACGGCGATTATTTCGGTACAAAAACTACGGCGATCCGATCTGAAGGCATGCATGTTATATGTTCGTTGGCAGAATTTTCTCACACGACGATGTGCTTAGTTTCTGTATCAAAGGACTGGTTGTCTCGCAATTGCACATGCTGTGCTCCAATGTCGGGCAACGATACCAGTGTCACGAATTTTAGTAATATCACTCTCGCTCCGAAACAAGACTTCTCAGAAACCATGTTCCACTGAAAAAATATTTGCTTTAGCTAGCTTTACAATTACTTATATCACTCTCTAAGTCTTCCAGAGAAACCCTGCATATATATATATATATATATATATATATATATATATATATATATATATATATATATATATATAACTATTAGTCGTTTTTGTTTCGTTCGATATTCGTTAATTTTGTGGCATGTGTACTCCATAACTTGTTTAGATGTTGAGCCCCCAAGTGATAGCAAAATTCGACAGCATTCATCATTGATCTGCGTTCGCACGCGACTGTATAGTTTCACAATCGACAGCTCAAATAGTACTGCAATCTTTTTATTGACGCGCAGTGTTATATATATATATATTATATGTATACATATATGTATATATAGATTCATGACAACAAAATTATTTCGGCTTAAATAACTTTTATTTAGATAGATTATATCTCGACGACAATAACAAGCATTAATATTTCTACTTTTTGCTATTTTAATCAGCGGACAAACAGAAAGTCGTTAGAATCTGGACAAGTCGAACTCTATAATCCACAGGTAATCCATGAGCTATTGAGGCAGTTGCAAATATATATATTTCCGCATATCAAATTTCCATAGAGCACATAGTAATGCACGACAGCTAGCTCAAGCATACACGAAGAACGCGTACAATTGATCTCTGGCTAATGCAATTAAAATCGAATACCTTTGGGTTATCTCCAGTTACAGCCTTGGACAAGGAGACGGCATTTTCAAAAATTCGAGGTTCCTCCTTATTTTAAAGTTAAATTTAAAGATGGATCAAACTTTCATACGTTTACTTATATAGCCCAGTTCGCTTCGGTAACCAGAAGGCACATTCAGTTTAACTTCTTAAGTAACAATACACCACTAGTGAACCACTGAAATTACTCCTCGACATGCATCGTCCCTAGCTAGCATCGACAACAGTTTGCTATTTTCGAATGCGCTCTACGCCACGGCAGCGGGATATCACCTTGCATCATAACACGGGTACGGCGTTTGCCCAGTGGGTACGCCAATTATGTAAACGCTATTTCCATACCGGTATGTTTATATAGATAGATAGATAGATTGATAATAGATAGATTTACGCTCGCCAAGGTATGACAGTGCTGGAAATTTACACGAGAGAAATCGAATGCCTGAGCGCGTCACTTCCGTGTGTCTCTGCCCTAAGTCGAAGCACATACAGCGGAGAGCCATGACCGAGCTGGTGTCATTACGCGCAGAGGTCACGACACCAATGGTTTGACTGTGGTCGCTAGACGCTGCGTCTGTTGCTGCTGGCGCTACAGCTGTTATGAAGAAGGCGTTGAATCTCAGGGGTTGACAAGTCGGCAGTGCTCGGACTTGTCTGCGGGTCGGCGATCATCGGCCACGCGGAGATTCGGGTACCGCGCAGCGGATCGCCATCATCCCCCCGTCCTGAGCGACATATTAGGCCGCGGTGTGCTTAGCGACAAACCTCTCGAGGGCTTCCTTGCTTCCACCCACCATCGAGTCGACCTTCTTGCCGTTCTTGAACACGATGAAAGTCGGCAGCGATTGCACGTCGTAACTCTCAGCGGCTTCCTCCACCTCATCGACATCCACCTACACAGTGAGAACCAAACAAAATCAACAACACAACAACAATTACAATAGTAACAAGGTCAACATCAACATTAGCAGTCGTGTTACTTTGGTCGCTATGCATCCATAACGGCACTCACTCAACGTACAGCCATATCAATAGAAGCTCGAGAGACACGGTTGTTTTGTACGAGATTTTTTCGAAGTTTTCGAAAACATTTTGAAAGCAGAGTAGCATGACCAAGTTACCATACATTCAAAGAGAAAACATGATCGTTTTTAAGCAAACGTTTTATTCGTTCATTACGATTAACTGCTCGTGCTTCATCTCGAACTCCGCTCTTAACGCAATAAGGATACGATGGCTTAATGTCTCCAGAACCACAATGAATTACTATTTTCGTTATTATTGCCGGCGTGTACTCGCAATAAGTGAAATAAAAATCAAATATATATATATATATATATATATATGAGTCACAATGGCCAACCATCGAAACTGAGAACAGAATTTCAGTCAGCGCCTACCCGCCTGCCTAGCAGCGGCCTGTTTTCACAGTTGCAGCAAAGCAACACGGGTACGAGCGACAGCGGTCTCCGCAACATTGGCTAGCGTAACAGTCAGTTCAATTCGCATATACAGAACAAGAAAAAAAGTAGCAAACATCAAACGACTGTCGAACGTCTGTCTACTCTGTACGGAGAGCTTCGACTGTGTAGATCTAGTTGTTTGTCAGTCAAGCGCGGTCATGTCATGAAGGAGAGCCGTCGTCGTCGTCGTCAACTCGAACTACAAAATCCAACCGGCCACAGCGGCCCACCACAGGACGAAAAAGCCGACTGAACCCCCGGGGCCGCCAGGGGAGCGACGATCTGATTAATTATAACCTCTAACCAACCGAACGATTGGCCGAACCACCATATTTTCCGTGTTTGTGGGTCCGCCCATTCAACGGGAAAAGCTACCCACCACCCCCGCTATAGCCGCCGCCCCTATACATGCTACCTATGTTGTTGTTGTTGTCGTCGTCGTTGTTGTTGTTGTTGTCGTCGTCGTCGTCGTCGCTGTCGTTGTTGTCCCTTTTCGCTGTTACCACCCCGCTGTCGATGAGCCGAACGGTGAGATTCAACGGTAAGCGCCCATTGGCAACGGCAGGAGCAATTCAGAGGCCGTGATAGGATAGGTGTTGTCACAAATGCACAACGCCACGCATAAAGCTGGCGGCGCTTAAATCACAAGAACAACAGCAACAACAAGTGACACGCTATATGTGCGCGTGTGGATACGTGTAGTTTATATATATATATATGCCGCGCAGCAGCAGCAATCGGTCAGCAAGCCGATCTCAAGGGCGACGATCAGCGGTGGGCGGTAAGTGTCGAAAAGTGAAATCTAATCATTGTTTGCCTGCAAATGTATCGTCGACGATTAATCTGTGTGTGTGTCCTGATGCTACAATAGCGACGACAACAACAACAACAACAACAACAACAGCAGCAACAACAACACCAGCAACAACAACACCAACACCACCAACAAGCCTACTGTGTTGATGACGTTTCGTATTCGTCAAACGTCCTGGTTCGTGTCTCGTGAAAACGGGAGTAGTAATGACGACGAGAAAATCGTGATGACAGGATCAGGCAGCGAGATAGGCTGGCGCTATAATTTCTCTTTTCACAGCCTGCCTACAATTAGCGGCGGCTGCTCCGTAGACGGCCGTTGTATAGCCTCAGCTCAGCCGTCAAGGAAAGAAGTAATCAGTCAGCGTGTCACTACTGCCATTTTGCTCCACTACCAACTTCCTCTAGGCGAGCGTCAAAAGACGTTTTTGTTTGCTAATGGAGATCGTGTGGCTGGTAATGCCGCAGCAATTCCAGCTAGTGACGAATTAGTGGAAAATTTACGGCGAACGGACACCGACCACCCATTGCAACAACAACAGCCCCGACAGCAGCAAACAACAACAACAACAACAGTAGCCGTCACAACAACAACAACACAACAGCAACAACAAGGATCACCGCGTCAACAATTACAGTCACTAACAATAGACTAACTCACGTCCTAGCAATGGGCTATCGGCCAGCCACTAGGAATCGCGGTCTGATTAAAGCCTACCCATTGTTGTTGGTGCTGATTTCCACGAAACTCGTGGCCTAGCTCTGTAAGCTTCTATATATAAAACCTACGTGTAACAACGAACAAGTGACACCAGTAATACCACATATTGGCTGTTTTTTTTAAAAACGCAACAAAACACAACTTGTCAATCGCAAAGCGAGTACAGAACACTAGACACACAGGATTATCGGTTCATTCCGACATTGCACGCAGGATTTAGGTTCGTTCGACACAATCTGCAAGGCCCATTGGCGTTTCGAAAACGCGCTGCTCGCCGCTAGTAAAATGTTTGTCTATCTGTCTGTCTGTTTAGGGAAGGCCGCTCATGTCTAGCTCCCTTGCACCTGCCAGTTGGTGTCCGCCTCACACTTTTGGCTCACTCACTAATTTCTCCACCCGCACGTCTAGACGGGGCAGTAAGCTTTACTTCGATTCGACTCGATTTGGGTACTTACACTTTGCTCCCAAGCGTTCAGCGTTAATAAGCAAAAAAAAATACCTATTTATAAAAGCAAATAAAATGTTTTACAATAAAGTCCAATAATCCGAATATTGCAATATTGCTTTTTTTGTTTTACATCTCTACTATAATAATAATAATAATAATAATATATTATTATTATTATTAGGTTGTGTATTGGTATATTAATTATATGATCACTGGCCAGTGCAGCAGACGTGTGTCGAACGAACGCATGTTTAGTAATGATTTATTACTAATCTTGCACATCCAGTAACTAGTCATCGGTACATGTCGACAACTGCTAAAGTTCAACCATTGCAGAAATTGTGGCAGTGCATGATGCGCTCGTATTCGCTCTTTAAGACGATAATCCGCCAAGAACACGGTTATCTTCTGCGACTCTAAAGCGGCGCTGAAAGCTATTACAGCTGCAGAGCCATTGGGTCCGAACTCAAATCTCATCCAGTGCGTTCTTCGCTGCGTCGGCCATCTCAAGGCACGGCTGGTGACTACAATGGATTCCAGCTCACGTTAACATACGAGGAAACGAGGCAGCTGACGAAGTCGCCAGAGACGCCCTACAGAAGAAGAAGGTGGATTGCCTATGCGTGGTGCCGCATACTCCAAGTCATGTCACGGCTAAAGTGTGGAAGGCACAGTTGTCGAAACTGAAATGAACTGGCGTATAGGATCTCACAAAAACGTGTTAATATATGGGGATTGGGATAAGCTTTGCAGGGCCATATGACTTCAGCGGGGCCTCCCGTATATGAGCAGTTAAAGTTCACCGTCTAAGATACGTATGCCAAGGGTCTAAGCACTCAAGCTCAATCAAATCGGGGTAAAATCATCACCCATGTGCGAGCAGTATAACAAATATTCAATTCAATTCTTTTCCCACAAGGAATGCATATGATGACGCTATATATGGAGGAAATACGAAATGGAAGGAGCACAATGGATTAAAGCCTAGTCACTAAGCTTGGTGAGAACGGAAACGTTTTATCAACCCGAATGACTGGTCAATTCTAGTGGTGTAAGCGATGTGAGTCAGCATGAGTTAACTCATGCAACTGATCAGTGAAACGATGTACAAGTTGTGGGAATATCGGATGTTAAAAACGTCTAAGGGGTGAAATGTAGACCTGTGTGGTGGGTCTCTGATGCTGAGACCGTCCCGATTATATATGTAATCAATAAACATCTACTCAAAAAATAGTTATCATCAAATATTTCATAGTAATATTGCAATTATCTCAGAGCAAATTGCATCGAAACGACCGAGGACGTCCGAACGTAGCGCATCTCGCAAGCAGATAGCTAGAAGCACTGTTGCAGTGCGCAGCGTGCAAGTCAATGATGCCCTTCGATTGTTTAATTAAAATTAAGTTAAAATTATGAGTAATACTAATTATGTTATGAGGTCTACAATTATTTAGCCGACTGTGCACAACAACGTTAGCCTAAACTCGTTTGCCAATCCGCTTATTGACTGCAACACCAAAAAGAACAAACGGCAACAATGCTATCGAGTTTTTTTTTTAATTATTATTACTTATTTGAGCCTCGAACTTTTAACCGAACAGCCTTGCAGAATGCTGCAACAGCATCCATGCAAGAATTCGAGTGATTGCATAAATTGCATACATACATACATAGCAATAACTTTGCATTTCAAAATGGTACACTATTACAGTACAGTCTTCATGATGGCGTGAATTGCCACCCACACACAAGTTCGACGAAGAAGTGGTACAAATTCCTTCAGTACAATGTGCCGTCGTTTCTGATTGTGATGATGATATTGCTGATGCCGCTGCTGCTGCTGCTGCTGCTGCTGATGCCGCTATCGGCACTATCTTGGAAGTTATTGACCTAAGTGTTGTTTTGTTACTCCTCTTTTGTCAGCCACAACTAGCGATCGTTGGTTACGACAGCTAACTAACTGACACAAACTACATTGGTTACATCGCCTATTAGTTGGTTACACTGCGATGATTGTTGTCATAAGTGACTCGAGTTTACGATGTGCCTGCCATGGCACGGCAAAACAGAGTAGAGGCGCGAGCCAGCGTGACAATCTCACAGAAGAAACAAAATCAAGGCAAGGAAAGTACGCTTTAACGACTCGCGTCTTTGTTTTCTTGTCATCTCCAGCATTTGCATCGACTTCAGCAAACAAGAAATGCAACAAGACATGAAAGGCAATTTAACGAGGTTGGTTGCTTCCAGTTCTAGCTCACAGTGCAACTGACATGGCATTCAATTGACATGATAGGCAATTTAGCGAGGTTGGTTGCTTCCAGTTCTAGCTCACAATGCAACTGACATGGCATTCAATTAGCATGATAGGCAATTTAGCGAGGTTGGTTGCTTCCAGTTCTAGCTCACAGTGCAACTGACATGGCATTCAATTGACATGATAGGCAATTTAGCGAGGTTGGTTGCTTCCAGTTCTAGCTCACAGTGCAACTGACATGGCATTCAATTGGCATGATAGGCAATTTAGCGAGGTTGGTTGCTTCTAATTCTAGCTCACAGTGCAACTGACATGGCATTGGCAATTGACATGATATGCAATGTGACATGATACGCAAGTGATAATACTGCATTGAAACGGCCGTCTGCTGGCGCTGCTGTTGTGGTCAAGGCCCTGGTCCAGACCCCGACTACTTTCTTCACCGCCATCGTCGTCGTTGTCAAGATCCTTAATATTATCGGAAGATCCTCAATATCATCGGATCAACCACGTCGGTGAAGACGTGGTTGATTGGTGGTCGAAATACCTACACATATCACACGTACATACCTTGAAGAAGATGCAGGCGGCATGTTGGCCGCTGAGCCGTTCGAACTCGGGCGCGATGGTTTTGCACGGCCCGCACCACTTGGCGAAGAAGTCAACGAACACCGTCTTGTCGGCCGTGTTGACCAACTGCTTGAATTCGTCCATCGACTTGACCTGGCGAACCATCTTGTCTGGTTGGTGAAAGGTTTGTGGTGTAGATGAGATGTGAGATGAAGGAAGCTCGCGCAAATTGTGTCAAGCACAAGCACGGTAGTAATATACCAGCAACTGCAGCACCGCTCGACTCTCGACGGACAGGAGTTGTTGAAGGGGATTGATGGTGATGGTGATGATGATGCTGTTGCTGTGCTGATGTAAATGCCGATTGATGATGATGGTGGTTGTGGGTGGTGATGGTGATGATGATGTTAATGATGACGATGGTGCTGCTGCTGCGTCTGCGCGGGTTTGATGACTTGTTTACTTGATGGAGCCCGCCAGTTGATGGAGTACGCTGGTATCTGAAACACACATACGTAAGACTCGATTTTTAGTAAGAATTTAGTAAGAATCCGATCCGATCCAGTTCAGCAGCTACCAGCAACGAATAAAAAAGGCAACCGCCTTTTTCTCTTATCTTTTTTTTGGTGGGTGGCTACAGCCGATCATAGCAGACGTCCATCAAACAATCAGGTAGTAGCGACTTTAATAATTAGTAAATATAATATAATAATAATAATAATAATAATAATAATAATAATAATAATAATAATAATAATAATAATAATAATAATAATAATAATAATAATAATAATAATAATAATAATAAGATGGCATATATAGTATAATAATGTATAATACGAATTAGAACCACGAGGAACCAAGGAGTACACGTTCACGCCTTACAAATGTGACGTATGAACAATCATAATAGTAGTAATACTAATAATATTACAATTGAATTACAACGATTTGTAGTGCGGTTGTTATGTAGTGTTGTTCTGTCTGCCGATAGATAAATCGATAGATGGATACCTTATTATACTGCCGACTCGTTGCAACATTGAAAGCATGTAAAATACCAGGCAGTTGGGTGGGGTATATAATACATAAAAATGATCTTGTTTAAAAAACAGACATAGACCGATAGATACCCTCAATATCTCAATGCTGTAATCATAAGCCGATGTAGAAGAAGCGCAAATTGGACCTGAGGATTGGCCGATCATCATTTGATGACAAAACCGGCCACGGTTTGTGATTGCGTTTTCCGCATTAGTTGGCGGCGCGTGAAAGCAGACGACAATATCGGCCGTAGTAGAACCACCACCGCCAATAGAAAAATCGCGCAAAAATCGGCGGCAGAAGACACGGAAACGGCTATTACTTGTTCTTAACAACAACAACATTTAGGGGAATTGGCGCCACTTTTGGCGCCAACGCCGACGACTCGATGAATGAGACTGATTGTTGATGGTTGATGTATGGCGCCCAAAGGTCTAACGCCCGCGCCAGGTAACGCCGCGCCCCCCTGGGGGCGGCGGTCGCGTCAAGACTGCCGAAAATGTGCGTGCACATTTTCTCTGCTAGAAAATATGCGGAAGAATTCGTTGTTTTTTTTTGTTGTTGATGTTGTTATTGTGTTTTCTTTTCTAACAGGGCGGGTGTGATGCAGTTGGCCTCGGTGAACGTTGACGCAAATTGTCAATCTCTCTCCCCCGAAGCCCTATTTAATGAATTACGATTACCCTAAAAGTTGCAGTGGTGTGTGCTTACTTCCAACACAGTCGAGTTTCACTTAGCACATGCGAGCAATCGAAGTAGGAGAATCGAGCTATTTATTGGCTAAAGTCGTACTCAGACAAAAGTGGTACGAACTAGGATAAAAACAACAGAAACAGTATCTATGAGGATATGGGTATCAATGCGTAAAGAAAAACAATAAACGGACTACTAGATGTATATGTATACTGCAACCGCAAATCTCAGTGCAAAAATAAGGATCATTAGTATTATAGTATTTGGCGATCGAAACGAAAGCCCATCGCATGATCAACAGTGAGGCAAGGGATCTGAAGACGATTACGTGATATCTGTATGGTGTTGTGGTTGCAAGTCGCTGGTGGGTGCATGCCGTCTATGGACACATTTGAGTGTAGCACATGCTCAGATCATAGCCTACATGATCCTGTCGGTCCAGCATTTTTCTAGCTCTATCTATCCTGCAATATCCTAGCTGCGCCTGTCTTCTTGATGGTCGATGAGTAAGCAGGACCCTGAAAGTGTGACGAACTCGCAACGCATAGGCCGACGGAGTGTCATGCACCCTCGCGTACGGGTTCGCACAAGACGTGTTAATGTCAATGATATTGTAGGTATGCTGCTTGCTGCAAAGCTTACGTACACTCTGGAGACAACGACATATATAATGGGACAGGCATACGTTATAGAGAGAGGTAAGCGAGAGAGCGAGAAAAGCGTGGGGGTGGAGGTGCGCTGCGCGCAGCAGAGCTCTCGGAAGCCGAAACTCTGATGTGTCGAGTTAGTTACAAAGATAGAGATAGAGAGAGAGTAGGTGGAGGTCCAAATGCAGCAGAACAGGAAGAACAACGATGACAACAACAACACAGACAGTATTGGCAGGCTCTGTTAGATGGTTCCTATGCGAATTATCATTAAAGACAAGCGCATCATCATATATTATATATATATATATATATATAGGCGAGCACTGCCGAGGTTGTGCAAACGAATTGTAAATAACTGATTAAATCTTATCAGTATTTATATCTTCATTAAGAATGATCTGTATATATATATATATATATATATATATATAATATATAACAGGGTATTACAGGAATATTTGATCAACGATATATGAATTGTAGAGCTCATTAAGGCAAATATTTTTTCCAATGGAACATGGTCTATCAGAGGCCCTGTTTCGGACATGAGAGTTTAAATTACTAACAATGTTGTGACATTGGTGTTTTTGCCCGACATAGGAGCATATAATGTGCTGTTGCGAGACAACCAGGTTTCCTAGCACAGAAGCTAAACCACACCCGCCCGTGTTCGTGAGAAAATTCTGCTTCTTTCGAAGAACTCATAAGGCCGGTCAGAAGATGCTACATGGTCGCTTAGAAGAGAATTCGGCAAAATGAAGTTCTTTTATTAACTTTCACGCCCAATACCTCAAAACCAACCTTACGACCACTTACAGGCGATCCAAAACTAATATTTCATGCCAAATGCGCATTCATGACGATCATTTTGGTACCAATAATCTACATTTGGCACACAAATAGGAATACCCTGTATACATATATATATTTATATACATATATATAATATATATATATATATATACTATATATCTATATATATATACATATAGATTAGAGAGAAAGAGGAGCTAAGTATGAGTTGAATCTGCGTTTAAAGTCGTGATGAGTGAGAAAAGCGCACTGCGACGTGTTACGACTCTCGCTCTCTACATGACTGTCGGCTGCTTCTCGGGCGCGAAATTCAATCGATCGAACGCCGGCATCTCAGCACCTCTGCAGGTGCCGACACCAGCAGCTGCAAACAGCAGCAGCAGCAGAAGAGGCTGAGGACGTCCACAAGCATAACAGATGCGTGATGATTCCCACGCTCCGCTCTTCGCCTTGAAGTCCTGAAGAGCTGAAGCCTTGAAGGCTGCTGTTGTTGTTGTTGTTGTTGTTGTTGCTGCTGCTGCTACTACTATTGAAGAAAGCTTGTACCCTGTGCTGTAAAGCTGATGCCGGTCGATTGCCTTTGTTCAAACAAAAAGGCGCTCCCGCTACGACTAATAGTGTCGGCAGAATCGGCACAATCGGCATAGATTTGTCTGATTTGTGTGCTTGGGTGTTCATGCAAGCGCGCGTGGACATTTGTGCGCGTCTTGTGTATGAGGGTAGATGGGTTTAACTGGGTGCGGTAGCGTTTATATGGGTGGCTGGCGTGCATTTCATCGGCTACATAAGACATGTAACTAGGCTGCACTGTATACTCTGTCTGTGCTGAACGCGCGAGCTTTACGCGGGGGAAAATCTTTTCTTCAGCCAGCTTCAGCCCCGGTATGTTACTCACTTTGCTAGACACTTCAACTACTCAAAGTGTGCTAACTAGTTCTATTCTATTATTATAGCATTATCTAATACTGCATGATCGATTTCTACGTGCACCGATACCTGCAGACGTCGCTAAGCTATGCCTCTCTCTAACTACCTATCTGCTTAATCTGCCTAATAACAATGACATTCTACAGTCTTACAACTATACTACTACTACTACGAGTACTTTAACCACTATCATGTACAGAGTTCTAGATTTAAATGTGTCTGCATATGGCCGGCTACAGGGGAGCCAGTTGCGACGATACGTTCGTTTGTTTGTTAACTCATTCTTATACATTTTTAATACGTTCTTAGCACGATCTATCCGATTATACTCTTAGCATAATCTATGAAATGGTATGTGTACGCACGCACGCAGCAGCCGAGTTTTTCAGCTGACATCCTTGTCAAATAATGGTTGTTCGCCGAACTAAGACAAAACAGCCTCTGTACTGGAGACACAATTAGCCTATATATTCTCGCTTATCTGCGTACGTACCTTTCTTGCGTAATGCGCAATTCACCCTGAAGAAGAGGTCGTGTTTGTTGGTAAAGCAGGGAATGAAGTTCTGAACCAGTGATGAGTGAGGAGCTTCAGCAGCCACAACGTGACGGCCTGCCAGCAGACTCTGGGGACAGAGAGCTTTCCAGAGTAAAAGGAAGATGTTCTGCCACCTCGGAAGATGAAACCTTGACGGATCGATGCCTCATCGATAGCCACCGCGCTCTCGAGCCGCTTCTGTGTAGCACCGACGTAGAGGAACTGCAAAAGCTCACAAAGCAGGTACAGGAACTAGGGACGAGTCTTTCTTTCTTGGTAAAGCACTGCAATGCACGCGATTTCTTTAGACAACTTTGTATACACGCTCGCTTTTGTGCTATATATATATATATATATATATATATATACATCATTCTGTCTGAATCGCGCAATGCTCTGTCGATGTCTTCTCGAATGTGACTGACTCATACGCGCACTTACCTTACAGCAAATGTTAGATCTGCTGGTTGCGCAAGCGATCGAGCTGAAGAAGGCGAAGGCGACGGGAAAACCGTTTCGCTGCCGAGAGGACGTTCAGGATGTCGGCGGTACGAACGAAAGCTCTGCGCCGGCATCGACGAAGCCAAATCGCTCACCCTCGACTGCCGGTGCGCCGGTTGTGCCCACGAAGGATGGTCTCTGCGAGGGCTCGCCGCGTAAGAAGGCGAAACGTGACGCCGAATTTGATTTCTCCAGGTAGGTGTCGTTAGCGACTGTTCTCCTATCTGCTGTTGCTCTTGAAATGTGTTTTGCACGCAAAACTTACCTTAATAATGGAATTGTTATCGTGTCGCATCATTGATGACGAATGCGCTTTAACGGCAGCATATACGTGATTTTCAGATACAAACGCCGCCACGTAGCCATCAGGTTTCTCTACCTAGGCTGGGATTATCAGGGCTACATGATTCAGGAGGACAACGAAAAAACGATTGAGGTGGCGGTGTTCGACGCGCTTCCTGCGAGCCAAGCTCATTGATCGACGAGAGAATTCCAATTACCATCGGTGCGGTCGGACCGACAAGGGTGTGTCCGCTTTCTGTCAGGTACTAAAGAAGTGAACTATAAAGTAACGTTAACTATATATATATATATATATATATATCGGCGAGCACTGCCGAGTGTACAAACGTATTGGTAATGATTAATGAATCATCACAATATATATATATATATATATATATATATATATATATATATTTGTTTGCTTCTTTCTTCTTTAATGGATAACTATTTACGTTGCTCGTATGTGGTGTGTGTGTTGATTGCATTTGCTGTCGCCTAGGTTATTACATTGGACGTCCGCAGTAACCTGGCAGACGGTGATGGCCTCATAACGCCGGATGGGTACGATCCATCACGGGGAAAGCATTCGGATCGCGAGCTCGATTTTGTCGCAATTCTGAATCGACTTCTTCCGCCAGAGATTCGTGTCATTGCGTGGGCGCCTGTGCGGCCCGGGTTGTCGGCTCGATTTGATTGCAAATTGCGCACATACCGGTGAGAGCACTAGAGTGACATGGTCCGTCTTGTGTCTCAACTACGTTTGACCACCAGTACTAAACTAGACGCATTTCGAATAGTAACTCACTAACTGTATATTCAGCTATGTGACCAATGTGACCTTACTAAACAAGTCATATATCGCATATCGCAATGTGTTATTGCGTATGAGGGTACCCGGTGATCTTGAACAAGCACGACGCCTTTACATTTTCGTTTGGCACAGGTACTTCTTTCCGAAGGGTCGATTGAATATTGACGCGATGCAAGAAGCGGCTAGTTATCTTGACGGTGAACACGATTTCCGTAATCTGTGTAAGATGGACGTAGCCAACGGAGTCGTTAAATTTGTTCGACGAGTTGATAGAGCCTGGTTTGAAATGCCATCAGGGTAAGTCTACTCAAAGACTATGTACTTATCTTTAATTTACAGGAACTGATACACTTGTTTCCTGATGTGTATATATATATATATATATATATATATATATATAATAGTATTAGGATAAATTGCTTGAGTACAAGACGCTGGAAAGAACTATATTTGCATACATATATATATATATATATATATATATATATATATATATAGTTGTGTTGGATAACATCGTCTGTCTTGTGGCTCGCTCGTAAATCAAGTGAGAGCTTGCGAAACTGTTTCAAATTCTTACTTTCCACCGATGATATAAATGTACATGTTAAAAATCTGAAATATTAAAACAAAGTCAAAAATAAGATACCAAATAATATTGGTATCACGGCATTTAACCTTTTACGACGTTGTTTCTTTTGTCTAGGGGCGATGAAAATCCTGAAGCAATGTGCTGCTTCTGCATTCGGAGCAATGCGTTTCTGTGGCATCAAATCCGTTGCATTTTCGCCATCCTTGCACTCGTCGGCGAAGGTATTGGCGTTCGCTATATTTTGTTATTAAGGGGTTTATGAAGTCTACCCGCTTGACACTATACGTATAATTCTATTTCTGAATATGGACTTATCTAGGCCTTGCTTGAGTCTCATCTTTATTCAATGATTTGCCTAACGATGTGACTGGGTTCACGTTACGGTTTTACGTTATGAAAGAAAGTAACATCCAATGAAAACTATAAAAGTGATTTGGATTAGTATAGAGTATACATTTTGCAATGATGTTGTTGGCGTCCTTATCTGTGTCTTAAGGAGATATGTTCTCCAGTTTGCACATAATCAGCATTGTCGGATGAAAACGTTTGTGAGCGTATATTCTTGCTAAGCATTTAGAGTTGTTTGTTTCGTGTCTGTGTATGTTTAATTGTGGGCATGGGCGATAGGACGTGAGGCTCCGTCAATCGTACGCGAGTTGCTCGATATTGTTAACCATCCACGAAAGCCGCAATATTCAATGGCCTGGGAGGTGCCTCTCTGCCTCTACGACGCAAAATATGACGAGTTCGACTGGATACTTAACGACAGCGAAATTAACGCTGTTATCGACTCTCTCGTACGCATCTGGACCGATCACAGTGTCAAGTAAGCTAATTCGTTCCCTTAACGCGCACGACTGTCATTACTAATAGAGTCTTTCGAAGTCGACGTCTTCACCATTTATGAATTAATTCATTGGTCTTCTTTTGTACAATTTTTCTCGAGGTACACGAAATATTGTGTTCTATGTCAAACCTTCTCCTAAAACAGAATTTTTCTTCTACTAAAAAGATTTTATATTATCAATAAAATGCGCAAGGCCCGACGAATATAATACTTAACTAATAAGATTTGCCTCAATTGATATCTTTGGGAAGCTAGGATACTTGTCTGAGGTAACCCGGTATCCGGGTAGAAACAATTGCTTTCTTATTTACGAGTTCCGTTCGGGTCAATGTTTCATGGGGTGTATTCGGCATTTTCCCCAACAGTCTTTATGGCAGCATAGTTGCTGACTCACAGAGGTTTATTATCTATGGGCTATCTCAATGGGCATCGCTTAAAGGAAGTTGAGAAGGAATTGAAACGGCGGCACCCCAAAAGATGACAGCAATGACTAGGAAACTGTTCCCCCAGAACGCGCCGTCGGTTTGTATATATATATATATATATATATATATATATATTAACGTAGTTGGGACTATTTATTGATCGAAATTTGTTCAGGGCGACGATGATCGGAGCGATGGTGCGCGATCTTGCTTCGATGACTGGATACCGCCCTATGGGACAGGCGGACCCACTGCTACCTGGAAGAAAATCTCGCAGTTACAAGCCTCTCCTACTGCGACCGACGTGTGAAAGTCTTGAGGACCGCATCACTTACTACGCTAAAAAGACAATGGAGCGATGCAAGAATAGCTCCGGCGAGCCCACAGCGTTACCTAGTTTTGGCGTCGTAACGAATGACGAGGTTACAAACTCAAGCTCTACTCAGTGTGTGTCGCCTATGGATTGAATGTATCTTAAATTGTTTTCTTGTGGGATTGTTTCCATATATATATATATATATAAGTTTTTCATTTTTTTCGCGGAAGCAATGAGGGAAATATGCCTCTTTAGTCGGTGAGCGCCTGTATTCGGATGCTGGCAGCAAGTTAGGAATGTGCCAAAACTGGAGAAACGCGCTTCGTCTTTTACGTACCTTGTAAATAAAAATGTGCATATACTCTTTGCTCCTTGTCTCAATATTTGAATTTATATTCTTAAACTAGACTTCCATTTAGCTTACTGCTTTGTTGCTGTTTGTGTAATGTGGAAATTGTTTATTTGTATTTACACCTACAGGCCCAGTCCAGTAGCAATTAGTTAATATTTAGTTGGGAAACTACAGTAGCCATGCAATTTCGAAGTAAGTAACGAATTGCGTTTAATTGATGTGATAAGGTTTTTTCTCTAAAGAGGGTTTTGGCGCTTTCAACCCATGCATGTATGGCGCCAATATTCCAAAGTGTTTTCCCGTCAAAATAGCTCCTGCCCGCAGCAATGCACTTGTGCCACCTTCTTTCCCACTCATTCAACATTTTTAAATGCGTCTTATGCCCCTGCGAATGTTTATCTTTCTCCTCTATGGTCTCAAAACGTGATCCGTTCTTTTTTTTTTCCGTGGGGCCTGTTTTTTCAAAGTTCAGGCCTCCTGCATCGGGCGTTCTCGCGCAATATTTTTAAATTTTCGCAGTAGTTAAACAGTTAAATAGGCTTTGGTGTTGGATCTGCTCTGTCTGAATCTCTTCGATCGATTATTTTTCCTTGCAAGCCATATACCTATGACTCGTCTTCTGTAATCACTCTTTGAAGCAATCTAGTGTCTTCTACTACAGTCTGAAGGTTCAATTCGGATATTTCTCGACGGGCGTTAATTTGCTAGGAATTCAACATTTTTGCTATGAACTTCGCTGTCTGTCAGTCAATGTGACGCATAAAACATCAGCCAAGACTGTCACAATCGATAAGATACTTCCAGCTATCTCCTTGATAGCAACTCCGGGATTTTTTTGAGCATAATATAACGGATTTTTTCAAGTTTTCTTCTGTTATTGACGTCGAAGTCCTGCACGAACGGGGGTTATCTTCGACCCTTTATTACTTTCGCGAAATCGTCGTTACCACGCATACACAGCGTTTCGGGATACTGCTTGATCTCCATAAGCAGTTCGTAACATTTCCACCACTTTAGAGGATATTATTATTTTTTTTTTACACAGATATTGAGGCAGATTCGTTGCCTCACCCATGTTCTGCTGCTTAAATATTGCCTAGCCTTGTTTTTTTACAATTTTGAACCAAACTCGAACAATAAACGCCGCCATCAATTGAAGAATGGCAGCTTATGTGTAGCTATTGAGTGGCGCTTCTTAGCAAAACAAACTGGAAGACCTTAGTGATTTTGGTTGAAACTAAAAAAATGCAAAGTACAAAAACTTGCCGATCCGCTATATATATTGATTCATTTATAATTTACCTGACATGCATACCTAAATACACATGTCACCCTTTTATATGAGGGACGCTTAGCGGTAACAATATATATATATATACAGGTAGTTCAACAAGTTCTTAAAATGAGCTTTTCAGAATTCGAATTTTGGCGCGCTTTCACCGTTATTGGAAACGGCAACTTTTCGAATGCTAGCAGTCAAAATATTATGGTGATTGGCCGTTGCGATTTCGTTTGATCGCTTTTCCCGTGCAACGTATCGGCGTGATTTTGAAAAATGGAGAAAAAAGGGTTTCGAGTGGTTATCAAGCATTTTTATTTCAAAGGTTGGAATGCGACCCAAGTGAAAACTGAGTTAGACGAGGTGTACGGTGACTCTGCACCATGTTTGCCACTGTTTCCAACTGGATTAATGAGTTAAAAAGAGGTCGCAGGTGCACCGAGGATGAACTACGTTCAGGACGCCTAAAAACGGCAACTGATGAGGAAAACGTGGAAAAAGTGCGGAAAATCGTTGCCGCAGATAAGCGAGTGAACATTAGGGAGATAGCGGAGGCCTTGGGGATCAGTTTGGGTAGAGTGCATTTCATCCTGCAGGAAAACTTGAAGATGAAAAAGCTCAGAGCAAAATGGGTGCCGCATTTGCTCAACCAAGGCCAAAAAGACGCGCGTGTTTCCGCTTCACAGCGAAATTTGGCCAAGATGTCGAAAAATCCGTCGGATTTTTGGCGCAGATTCGTGACCGCCGATGAAAGCTGGGTCCATCACTACACTCCCGAGACCCAAGAAGCATCTCGTCAATGATGTGCACCTGGTGAAGAACCTCCGAAGAGGGTGCGGACAACGGCATCGGCCGGAAAGATGATGGCTACGGTTTTTTGGGACCAACGTGGAATAATTCTGGTCAACTACCTTGAGAGCGGTAAAACGATCACGGGAGAATATTATGCAAGACTGTGGGACTGCCTGAAGCAAGAACTCATCGTGAAACGGCCCGCTTTGCAGAAGAAGGTTGTCCTGTTTCACCAGGACAATGCTCCCGCACACAAGTCGCGGCAAGCAACGGCAAAACTGGCCCAACTGAGGTTCGAACTTATTGAACAACCTTCCTATTCTCCAGACCTGGCCCCCTCTGATTATTTCCTCTTCGGACATTTGAAGAATAGTCTCGGTGGAAAGCGTTTTTCCAGCAATGAAGAGGTTAAGGCTGCTGTCAATGCCTATTTTCAGTTTAAAGACGCGGAATTCTACTCAAGAGGTATAAATGCTCTGAAATCTCGGTGGGAAAAGTGTATTGAGCTTCTCGGGGAGTATATCGAATAGGAAAAAATTAAAAACAAGATTTGGAAAATTCTTGGTTTTCATTTTAAGAACTTGTTGAACTACCTGTATATATATATATATATATATATATATATATATAAGCTCAAAATAGATTCTGACGTAATTTCTTCAATAATTTCGATACTTTACGAGTGGATCCATGCGCTCAAACATATAACCTTCTTAGCGCGGCGTGTTTCGATTTTTCCCAGCTCCACTTCGGCGGCTTCAAGCACCGATTCGCGTAACTCGAATCACTTTCCATTCATTAAAAAAATACAGAAAGAGAAAAAATCGCACGGTGCCAACTCAGGTAAGCTAGCTGCGTGCTTCACTAACTTGACCCCAAATGAGGCGCTAAAATCCTCAGTGTTTTCAGCCGTGTGTGCTGGCGCGCTGTCGTGATGCAGGAACCGTCGTCTATGAGATGCTTTGGAGCTCTTCCCAATGAGCCCAGTGAAAGCTTTGGGTAGACATCAGGGAGGATAGCAATTTATATGCGATACAATACCTCGCTATGCCGTGGGTTCCATCGTGTTGCCCTCGCTCTGGGGTATGACTATCTCACTTGCACCGGTATGGAACCAGAATGGGTACAGCTGCTACGTCTTCTGCAACTGCATACATTCTTGAGGGCTGCAGCGAGGGGCTTTGCCGCTGGATGCACTTCGGCTAGCACACAGAAGGCGTTCCGCCGTCGACTCAGCCATGCGGATATAATGATCCAACCACAGCCTGTATCGACTTGGACGGGAATAGAGGATCGCCGATTGGATGACATCGACGAGAATATTTGCGCAGTTCTCGACATGGACGCTGCCTAGGAGAGGCAGATTGGTATGGGCCATGTTCCAGAAGTTTTTCCACATCCAGGAAATGCGCCGACGCGACAACACTGCTGTCTGTTGCCCTCTTTGGGTGATCGCCCTGTAGTGGCAGTGATTAGTACGCCATACGTGGGCTGCCTCGTCCCCGTGCCGCTGGCCTGATGCACACAATTCTAGCACACCAATCACTGGAATGAACTGTTCTCTGCAGAAATACTAGGGCTTCGCAGAGACACGACGGTGATTCTTGCCGCAAGCATGTCGACCGCTCGCTTACCGATTGATCGCGGCATGGCGAGTGAGAGTTCACTAGGCAATTGGCTGCGGTACGGCGTGCTCGGTCTTTAGGGCGACAGCTTGATTCTATGATCCGACCGCATTGCTCGAGTGGCTGTTTAGTTCTCGTCACCGTGAGGGCAATTGCAAATGGCGTCGAGAGTGCGTGGTCAGTCGGCGTAGCTGGCACAAGGTCACCGGTCACGACACATGTGAATTCCGTGTCGGTTTAGAATTGGCCGATAGTTTTCTCTTGTCCGTCGTTGTAGTGACCACCGGACGTCGCTCACGCCTGCTGAGTGTCAATGTTGCTACACAGAAACACCATTGGAGCGTCTCCAGGTGATAGCAGACGCGTGTACCTTTTCTTCTTGATAAGAATGCTTTACAGCAGACACGTTTATGCTCATCGCGATGGCGCGCCGATAGTTCTTATCAGCGATTGCAGCACCACGCTTCTAGCAGCCTCATGCGCTCAGATGTTTCCAAAGTGTTGCGACCGATTGATCATAGGCGGTCGTCTCTGTACCACCCGCACACCAGCGAACTGGTGGAACGATCATGCTGGATCCAGCTCCTCGACATGTTGAGCAAGCCGAAAAAGTGGATGCTGCAACGTGAATCGGAGCAGAAAAGAGCAAAAAAAAGACACAGTAAGACACTACCCTCCCATAGTTGGTTAGCTGAGTGGCCGCACTGAGTTAACCAACTATGGGAGGCAAGCACAAAATAGAGATCGTTTCCACCGATCATGAGGTGGTTCGCTTCTTTACCTGCATACATACATATACGTATATTTTTATGTACATACATGTCTGCATGTTAAGCGACCTTCCTCAGCCTTTTTTAAGCATTGACCCCATATAATCGCACGAAATCAATGTGGTACTACAGAGTAGAAGTAATAGAAGTCTATGTTTGAATGTTGGCTTGCGTGCAAATTTTTGCAAACCTCGCTTCTGAGACAGTGTACGACCTCGTTCCACTGCCAACTGGTATAGTAGCGGTGCAATGTGTTGTACAATAGCTGTACAAATCAGGCTAAATGCGTGCATTAGCCGTGAAGTAATAGCTCCTCGCTGGCTTCCTCTTCTGGATCTTTCTGGATCTAAGGTTAGGCTTGTTTGGATCAATATGAAGTCCGTTAGCTTATTAGTTATTTGCTTGCTTTGGACGGAGCGGAAATAAACCGTATTCATTGGCTGCGGCCAAAGGGAGGCACGCCTATGATGGCCTTAGGCTTCATCTTAAGGGGCGGACTGGGGGGGGGGGGTAAGGACGGGGGCAGAAGGTGGCGACGAAGACGATCCCGCGGACGAGACCCGGCGTGCCCCGGCACAGACACACAAGGGAGCGAGGGGGACCCGGTGGGGCCGGTCACGTAGTGTCGGGAGGGATACGGCCCGCGTCACCAGCCGGACTCCACCAGCCGTGGGCTGTCCAGGACTGATTTTGCTGTGTCCTCTCCGCGTGCAGTAGGCGGCGCTCGAAGAGCGAGAAGCAGCAGAGGGAGCCGTGAGACGAGTCGAACTCTACCGGGCTCATCATACGACGGAGTTCCGCTGCCTCTAGTCTGTCTTGCGCGTTTGTCCTGCTCGGGCCACGGGTGTGAGTCTCTAGTTCGAGTTTTCGTAGAAGAAGAGATCGCCGACCGCCCGGTGCACTGCTTACCGCGAGTAGGCCATCGTCTATCACCAACAACGCTGGCAGGATATTTTGGCCTGCGAACACCGGCTGACTTAAACTGGAACACCCACCCTTGGCACGAATTCTACAACTTCTCCTTCTACTACCGACAACTGTTGTGCAACTGCTGGTAGGGCAACAACCGCAACAAGAGCAACAGTAACAACAGTAGCAGCAGCAGCAACAACAACAATAACAGCAACAGCAACAGCAACAACAACAACAACAACAAAAAGAACAACAACAATAATAGCAACAACATAATCATCAACCGCAATAACATCATCGTCATCATCATCATCGACAACAACAACAACATAAGGACCATCACGCTTGGTGTGGTCACGACTCTGCTTTGTAGTTGTCAGAGCGGTTGTTCTCTGTCGTTTTCGTCTCTGCGGCTGCTTCTGCTGCGTTAGCTAACTGCTAGGAGGTGACTTATTGACGCGCCGATCAATCGGAGACAGGAGTTGTCTACGAGACAGAGACAGCAGTTGCTTTCCGCGCGACGCGGTGTGTAGTGGGTGTCACGCGTACTTCAACGGCCAACTGCTGACTGACCCTGACGTATCTGACAGGATGGTGTACACGCTGGTCAACGAAAAAGTAAGTTTGCCGGGATTTGCCCCGGCTAGCTAGACGGGTGCCTATTTCAGCTATCTCGCTAGAGCCATGTGTTTGATTGCATCGAGAACGGAGAAGCGAAAACAACGCAAGGGCTGCTATCATGAACTTATTATTGTTCCGTTTCTTCGTCGGTAATCGGTCTCTGATATGTAGGTGCGCTGACATAACACACTGCATCCGTTTTGCTTTTTTTTGCAGGAAAAGGGGACACGATAGATAAATAACATGAAGTTGCCCTCGTACATTTAGACACTTGATATGTGTCCCATATAGTGTACTGACCCTGTACAGTCTTCCTCTTTTTATGTTTCTTCCGTTTATAATCGACGGCTTTAATTTACCGCCTTTTTCT
The DNA here is from genome assembly GCA_003439945.1 of Dermanyssus gallinae. Lineage (NCBI taxonomy): Eukaryota > Metazoa > Arthropoda > Arachnida > Mesostigmata > Dermanyssidae > Dermanyssus > Dermanyssus gallinae. Next base: position 22,497 of record QVRM01001152.1, on the reverse strand, counting down.
CTGTAGGTAGCGTTAGATAAAGAATTACGTTTGATAAGCTAGGGCAATGATTGCCCATAGAATGTGCTAGGTGCTTATTTTGTTTTATCTCGACGAACATATCATCGCAACGAAGGTTGTTTATCAGCACTTTGTTGTTCTATTTTCCGGATCTTGCATATTGCAATTCAATTTCAAACATATGCGTGAAGAGCTCTTTAACAGAACTTTTTACGCGTGCAAATTACGTCCATCGGAAGATAAAGTATCATTCTGTTTATTTTCTCTCGAGACTCTGCATTCTCGAAAGTATCAAAACATTTGAATAGTGTCCCTTCAGTTCTTAAAATGCGTTTTGTCTACGTAAAGCAGATTGCGTCGAAATGAACGCATTTTTTTGGCCGAGGCTCTCCTTTGAGGCATCACTGGGAATATGAGGCTTTGATCACTGGGAATATGAGGCTTTGATCACTGGGAATATTAGGCTTTGAATCTGCAATAACTCCCGAGGTACTCCGGAGTCAGCCTCGATCACCTAAACGTTTGACGAACATAACTTCCTACATCCGTAATGTCCGTTTCGTTAGAGATTTAGCAATTTTCTTGAAGAGGCTTTGATTAGCAGGTTTTATTTTCCTGTTCCTTGCACTTTTTTGTACGTGGTCGACATTGACAATTAATCAGAACCGAGATTGCTGCTGATGCTCCTCGCCCGTCGGGAAACCGCACAAATGGATTGAATATCCAGATAATACTTACACGAATAATGGCTACTTATCTTAACATCTAGGCAGAATACTGCTCCTCGTTAATCGTCCATCTCACTTCTTAGAATTTCGCAGAGATTCGTCGACCTATCTTTGTTGAATACGAATAGACGCACATGTGGTCTGATGCCGCTCAAATTTATAGTATCGGCCTATCTAGCTGTCCAGTCGCAGTAGGACCTATTGAACAGCCCCCGTACACGCATTTATATGCGTGTATATATACATATATATATATATATATATATATATATATATATATATATATATATATATATATATATATATATATATATATATATAATTTTTTAATTGGAGGAGAAATCGTCTATTTGAGTTTTACTACAGCATTAGTGCTGTATGCATTCAGTAGTCATAATTGACAAGCAGTAACTAAATTAATATCCATTTACAATACCTTTTGGTTCAGGGTGGAGAGGACATAGCGGGGTAGTAGAAGTTGTAGTTAACGGTAGTGCTGATATGTTATATTACGTTATGTGCGAGCATGCGTTTTGGTGGCTGACTGTGCATCGGTGTGCGGTTGTTGTTTCTGTGCAGGACGAGTTCGACGAACGAATCGGAGGCGCCGGTGAGAAGCTTGTCGTTGTCGACTTCTTTGCCACCTGGTGTGGCCCCTGTAAGCAGGCCGAACCCATCTTCAAGGTAGATCCTTTTTCGACGACAATCACACACCAAACCCACCCATCCGACCCAAACGACTTAACGATGCAATGCACAAATTCGACCTAGCACTAAAGAAACAGTGCTAGCAGTTAGAACGGTAGCAACAACACAACAAAATAAAATTTCTTCGAGGTTTCTTTTTCTTCTTCCCAACGAGAGCAGTCGCTACATCAGCATTCTGAGCTTTCCACATGTGTTTTCCTAGAATATCCCATCATTAGTAGATAAACGTTATTCGGTACACTACACTTGCGGTGGCAGCGCACATTAGCTTTACGCATGTTTCGGGTTCTGAGTAGCGGGGTCGCCAATAATTGATACCTACCTGATTTTAGTTGAGTTTGTTACCACAAGCCTTTTCTTAGTTTGAATGCAGACTACAAAAGGGCTAACTTATTGAGCTACCAAAGCTCTGCCCATTTGGGCTATGCGTTCTAGAACTGTATACACCGCTTTTATATTATTTTAACTTTTTATCTTTTATACATTTTAGTATACACATAGACATTGACATTCTATTTTACCCTGCAATATAGATCCATATGCTGCGGTTTTTTTGTGATCTTGTTTGTGTGAATTGATAGAAGTGTAGTAATTTCTACAATCACATGTTTCATATACATTGTGTAGTCTTGTAATGAAACCTCAAAGACCGAGAAGAGGATTGGAATTTACTAAAAATAATGCCTTACGATGTCTAGGAAATGAATGAGTTCACTTTTGCTTTGCAATTACTTCTGTCATCTCAGGATTTTACCTGAGAATTATAATACCTCATGTTTGCCGACATCTTTTCGCATTGAGCACGGTTTGCGCAGCGTTTACGGCGCTTATTAATCCGAAACCTATTATCGGTATTTCTGTATGACCATTCTAACCTTGCTTGTGGCGATTTACGAACTAATCGTATGTGGTACGGCAATACGGTGATTTATTTGTTCTACGATGTGATTTTATGAATTCCATTATATTGCCGAAGAAATTGTGAATTACGGTTGTTTTCTTGCAATGTGCATTACTGAACGGAATTTCGACGACATAAATGTTGCATAAAGTTCCAGAAAGCTGTTTCTTATAAGCTGCAAAGTAAAGGTTTTGGCTGTCGTATGCTTGAGTCCTTGTGGTGCCCTGTATGGCTGCGTATTGTCTATACGTCTGGCGTATCAGCTCTCATTAAGCTAAGTGTAAACGCCTAGGAAGGAGGTAGTATGCAGCGGCGATTTAAATCGCCTGGCTGATCCTGTCAACGAGATTATCCTCCTGATACAAATCAATTAATTGCCAAGCATACGGTTTACCGGGCAACGAATATTGTCCAAAAATCCATTTGTTAGTCATCAACGTTATAACGGCGTAATGACACATTAATAACTAGTAATACGTTTTACTGGTAATACTTTAAATGCATCGAGCGTACGTAAACTTGTTAAATATACACCCAATGCGCTAAGTTAGGCGTAGATCGTACTGACTCTAACTTTATTTTCACTAGTGTAGATTATAAACCACTGTTACCGCATGATCTTAGTCATATCAATACTAAGATTTATAACTATTGTCGATACAAAAAAAACTAGAAGAAGTACGTCTCACATCTAGCAACTAAAAAAAGAAACTTTTCGGGCTGACCCTCAGCCAAAATTTAACGTCCACGGGACTGCTTTTTGCATTGCTTCATAAACGGACCCCCTTAAATACAAATTTGCAACGGTGGGGCTCGAACCCGCGCACCCATGTGTCTCCTCCAGACTCGAGGAGCAGGCGAATGCACCCACCACGCCACCGGGCTCGACCACATCTAGCAACTACTGCGTCTATTTCCATTATCTAAGGCTTTAGGGCAAACTATGCACGCAGTGGTATGCCTAGATGTTATGGCCATGGTAGCTCTGCTATGATTAATATCATTATTATCCAAAATTGACAAAGGGAGCAAATATTCATACTGTCTGCCTTATACGGGGCGGAATGCAGCGACACCAACTTGGCCATTATGCCTGTCAGATATGCGTCTGTTTTGAATAATTGCCGCGTCGCCTACCTGCATCTGCAGGGCGTAACCTTCTCCGAGCCCGCCTTTATGGCCTTTATGCCTGGCTAAGGGTTCATTAAGCTCTGACCCTCCTAGACAGCAAAATTGCATTGATCAATAAGTATTGCTATCTCGTCGGCATCGTCGGTCGACTGGCAATGTCAGCCGCGTTGGGCCTGCATGGCAATTATCTACCGCAAGCTAGCGCGAAATCGAAACAGGCACGGATATTATTTTCCTTAGTATAAACTCTCAAGAGAGACGAGCAGACCAGTGTACATAGAGCAGGCAAATGAAACGAAACGGGGTGAAATGCTGTATGTTTAAAGAACTGGAAAGACAGAGAGATAGAGATATATAGTGAGTGGAAGTAAACGCGGACGTGTTGACAAATGCGGGGAGATGGGGGGGGTGACTGGTGCATGCAGCCAGTTCAGCACACGAGCGCACTTGAACCCATCCCGCCCCTCTGAACGTTACCACTGTTTTAGCTGCTGCTACTGCTAAATATTGATCCTGATTGCTGCTGCCGCTGCTAATCGTTAGCTGCCTGATTCGTAGACAGCCAGGCATGCTACTATTACTACTTACTTAATACTACTGCTGCCACTACGCTGTTTCGGCAGAGATTGGCCGGGTTAGGTCCCTCGGGGCATCTCCTTGTTCAGACGGGGCCGGCGATGCTTCTTATCTCCGACAGGAGGATCCAGGACGGCTGGCGATCCCCCGGCAAGAGGGGACGCTGGGCTGAGCTGGCTTCAGGCAGGTGTGGAGCCCGATGGCACTATTGCTGCCTGGTACGTTTCCATGAGCCACGCGATTCGTCGAGTTGCGTCGGCCGTCCACTCAACCGACGACTGCACCCTGGCGATGGTGACTAGAGTGTAGACGAGTCAGTACACATTCGGCAATCTGTTCCTGCTGGCCTGCTGTCCTCCCTGTATCAGACATGTGTTTCGTTTGGCGAGCGTCTAGGGGTCAGTGGGCCGTTTGGGCTCTGCCAACGTTTCCATCGATGTAGGCTGCCACGAGACTTGGAGACGTTGCACCGGTGGAGACTTTGGGGAATTGGCCACAGCTAATACTCGCTTTCGGCTCTTGCATCTGGCTGGCTAGGCATCTCTCCGGCTAGACATCTCTCCGGCTAGGCATCTCTCCGGCTCTGCTTCTATCGTTCTGTCCCGGTGCCGTGTCTGAACGTTAGCTAGATTGTCTCGCTCGTGTGTCACAAGTCTCTCGCCATAAAAAGCTGGGGGAGGGGGGGTTGTCTTTGGGACCAAGTGCGCAAGAGCAGACAGAGAACACGGGCCAGCGATAAAGCCTAAGCGTAGAATGCCATCTGTGAAGCTAACTCACGTACAGCCGGGAGGCTGCGTTCTACGCATCATAGGCGGAGGATGATCGCGCTGCTCCCACCGAGACACACTAACCCCATAAATATCTCCATGTGGCCTTCCTCTGATCCATCCCGCTAGTCACCGCTATATGATGTTTGTTACGCTTCGATTCGTTCTAAGGCCATACGGGGGCGGACGGCCTCAAGTTCTTTGCAACGTCTGGGCTAGCGTAAGTGCAGCGTAGACGCTAACTTGCAAGCTTTCGCGGCAAATCGTTTTTCTTCCACGTTGATCGTAACGCCATCTGTTGCTTTGCTTTTCGTGAGGAAGGTTAAGTTCGGCAAAGCAATAAACCCAAGTCGTCTTCTGGCAGTTGCCTGGGAAATGGTCCCGTTCAAATCAAGACGCCAAATATTGTGCGATTTTCTCAAAAACACAGTTTCTTATCAGTTATTTACCCACGAAATTGTATGTAACTTTAATGCGATTTGGCCCCCAGATGAGATTTGGCCAATTCTGTTTGTTTTTTTTTCTTACCAGACCATGGTTGGTCACGCGCTCACTGAGATCAAAGATATTGAGTGGATGCTAAGGCCCACATAATCTGTTACGGCTGTCTGCTGCTGGCGTAGTGGCTCATTTTGGGTATCTTGGCTGGCTGAAACTTATATAAACGAAAGCTAGCTCGTTGTTTCTAAGCACTCTTGAGATTAACCGACTTATTAATACTAACCTGGCGCCGGGAACTCCGTGACCCGCCGTGACGCGAAGGCGGAAACCCCAGGAGGAGGCCTTGCCATTGCACTTCGGCAGGACTGAGACCTGCCACTCCCCCAAACTGGGAACAATATGCCATATAATGTTTTGTATTTTTGTATGCCACCGATAGTGCCGCTGAGGAGAGTGTCGGAGCACCCTCTCTGCGTGCAGCTAGAGCTGATAGACACCCCCTGATAGACAACGATGTAGAGGGCTTTAAGTAATCCATCATACCATAATGCTGCTAGTTTTAATATCTTGAGCGGTACGGATTCTACGGCCTTTGAAAAAAAGTGACGACTATAATTTCTGGAGAGACGATTATGAAAGTATTGAATTCCGTCCGTTCGGTAAACCATGGAGGGCGCTGGTCTCTACGTGTAGTAGTGCTAGCGTTACGTACACATTTGAAGATCCTACGCATCTGCTAGTCAACGAAATTATACCTAAAAGGATATCTCGCAAAAACAGCGAACTATGTAGGTGACGGGAGGATATCGAGACGTTACAGACCATTATACGGAATGACCGAAACACGACCAAAGGAATGAAAGCTCCATAAAACAAGTACCAAAAACGACAGCTCTCAGTTTCAGCGACTCAAAAATCGCCTTTTAGCTGCGCCAACAAACGCACAAGAGTTAAGGTCGTAATTAGTGATATTAAGTAAGGTGACGTAGTCAATTTAGCGGCTTCGTTCCATTACCTATAGAAATACTTTATCTGGAACATAAGCAGTGACGCAGAACCAACGCAAAAGAGAGTACCTAGGGCAACGTTTCGTCCTACCGTATCTCTTCCTGTCTGGCTGTCGAGTAGTGGCTTTTCTTACATCAGATTGCATAACCAATTTGATATATCAATATACAATATACTATGCTGGTACGCGGGTATGCTGGCCCAGCGAATGAACGTGTCCCTACATTCGTCTTAAGCCCACTAGAGCTACATCAGATCCCCTCCAGCTACTTATCGTGCAACTGTAAAGCTTCTAGATGATGTCCTTAATATACTTAAAAACTTACTCAAGCACTTTTGAACTAACTTATTCCCAATCAATCATGGTTAAACTCTTCCCGGTGTGTGTGTGTGGGGGGGCAATATTCCTAAAGGGGGGCAGATAGCAGTTTCCAGATATATATATATATATATATGTACAGGACTTTTCACGCTATTTTACCTAAAAAATCCTTTACCTATATATATATATATATATATATATATACAGGATTTTTCATGCTATTTTCAGCGTCCAATAAGTTTTGTCTATCTGTTTTTACTTATTTTGGAAACTAGTTCTAGACTTCCCAGGGCCACTTTAGAAGGCTAGAGGAGAGTCTTCCGCACTTTGTGTATAGGACTTTTCACAATATTTTTCAGTGTTCAACCAAAAATGGGTTTCACCCATTTTTCTGAAGGAAAGGAAGCCTGAAAACCTGAGAAGAGTTGCATTGCCATGTGGGTCTATTTCAATATAAAGTTCTCGAGATAGCGTGGAATGACCAAGTACGTTAAGGTAGTGTGTCATCTGTTTCTTATGCGTTACAAAGACACCTCTGACATCCTCGAATACCAGAAACAGATTCCCACTTCGGCGATCGAGCGGACAAGAGGGCAGGGAAGTATTGCGCACTAACTACCCAGGTCACACCGCCACACGCAAGCACCAGAAAAATAAAACAATCACTCCGTGAGCTCCTGGCCTGAATTTTTTTAATTCCTTGAGAATCATATAGTTACGGACTTATTTCGATTTTAAAACTATATTTGTGGACTCGGCACCCAAAAATAAGCGGCTCATAGCTTTCGCAGACGTGTCGTGCAAAGTCCTAACGAACGTAAACATATAACTATCCCTTATAACAATATTCACAGTCACGAGTTAATGAGCATTTTGCGTACCATTGACCAGGTATTTGTATGGAAAACGTTACTAGTAACATAGATAGTGAAACAGAGAGAGAGAGAGCAGTTGTAGACACCGCAGCCAGCTGGATAATACACTCGGTCGTACTTAAGGATGCATTGATTTATCCTAAATTGTTTACAATGTATGTCTAACAAATTATCACCTACGGTATGTCTGCATGCAATTTTACGTAAAAAAGGCTAGCCTTTGTTAAGCAAGAAATGCAATTGGATTTAATATATGGCCTATAAAAGGTGCCTTACAAGTGGCAGTGAGAAATTTAAAACAGAAAAATAACAATTGAGAAATTTAATATAGACGTGATTACGAGAATTCTTAACGGGGCTCATTAAAACACACGCCGCAGCAGAAATATCTTGGCAAAGATAATCCTAAAAACACGTGTCCTAAACGACATGTTTAGTGGAGAATCACCCGCAGCCTCTATATCGTTGAGCTATATATATATATAAATATATATATATTTTTACAGCCCTTATGTTAATATTTATTACCCCTTACAATTATAAACAGGATTATCAGTATTGCACTGACACCGAGCTCTATACTTACCGTCTCTTCGTTGTGTACCGCTTGTTTGTTTCGTGGTCTCTGCCTTCGTCTCTGTACTGTTCGTCGTGTGTAGCGCATCTCGGAGCAGTTCAGCGACGTGATCTTTCTGAAAGTCGATGTCGACGAAAATGAGGATGCCGCAACGGAGTACGACATCGCGTCGCTACCCACGTTCATCTTCTTCAAGAACGGCGAGGTCGTCGACACGCTCATGGGCGCCCTCACCTCGGACAAGCTCACCGAAGCCATCAATCGAAACAAGTAGTCGAAGACGAACAAAAACGGACGACTCATTCTCAATGCGAAAGTCGAGACTGGAGAGACGCCAACCTATTATAGATGGGGTGCGGCAGGACAGCATGTACAGCGTGAAGCAACAGCTCGTCTGCCTGCGGCTGTGTCTCGTCTATTCGGCTATTTTCTAAAGCAAAGCAGTCAAACTAGCCTAGCGTTTGGCGTTACGCCTATATGAACAACATGATTTGTTTATTGCTAGTAGAACAAAAAAAAAAACAAACACATTAAATAGCAACAGTAATAATTATACACATATATTTATTCACCATAATATTGGCAGCAGTATATATATCGGATGTGGTGTGAAATCTACACTGGTCCTATAGAAGTGTGTACGAGAGATTGTAGTGACGCTGTGTCTATTTCAGTGCACACACGTATATTTTGGTGTCTATCACGGTACGACGGTTCAGTGGTAGAACAGTAATAATGAAAATTATGTTTAGTTGCTTTAGGTTTTCTTGTTTTTCGTTTTTAGATTTGTAGATGTGTATAATAAAGGTCGACGTGTCTGTTCGTTGTCTGCCGACTACAAACAAGTAGCCGTGCGGTTAGTGTATTACAGAAATGGTATTTGGTTATAGCGAACAAGTCATTGGAAGAAGTCTAAAAAAGTCTCACTTACAGAAGCCACGGCCTGCCTTTGTACGGTGTCTATCACATCATTAAGTACGAGTCCGGTTATAACTATAAGCCTGCATTATGGAGTGCTATGCTTAACTTTGAGGGATGGGCAGGACCCGCTTATTTTGCAAGTTGTTCTAGCGGAACGCCACTGAGCTTACGCTACCAGAAACTATGTCTAACTTCCGTGCGAAGTACGAAAATTAAGGAGACGTCAAGGCTTGCATGATTATGACAGACGTTAAAGTAACTATGAAGGCAATTAATGAATATTTTAAAGACATGCGTCATAGAGTGCAAGGCTTCAGTACATATTCAGCCAATTAGCTGCAGTACGGGAGTGGTCATTATGCATAAAAATGCAAAATCAATAGCTAGCATTATCATCAAAAATGTAATCCGCGTGCTTTAAATTGATCAGCGTTCTGTTTTTAGGTTTAGCACGATATATATATATATATATATAGACAGCTGCCACCTTCAAAATATAATGTCCTACCTAGCTGATATAGGCAGTAGTGGCGTTTGAATAAGTTTCATTTTGTGAAAAAAAAAGTGAACATCTTTTTTTGGAGACTGGACAACCAATTTTTACCGAACATGACATATATTGTCTATTGTCTTTGTATATGTATCGGCTTGATCCGTATTTACCCAAACCAGCACTAGAATGAAAACCATATATCACAAGACCCTGAAAAGGATGATCGAAATAATGATTTGACAAAACGAGACACTGGAATGGCCACGAAAGCCTGAGTATTGCGATTCGTACTTGTTATATATATTTCCGTTTTTTTTTCCGTATAATACATTATGCTTATGTTACACATATCACGATATATATATATATATATATATACATATATCATAATTGTTGTACATCTATTTTGATTTGCCGCTTTACACCGGAGACAAGTTCTCGACATCCTTTTTGTACACACATATAAAGTCAATTATATACATATAGGGTAGATGTGTGGCATTTTGTATGTGTGTGGCACAACCGTCAACTCTTCTAACCTTGATCCGCTGTTGTTCTGCTATGTAGACAATGATGTACGGAATGGTGCCGGTAGTGGAAGCGGACGGACATTCTTGCCGCCACAAAGCATAAAAACACAACACTTATAAGCATCTTCTAGTAAATGTCGATAAATTTCCTGGCTTAAGCTGATAATAATAATGGTGTTCCTTACTTATGATATCCGATGTATCTTATTTTGTTTGCATTTTTATAGAAGGTTTTTACCAGGTGCAAAATGCATAGTGCACATCGAGCGCCGCTGTTAAAGGCCACGGTAGTATGGGGTTCACACACCCACTAAAATCGAGTCATCCTCTCAGTACCGACTTCTCGAGATTACTTCATCTGGCCACTTTATCTTGTCATTAAGGCTGCTCGACTTTGCAGGGTGGCTGATTTTTGCTTGATGAATGTCTGCGAACCTTTATACTATAATCCGGGATCTTTGAGAAGCGTCTCTCTACATGGCTACAACTCTGCGCGGACTTGTCATGCCAGGGAACTTCTCACTCTAAGGTTACGAGACAGCAGCTTTTGGCGCTCAGTATTAAAAAAAGTAACGCGTTTGCAGCAGTGCCTCACATCGTCAGTCTCCCTTGATTGCACAAATGGCATAGGAAGAGGGTCAGCTTTACCAATGCGGTGTACGCATCGCTGAAAGCAGCCACCGTGGCCAATTAGTGCAGTTCCGTGAGTCGGTAGGTAAACCAGCCGTGTTTAAGGATGTACCATTTTCTTGAGATCAGAAAGTATTGGTTTTGTCTAGTTTCTAGGGTGGCCCGGTTGGATGGATTACTTCTGATAGTTGGGTCTATTTGCTTAGAGTATGAGTTCTGTTGATTAGTAGTTCCACTGTTGAGACAATATTTGAGGGTAGTTATCCTGAAGCTAGTTATGTTACGCTTAGATTCCAGGGAATCTGTCTAGGGAGGATTTGTACGATTGCTGTGGACGCCGTGCGATTTTTTGTAAGCAATGTTGAGCGACATAGGTCTTTTAATTTTGTTGAAAAGGCGGCGTATTGTAGCCCTAGTAGTAGCCCGGTGTAGTTTGCAGCTTAAGTGCTGTTATCGGTAATAAAGCAGGCAGCTGTGCAAACATGTAAACACTTACAGCAGATAACGCAGAAAACATATATATATATATATTTCACAGCTACGTAGTGAAGCTATGTAAATACTGCGTATCTACCCATAAATGCGTCTTGCCGGGGTTGAACCCACAACTCATGATATCAAGACATCTTCACTACCCGGCCCCGCCGAGCTACGGAAGTAAGATTCAGGAAGGTGTCAAAACCGCCACGTACGCAGATGACCTATCACTGGTTAGTACGGCCAGGAGCGAAAGAGAGAGTAAATTAGACAACAAAGTTAATTTAGCATCGGACAATGGTCGATGATTCATAGCAATATGGTTTATCGATCTATTCTTAATGAGTATCGTTCAGTAAAAATTCGGTCAACAACAGGGATCGCATCGGCGACATCCGCCCGATGGATGACAATCATGACTAGCACACACAAATAGATTATCGAGATAGCCCCATAGATCACAAGTAGGCCTTTTACGAGAAACGGAGTAATGCTGCGAAGCACTTAGACGTGGTGACAGTCCAAATTTGCAGGCCATATCTCACTTTATCAACAGTGCTCACGGTGGAGCGTTCTTAAATATTGACCACCCTATGGAGTGGCGCGAAAGATCCTGACAACTGGACAAAGAAGTGTGTATCGGCCCTGGTTCCAGAGAAAGTACGAAGAGGTGTGACCTGCCCCCTCACGAAGGGCTTAACGTGTCGCGACACTTCCAGAAGTACTGACATGGAATTGGCATAACGCCATGTGTCCTCCTAGATGTGAAACGTATACTGAGCACTGCACGTACGTTAAAGGATGATGAAAACTAGGGCACCGTTTGGGAAGAGTACCCATAGTCAGTTCAATGTTATAAAATAAGAAAAAGCACTGGGTGGTAAATGCGTCGAATGTTTTGGCAGCTCTGAGCCTTATGGAGGAAGCGCAAAGGGCCAAGTAACAGCCCAGCCGTCCAGAGTAAAGCTCCGTGCAAAGATATCCCATGGTGGCAACGACATAGTAAGCTTTGCAAGCTTGGAGACTCTTGGGTGTAAGAGCGTGTGTTTCCGTGGGTTGGACGGCAAACGGTTCGTTGCAAGTCCCACACTTTCCAGCACTGGTGATCGAACAAAACGTGTGTAATTACATGTCGCATGAACGTCAAAAAATTGTTCTGCCAATATTTTCTTCCCCAAAAGCAAAGACAGTACCTGAGGACGACTCCGGCTTTGATATGATTTTACTAAATCCCGATCTTAAGTTTATTCAATATCTATTCCGTTTTATACTATTTGGTTAAATTGGATTACGAATTACACGGCTCAAAATATTTGCGCTTGCTCTTACTACAAGAAAGTCATCTATTTCGGTTGAAATACTCGTTTGCATAATTACCGCAGTTTAGGGTAGTTTTAACTGCGGCCTGCTGTCCCATGCCTGCTCCTTTGTGTCTGACGGTAACATATTAGGCATACGTATGGTAACACTTATTATCTTCGCAGGATGCTAAAAATGATATCCCAGACCGCCTTAAGGCCAGGGCAACTTCCATATCGATGCAGTTTTAAACTTCCTAAAGGGGCTTTGCTCCACGCTCGGAGTCATCAGTTGCTCCAGAATCCAGGCTTCTCCATCTGAAACGCGTCTTGTGAGAAATGTGTGAAAGATTTCGTCGGCAGGCGTAATGAGCCTAGAAGTAAAAACATGCTTAAATGGCTTGTTTTTGATGCTTTGTTGTTAGGCTATTTTCCGTCTACCACGGGATTGGAGTCGCCGTAAGGCATATCCTCTATACACTGAGAGCCGGGCATGTTGAGATATCTAAGGTTTCCCCACCAGTCCTTGTGGCAGTACGGCCGCTGACCTTTTGCGGTTTAGCATCGATTCTCAATGAGCATAGCTCAAAAGTAATTCTATCGACAACGGACATCGAACCAGCGACATCTCGACAGATAACAACCATGACTAGCGCACTAGCCCCCTCACATAGGCGTAATGGAATCGGGTCTGATGTCAAACGCTCACTTCCCTGCGTAAGACCTGCGCTACATGCTCAAGATTGGGAAGGTGTCTGCAGACACATACGTCTTATGCGCGTCGGGCCAGCCTGACGCTGTCGACCACACAGTGGCTAAATATAGCGCTCTAACAACGTATCGCCAGCCATCGGAGTTTGCGCTTGCCGGCCGCCACACCGCCGACATTGTGGCTCACATGATGGAGACCCCCGCCGCCTCATCCTGGGGAGTAGCTTACCTGGACACTCTCATGAGAGAGAAGACACGTTTGGAACAAGTCGAGGAGCCCAAATTGGAGACCGAGAGAAGTGGTCGAGGGAGGGTTTATTAAGGGACGACATGCAACCAGGCCTTTCGCAGGGTCTCGATGCACCCTCGGTTCCTGGAACAAGCCCACCGAAAGATCCATGAGCAGGTCGAAGTAAGAGACTCCCTCCCTATGGCCTTGAAGTTATTTCACACAGTTTCGAACCTTGAGTCGGTGTGGAGGAAGACGGCTTTTAGTGGGTGAGAGTCCCACACTAGGAGCTGACGGTGGCCAGCTCCGCTTTTGCATAGTTCATTTACCGAAACCTCTGAAAAAAAGGCATTTAAGGCGGGAGTCTGTGCAAGCATGCATAAACACAAGCTCGCATCGAAACAGATCTATATATATATATATATATATATATATATTGACGTTGAGCTGAGGTAGTCGAAAGACAACCGCCGTAGCGTGTTTAACTGACTAGTGTTATCGCTGTAAACCGCACTAGAGACGTAGTGTGCGACTTGGATTCGATTGAGCCTCACGTTGCGGAAAAATTTGGTCTACAAATGAAGATATAGATACTGGTGGCAGACGATGGATGGTGGCAGACTGCGGTCCAAGTGAGAGTATAGGAGTTTCCTGGCAAACGGAATGGAATAGATATTAAATCAACGTGTTGTAGTACATAGTGCTTGTATGTGATACCTTATGGCCGGGTTTTAGTAAAATCATATCGAAGCCGAAGCAGTCGTCGGGTTCTGTTTTGCTTTTGGCGACGGGAGAATTGGCAGAACAATTTTCTTTGGTGGACGTTTATGTGATATGTGATGACGCGCGTTTAGTTCGGTCGATAAAACTGAAAAGCGTGGGACCCGCAATGTGCCGCCCTGCCCACTAAGCACACGTTCTTGCATCCAACAGGTGCCCCCGAGCTTGTGGAGCTTACTATGTCGTTGTCACAGTAGGATCTCCTCTACTGTGACAGGAAGCCTGGTGGCGCAGAAGTCGTTCGCGAAATGAAGGCGTATTTGGCTCATTAAGCCTTAAGCGTCAGGCAGGTGTTGCATTTGGCTGCATGTGCAAGGATGGCAACTGCTAGGTGTTCAGATTACTCCCTCTCTATCTCTCTTTGATCAACAGCGAACATGCTCTTAGGCCTATGTGGTGCCCTGGTGCACCTGGTACCGTGCGATTCCTAGGTACATTTGGAAGGTGCCGAGGCCTCTCATTGAGATTCCGTTATCGAGGAACCATGGAGTCTGAACTTCCTTCAAGTTTCGCGAGAAGGTCGCACATACCGACCTCAGGGTAGAAGTGGTTTCTGGGATACCATTGCTGCCAACATAGATAATAGACTTGTCTCGCAGAAAAAAAATGTGTTTGGTGTAACGGCTGGCGCACAATAATTTACATATTGGATATAGTTTATACTTGCATATAGATTAAGTATACGGCCGTGTTCGGCATTTAGTAGGTCACGTTGGAAAAAACAAGGTAATTAAGCCGGTTTCAAGGTTCAATTTTCGATTTACCATGGAGACCGCACAAAAGTTGATTGACCTCGGTAACATTTTTTCCAATTTTCTGATAATTGTCTTTGACGCCAGGTAATTGGATGCTAGATTACGATGGGACTCCGGTCGCTGCCTCACTTGTTGTTTTTTTTTAATCTCCTTCCCTATATATATATATATATATATATATATATATATATATATATATATATATATATATATATATATATATATAAGTGTCGATTGCAGATCACAGCTCTCACGGGCAATGGAACGGCAACGAAAATCGCGCTAAACGGACAATAGCGTGGCAACAATGCGTGGTTTGTCGCATCTATTCAGGGCGAAGATTCGGAACTGTAATTGTAGTTCGAATAACTCACGACCAAATAAAACCAAATCCACGAAGACCGGGCGTCGCCGTTTCATTCGTCCAGTCGGTTATTTTTTCCATTAAGGTCTGTTCCCAGGGGGTCCAGCGTGGGAAGAAGTCGAATTCTGGACACCGTGTCGTATGGTAAAGTATGTTTTCGCTATTTTTGCTTCTCTTTACTTTCGAAATAAACGAACATAACACGATGAATTTGGACACGTCACGTGGAACCCAATCTGCTAGACTAGAGTATAGCGCACATGGTGAAATGTTTTTGAGGTCACATTGAAGCCTGCTATATCGTTATTAACAACACGCCGAAGACCTACATCCAATCCTTACTATGGCTATATAAAAATATATTTAAGTGCATTTATATATATATATATATATATATATATATGCTGCAAGATGTTTACCTTAAATTAGTTTAGTTTCCGTCTACTATAAAATGCATCATAATTCCATATAGCTGAGTTGATATCTAACTGAGCAGCAGGGAAGTCTAAAGATATTGTCCTCTGTCAAGACTATAATTGCCACGGTTTTACCTGGTAGTAGCGAGTATTAAGCACTGTGTTTCTTTTTTTTTTAAATTAGTTTACTACGCGTTCACCGTTTTAGTCTTTGTCAATACCACTATGAGTTTCTTTACTGAAAGTTATAGAGAGAGAGAGAAGAACCTGGAGAGATAGAATTCGGTGACAGTAAATCAATCTTTCCATACATGTGTGAAAATGTATAGCACGCATATATGCATATAATTATACATAACTTACATGAACTGCAGAAGCAATAAAGTCTATTCGATATTTTTTTGTAAGGCTAATGCCCGTGTACGGTTTCTTTCATGTCATGGCTGATTTTTAATCCACTCCGGCATTTACCTTGTCTTAATTGGAAACCATGCAAACCAATTTAAGAGTGGCCGCTCTGGATCTTGAACTCAGGCCTCCCGAATGCAAGGCAAAGGCTTTGCCACTAAGTCATCTTGCTCGGGTCGATATACGCATGTTCTGTTACAAAACGTTTTTAATCTTCTTATGATCGATCAAACCACTAAAAATAACGGGAAGCGTTTGATAAAAAGACAGTCTGCAGAAGCGTGAGCGTCAGAAACATTGCAACCGACTGACTGCAATCGAAGTACACAAAACGTTATGTGGTTTGACAAACGTCCGCTGACATGGTTAGTGCTGTTTCTAAAAACTTTCGCTAGGTCGCCTTCGGGCCGCTAATGATCGGGTCGTCGATCAATCAGACTCGTCAACCTTGCTTGATCACAATACACGCATGCTCTGGTTTTCTGTTTTTAATCGCCGCTGTTTGACATTTCCCGTTTCGTACGTTGCTGCTTGCCGCTTGGAAATGCGACTGTGATCTGCTCGAATTTACGGCGACGAAAACGGTAGTCTTCGAACGGCCTAAGTTGCACTGCGTTACCGGTTCCACCGATCCGACAATTGACTCAAATTCGCACTGTGCCGTCTTTATTTTGTCGATGCGTGTCCGGACAATATGAATTGAAAACTCGGTGTAGGTGTGGCATATATAATATATATATATATATATATATTTTTTTTTTTAGATTTTCCCGTAAGGCAATTGCCCGTGTACGGATTTTTCATGTCATGGCTAAGTTTACTCCACTCCGGCATTTACCTTGTCTAAATTGGAAACTATGCAAACCAATTAAAGAGTGGCCGGTCTGGGTCTTGAACCCAGTCCTCCCGAATGCAAGACAAAGGCTTTGCCACTAAGCCACCTTGCTCGGTATATATATATATATATCGCTATTGATGTGTTAAATGGACAAAACCAAATGCGACATCTTTATTGTTATGAATGCTGCTCTGGATTCTACGAGCGTACCAAACTTACTTTTTGCAGCCTGGAAAATCCAAGTGGTGACATCTTGCCGCACTTTTGTCTTCACTTTAAAGATTCCAGTTCCTTATGCTTTTGCTCCAACGGTAGCATCTAGATTCAACTGATTGACAACCCTATTGAACAACTTGAACGTTGCTGGCTACTGACCTGGACATAGTCGATAACCTGTACATCGTTTCACCATCAATACGAACAGTCCTAATCATAATGCTATCAGTTTAATTGTTATATTTTACGTTCCAGAAATGTATGCATTATACACTTTTTATTTAAATTATTTATTTAAAATATTAGACATATCATAATTACTTCTGTCTCTAATATGGCTCTCATAATCTCGTTTCATAACGATTTAGTATATCATATTTGTCCTTTATCTACTATCAATCATTCTAACGTTTATGTACGTTTATAAATGTCCCTTGTACAATACTTCTCAAATCTATATATTGCTTTCCAGATTGTAAACCTTATCAGAAGGAATGAGAGAAACTACTACTTTACTTCGAGAACGAGGTGTTAGTTGTCAACGCTTTAGTTAAACGAAGTAAATTAGAAACAAGTGCTAGGTAAAAAGAGGGAACGAGCTTCAATAATGCAATCTGGATAAAACGGTTGCGCTGAAGATGTTCTCTCGACGCGATGCGAAGGTTCTTTCGACCCTAGACTCCAGTTTTCAATAATATAACTTTGCTTATTACGGCTCTACAATTTAGACGAACGTGTATGTAGAAAATGCTATAGCTCATCTTTGATCGTGAATCAAATTTAAAATCGCAACACTTCAAAGATCTGGCTCGTTCAGAGCTCATCAGCGATCATGTGTGCTTCGTGGTTGGCCAGGTGGGCGCATACAAACCTGGATCTTCACTAATAATAAAAAATAATCTACTTTATTTCGCTGCCTAGCGCAGGAGATGCCACATAAAAAATATGATGTTATAACATGATGATTTATATGTTATACTTGTAATGGAAACCAAGGAGCAATAGAAACGTTCATCGAAACAGCACAGAAACGACATCGCCAACGCTATGCAAGCCGAGGCTGTATTGCGTTGAAAAGTCCAGAGCTTTTACAATGCACAGTCGATTAGGAAGCCTAGAATGCCTCCATAAATTTTCGTTTGATACTTCGGCTTTAACTACAAGATGACAATACGTAAGCTCCGACGCGGACGCAAGCAAATGCGCTGTGCTTCTGGTGAATGCACCTGCTCCTGTGACGACGCTTGAAAGAGCAGAGTGTACCCTATAAGTGCCATCATGAGTTATTATACAATATCATACTAAAATTGAACATTGTTTCAGGGAGAATTTCGTTGTCAATCCTTTTATCTTATTTACATGGGAATGTTATAGGAGACTCTGTCAACTGTTTGAGAGGCCCGCAGTAATTTTATAGCAGCCAAACAAACAAACTGCCATGTTTGAGAGAGAGAAATGCCATGCGGTGGAACGATGGATGAGCGCGACATGCACCGGCTTAGCTGCACTAAGCTGGCGGGGTTTACGCAGGACCGCCATGATGCCATCAATGACATCCTCGGGCGCGCTTTCAGACAAGCCGGCTACAGCGTCACACTAGAGCCTAGTGGCCTGCAGAGGGACGACAGGCGTCGACCGGATGGCCTTACCATCATGGGACCAGAATCGGCCGCTGGCGTGGGACGTCACTGTCTCCGACACGTAAGCTCTCGGCTATCGTGCACTAGCCTGCGCGGGTGTGCGCGGCCACATCATGGGCCACCAACGGGAGATGCACAAACGGCGCCTATACGCGCATCTTCTCCTCATTGTTATGGCACGGTCCTCACCACATGGCGTCATGGCGTTCGGCCTCGAGTCATCCGGCGTTTGGGGCAAGGATGCACTCAAACTGACAGCAGAGCATGGGGGGAAGCTCTTTTATCAGTTTGAGTGCAGCATTGTCTCCATCTGATTGATCACTCTCTGAGGCCACTGTGGAGCCAAGATTGACCGCGTTTCTCCGACAAAGGGTGTCATTGGAACTACAGAGAGGCAACGCCAAGATTATGTTGAGTGGCCACCGACACTCGAGCAATAATAATAATAATATTAGCAATATTGTCGATGTTATAATATTAATATATTAGTAATTGTGATACATGTACATATTATTATTATTATTTCCTGATACAATTTTTTATCCACTAATTCATATGCGAATAACATCTACTTCTATTCCCTTTGGTGCGTCGATCACATGGTCTCCGGTCTAGCCTTATCTCCCTGGGCAACCTCCTCAATACAATGCATTTGAGTGTAATTGCAAGTCCTCATGAAAAAAGCTATTTATTTCATTAATTCATCCCCACGTGCGAGTATATCTCGATCCGTCGACATTCGCGGCAATAATTTATCTCGTTTGCAGGCGCGTGTTTGTCGTTGTCTGGTGGACAAGGCGGCTGGTGATGAAGGTAAAGATATAATGTTCGTTTTATTTGTAGATTAGGTAGATTATGCATACATTGTCCCTCGAACAGGTCGTTGACTAGTAGACCTTCGGCGTTGGCTTCATGCCCACAATCAAATTCCGTAAGCAGGTAACAATCAGTTGAATGGCAATCTCTTCACGGCCAGTAGATTAGAGGTAGGTCGGACATACAAGGTGCGTGGCCAAGCAGGTTCGCCAGGGTTCGAGCGCAAGATAGCCTAGATTATTATTATTATTATTATTATTATTATTATTATTATTATTATTATTATTATTATTATTATTATTATTATTATTATTTATTAATATTGTTTAAATGTTACAATTGTGAGGTGTGAACGTGTACTCCTTGTCTTCTTCTAACTCCTAAATATTATTCCATGGAACCGACAATACAGCCGGCGTTTCCTCGGCACACAGCAAGCGACAGCAGTTGCCGTAGAAACTCGCCTTCGCGCCGATTCCCTGTTATTATTATTATTATTATTATTATTATTATTATTATTATTATTATTATTATTATTATTATTATTATTATTATTATTATTATTATTATTATTATTATTATTATTATTATACGAGTTTTATTTATTATTTATCATTATTTAGTTAATACAATTGTGAGGTATGAACGTTTAAATCATGTTTGTCCTGCTATTATTATTATTATTATTATTATTATTATTATTATTATTATTATTATTATTATTATTATCATAAACGATTGGAAGTAAATAATGCAAATAACATACTGTAGAACATCGATTGTTTATGCATAGCCGAGCATACGAGGTCGTCTACTATAAGCCTCCATGTAGATTTCTCGGGCCCGAGGTAGTCGAGACGTGACTCAGAGTGTTGACATTAATGTAGTACGCAACAGTAGGGCCGAAGCCGAACGCAGACATCTCCCAGGAACGTCAAAACTGGGAACCTGACTTGTGACGGGTCGATTAGGCTCGCTACCCTTCACCAGTGAAGTTTACACATTGTGGACTACCGTCGCTAACCATGAACGTTTTCATCGTTGCTCAGATATCACCTATATATATATATATATATATATATATATATATATATATATATATATATACGTTTGACGACCATTTTATAAGCAAGGACCTGCCACACTGTCCAATACGTACGCATCGGGTGACAGATGCTTTGAGCAAATCTATATTTATATTGCTCGCTTGCCAATCAAAGATAATTAATTAGATAATGCATTCAGACAAAGTATTATATTAAATAGGCATATTGGTTGTTCCTACGATGATCAAGCAACGCTAATGAGTCTCTGAATAAATGATAATTTATTAATTTATTGATGCAATACGATATCGATGTACGCATACAAATTTTACTATAAATTTGCCAGTACTAAAAGCGATTGTATAGCTTTGGAATGTATCGCCTCGGGACCAAATCGGCAAATCCTGGCGTCAGATCGGGATCAGTCAGCCTTCTCCTTCCATTGTATTGATAGCGTCGACAAAACAAGTATTACGCATACGTTGTTATGCTAATAATGACTTAACAGTAACGATAATTCTTATTACATCACACTTCACAATATTTAGACAAATACGGTGATAATACACATAGGTATCATGTCTACTTTCTCAGTTTCTCTGCTGATTCATTTAAAAACATGACGACGAATCTGCAGTTTGCACCTCGAGTCGTGTTTTCGCATTGTCATTCTAGGAGATTTATTCTCTTTTTTTTTGGCAGCACAGCGCAGCGTATTGCAATTCGACAGCCCTGCCGACGATAAATTGTCTTTTTGTTTATTTTTATTTTTGTGAATGATGCATTTCTGGAACGTGATACGAAGCGTACTGTGGCGATATTTATCATAATAGTAACGAGCAGCCAACTGTGCCAACAGTTTTGATTGTTGCTGCAGATGTGGTACAGTTGTTGCTGCTGTTTTTACTGTTGTTGTTGCTGATGTTGTTTTTGTCATCAACAACGGCAGCAACAATTGTTGCTGATGCTGTTGTTGTTGATGTTGTTGTTGTGCTTACTGTTGTTGTTGTTGTTCTAAACGATTTTGTTGTAGGCTGCCAACCTGTGCGCACGTACAATTTGACGACGCGCATTCGTACATATGGCTTGCATTCGGGTAATCAGGGCAATCGTTTGTTTCCTTCGCCCGTGTGCAGAGATACACCGGCGACCATCGGCGATTACGAATAAATAGCTTGCCAATGCTGCTGCTTGTTGTTGTTGTTGCTGTTGTTTTCGTTCTTGTTTTTGTTGTTGTTGTTGTTTTTTGTTGTTGTTGTTGTTGTTGTTGCTGTTGCTGTTGTTTTCGTTGTTGTTGTTTTTGTTGTCGTTGTTGTTTTCGTTTTCGTTGTTGTTGTTTACGTTGTTGTTGCTGTTGCTGTTGTTTAGACTAAAATTGCTACGGTACGTTTCAATGCCGGCGATGCTGCGAACGACTGTAGCGGCGGCGGTGGCAGCCTGACAGCAATGGCACACTTCTTAAAATGGCAGTGGCACATTCGTGGTTGCTGTCGCATTGCATCGCACGGCGCATCATCGATCTTGCCCGCAGACGAGCGCGCCCCGCCTGGCAGAGGTCTAATCGTCGTCGTCGTCATCTTCGCGCCGTCGCCGTCGACAAGTTTGATGATGGTCTTCGTTTCTTGATGGTACATGATGTGCTGCTGCTGGTTTTATTGTTGTTGCTGGTATTGTCGTTGTTGGTCTTGTGCTTGTTGTTGTTGTGTTGCTGTATTGAGAGTGTGCCACCAGGCGGCATCGGAAGTGTGCGCGGTAGGCGACAAAACAGCTTCCTTTTGTTTGAATATAAATGTCGTCGCGATAGGGTGAAGGTGTTGGCCGGCGACGCTGTCACAAGCAGCCATGGGTTGGAGCACGCCGGCACGACGCATACCTACATCCTAGATATGAATTAG
>QVRM01001151.1:25000-70173 GCA_003439945.1 Dermanyssus gallinae | reverse complement strand
CTTTGCTTGCAGTTTAGTGTTCTTCTTGGTGTACAAGCTGAAAGCATGTACACCTCACTATTTGGTCTCCTTGATTTAAAGCGACAGAGAGCAATTGTGGTTTTTCGAGATTTTCTGTAGTCCATGGCTTTCAAGTCTAATACTGATTTTTAGCTCCTTGAGAATATCGTATGCGAGTGTCTCTTTACTTCGAAATCATTATGCTAAACATGGATTGTTCATTTCTTACCTTTTCTCCCGCAGAGTTTAGAGTAGCTTGGAGTAGATCAGCCGGAACAGGGTGCGCAAAGCGCCGCCCCTGCAATAACACGTTAGTTAACTAAATAACGGGTTGAAAAGTCCTCACTAAAGAAGAACACCTCAGTGGTGCCGCATATAGTTCAGACAAGACCGTTGCTCAGAAGAGAGCTGGTTGCAACAGAGCAATATATGAAAGCCAAATAAGCCACACAAATCTCACAAGAGGTTGAAGCTCGGAAGCCTAAAATACTTTTTGGGCTGACCCTCAGGGGGCTGTCGAGTAGGCGAGAGGCTCCCACAAAAGAAGAGAACGATAACAATAGCGGACGTGCTGATGGCTGCGGCGGGACGTAACCCGGGAAAGCTGCAGAGTCAGACGGCATCCCGTGCCCCGGGGGGTAAAAATTCTCTTTGAGGAGTATCCAGATCTGGTTGCAGAGCACCAGAAGGAGAACGATATATCGCAAACTGGAAATGGGCTCAGGTTATCCTTATCCTCAAAGACAACTGAGAATTAAAGCCCAACTGCCTACCTAATACCCTGGCGAATAGATAGACGAGGCAATTGATGAAGAAAGGTTCAAGAGTTTTGTGGAGGAACACACTCCTTTCGACTTCCTAGTATGGATTCAGGAAATCGGTCAGTGTTTGCTTACCTTACTTGTGTCCACTTTTTGTTGTGAGTTGCTGCCGAGGCTGACCTTTTACGTTAGCTTCGCCGCGCTTATACTAGAAAAACAATTCTTATAGATGTCAGGAACGTTTTGAACAGCCTACCGTGGAGGATAATAAGGGACATGTTGGGTGACTCGTGAGTGACCCCGCCCAAAGTTTTGCACTCGGGACAAAAAGCTTAATTCCCTAACCGTAGTGATTGTGCGTAACAGCATTTAGCCATCATAGAGGAAACTATATATACAATCTAAAATAGAATTATATACGCGTGTGTATATATATATATATATATATATATATATATACATAGATAAAAGATCTAAACGCATGCATATAATATACCACGAATTACATATATATATATATAATTTTTTTATCCCGTATCAAGTCAATAAAGGCCCAAACTCTCTACAGCGTTGCCTTGATTGGTAACCATTTATCGCACTTTATTTCCGCCTCCAACTCTGTTTTTCTTATCAAACTCTCTCTCTATGTTTTGTCCTTTCTGTCTCTATGCAACTTTTCTTTTATCTTTCTTTCTTTTCCCTTCGTTATTTTCCCTTGCTCCTGTTGAAAACGCGTCTCTCATTTTTAAAAGTGCGCGCGCGTCGCCTGCAGGAAGGGCTGAGGCACTAGCTGGGGTTTGAACGACACCAACAACGATAACCTACAACATGCGGTCGGCTGATGTCGTCGGCTTATCTTACAGAACTCTGCTCGGCGCTGATCAGTCAGTTGTAGCTCGACGTCCCAGCGTACGACTCAGCACGCCTACAAATATTGTTCGTACTTTCATGAAGTACATTTAGTTAGTATTTTTTATTTCGTTCCCAGCCGGTCCAGTGCCTTGAAAAGTTGATGAAGTGTCGCACGCGTCGAACAGTTTATGCCTCACTGCCGTCGCGACACGATACGAGATATGAGCAAATTATTGATTAAATAAAGGATGCAAAGAATGAACCTGCCAATCAACTCATCGAGAATACTACTCGTCAATCAGTCAGCTCATCAGAAACGTGAGGGTGATGTCAATCAACCGCGTCACGCGATCAACAAATGTATCATCGTCATCATACGACTTGTCACTTTTTTCTCGCCTTCTTCTTGTTCTGCTGCTGCTGCAAGTGTTTTTTCTGTCATTTCCCCCCACCGGGGCCGCGGCAGTGGGCGCGATGGTCCACCAAATTTCGGTAGCGTGGTCCTATAAAGCATTCTGCTTGCTCGATATTGTGTTACAAAATGCTGCTTTGCTCAAGAGTCTACCTCATGAGGAGGAGCTATTTCTTATTAATATTCTTATTACTGTCGTCATTTTAATTCACGACAGTTTTTGTCCTCTTCGCAGGCTTCGATATGAGTGGCACGCACAGGTTTACTAGGCAGTGGCGGCTGGCGAACACTGCTTTATAGCCGTTTCTGTAGGCACACTCGTATCTAGCTTAATGTACTGTACATGTATGCATATTCACAAGATATATATATATATATATATATATAAATCTGCCGCTAACAAGCGCTCGTCGACTCAACTGAAGTAACACCCAACTACACATAAAAGGCACGTGGCAAACGTCGGATGTGATTTGGTGAAATATATACATATATCATTTTGCACGAGCAAATTTGAGGTGAGGCCAATTTTGTCGGGAAATGAGCTCTGGTATTTTTTGGTGTTTGTTTTGTGTGCCAATGTTCTAGACTTAACGCAGTAGTAGTAAGTAGGGTCTCCCTATCAAATGAATTATCAAGCTTTTCCAAGATTTATTAACACAGAGAGGTCTTGTGGCGGCGAGCTTGCCACAGCCGCAGTTGCAGTTCACCGACTGTCAAACCGTCGGTGGATAGAATACTGACTGTCAGAAGAGAAGACAGATGCCGCAGACAGACTAAGGCAGTTCCTCATTATTCATTACTCACTCGATTCAATCCTTTGCTTCACCAGCAGATATGTTATGAAGTGCCTACTGGGCCGATTGCTAAGTTGACACCAATTGTAATACGATGATGATGATGATGATGACGATGATTTGTATTAGATGATGAGACGCGTTGGTCGAACTGGTTGACGCCACGCTGCTGGAGTCGAGCGTGCGTTGTTTATTTTTACCACAAAGAAAAGCATGAAACAATACAACATACAACATGGCCAAATGAACATACACTTGCTCGCTTTGCAATATACGATAATCGCACGCATCTTTAATATCGTCGAGTAGTCACGTAACGTAGATTGAACGCCGACAACGCAACCTGCCACCTGCCGGAGCGGCTAGCGGCGCGAAAACAGCGATTTTCTCTCTCTTTTCTCTTTTCGATATCTCAAAAACGTTCTCAGTAGCCAAATAATTCGTCACTACCTAACTGTATGCGTCCATTCACAATGTTTAACAACACCGTCGCCAGCGTCCGGTGATAGGTATCTATCTGTCTCTCTTTCTATATATATGTATGTATATATATATATATATATATATATATATATGTGGGTGTGTAGGCTATTTGGCTGCATCAATACATGTTTGCACTTTATAGCGGGGTGAATTACGATGTGTCTTCTCTCTGGCCCGCAGTCGCCATCGGTCGCATGCTTTGTTGCAGTTACTGCGGACCTAACTTGCAAGGTACGTACACTGACCGCTAAGACAGTTTTCATTTAGTGTGTATATTTACCTACACACAACTTGCTTGCGCGTGTACCGAAAGTGATCATGTGTTTAAGGCCTGCCCGTTACAATTTACAAGGGTATGGTCAAATGTCGCCACATGCGCAAATGTATACCGTATGAGACCTGTATTCTTACACGATGACGCTTAGCTTGTAGATTGAAGACAAGTGTGTCATATAACTGGTATATATATAGATATATATAGTTTGCCGCCGAAAAACAACGTGCGGAATACGGACCTGCCTCTGCTATAATCGTCAATTTTTTCGACACACCTCGTCGCTTGATTAGAGTCAAGTATTGAAGCTAGATTTGATCTTGCTTCCATTTCAGTTCCGGAGTGATAGTTCCGAGAAAAATTCCGCGTATTCGAAAACCTAACTGTCCGAACGACCTACGGGTCATGGATGATGAGTGACGTAGCGATAAGGGGCAGATCCAGCCCATGCCGGTTCCTCAGCGCATCAGTTCACGATGATTCGACATGCAGACGTTAGCACGGTGCTGGCATGCTTTTAATTCTTTGTTGCGGCGTTCTTAGTCACGCTGAAACATAATCGGATAAACTATCACCACCATCATTGTTGTCTTCTTCGCACGATCACAGTCAACGTCGTCATTCTCACATGCTCAGTATGTTCATGTGGTTGGAAATACAGTGGTGTTATTTGTGTTTCCATTGCAGTGCCGGTCAGGCGGCTGAATGTCATTTCTTCTTCTACTGTACACTTTACAACGTTCACTACTTGCAGCAACAACGACACACTGAAAAACAAATTCCGGCCACAATAGTAATAACAACAGCCACAACAACAACGACAACAACAGCAACAACAACAACACCAACAAGTGGCTTCAGGCCGTTACCGACCTGCCAAAAGCCACCATCGCCATCATTGTTGTGGACAGCATTCATTCAAGCAGCTGGAAACCTTTCCCGGGCAATACTATTTCGGTCTTCTTTCTTGCAGTTACGCCGAGGCGTTTTGCTTTTCTGTAGTGCTTCTCGTTCTTCGTCAAAGGGCAAAGGCAGTGGATGGTCTTCAGACCTCGAGTCCTCATCCGTCCGGGGGGGGGGGGGGTCGCCACGGTTAGGCCGCCAGTATTGTTTACCAGCGTTGTTGATCAGGAAACAATTTAGCTGCTGGTGAAGCTAGCTTGGCAGCGGTTTCCGAGACCGAAATTCGCATGAGACATTTGTTTACTTCAGACGGTGTGGCCCTGTGGTCTGCCCATGACACGCGAGTGCTGTCCTGCTTCTTGAGGCCCCCTGGTGTTGTTGTTGTTTCTTCGTTGTTGTTGTTGTTGTTGTTGTGGTTTTTGTACCCGTTGCCCTTTGTTGATGTCCTCGGACTGACTGTACTCTGTTCCACTCGGTGCATCCGGCTCATCCGCACTCGCAGTTGTAGTAGTGTATGCCTGATAGGAACTCGTCGAGGCTACATAAGCCGATTGGTTGATGGCGCCCTGTAATAGAATCAAGAAGAACCACCCGTTGCTGCGTTAGTTCGCGCTGACTATGACACCCGAATGCAATATATATATATATATATATATATATATATATATATATATATATATAACGGGTAACAAAACATAAGAATAATGATAAAGCAAAGCCACGTCTTTTTCATTTGCACGAATTTCACAGACAATGCACAGATATCTGATATGAACGCCTAATGTTTGGCATTTTTAAACCAATAAGTCTCATAAAAAACAAACTCTACGTACAAAAGACACAACAGCCAGCCTTTAACGGACTCATTTCAAAATAGTTCACTACAGATCTCATAGGGCAATGCATGTTTAAATCTTAGACGAATTTGAGCGTTTCCAGGTGGATCTTTAAACTTTTCTGCTCACTTGTTGTGCAAGCCAGATCGCCTGCGGATCGAGATTTTAAAGAACTTTGTGTTGACTATTTACATCACCTGCTACATCAAGGCCGGATGAGCCTTCTTGCGCAGGACCACAGCAGAGCTTTCGAACTCTGCGCAAAAATATCGTGAATAACCTGGCGTACTTGAATACCCGATTGTTTTCGGGCTTTCACCGCTGGGTGTTGACCTCCCAGGTCAGCAACATCACCGTCGGGATCCCCGTCTACTGGCCTGTCATACCCAACAAGTGTGTAATATGAAAGTGAGCACGGCATACACATATATCAAATGGTTCCCTGCACTCTTCAGTTGTTGTGTTCTCGGAGAGCTATGGCAGGCAGAGCTCGAGAAGTTTCGAGCTACCCAGGTTAACCGACTGCCACTAAGCGGAGCAATGATCAAAGTAGACGTAAAAGACGTAAGCTGTAAGGAGCTAAAAACCTTTAGTAAGTGATTGTCGCGAATTACCCGGCACACTCCAAATCAGCATAGTGGCAACGAAAGTGAACTTACATACCGGAGTACAGGTAAGTAAGTTCACTTTGCTATGTAAGTTCACTTTCAGCATAGTGGCAACGAAAGTGAACTTACATACCAAAGTGAACTTACTTACCTGTACTCCGGTATGTAAGTTCACTTTCGTTGCCACTTTGCTGATTTAGTGGCAACAAAAGTGAACTTACATACCGGAGTACAGGTAAGAATAGTTTATATTAATTCGTAAACTATTCTTACCTGTACTCCGGTATGTAAGTTCACTTTCGTTGCCACTAAATCAGCATAGTGGCAATTAAAGTGAACTTTCTTACATACCGGAGTACAGGTAAGAATAGTTTACAAATTAATATTTAATATTTTTTAATTAATGCCAACACAGTAAATGTTGTGCAACGTGCAGCTGCGGATACAGCTACAGCAACGAATAGAAACGGTGACAACGTTTCAAGCTGGCGGTAATCTCTAACGATACATGACGCTACGGGGAGTAACATAACTACTCTTCTTAGGGTTCTGTCATAATTCGAGCTGTTTTGTAAGCCGACTATGTCACTGACGGACACATGCCTGTTCTGTTCATCAAAGCCAAGATCATGGCACAAATTGCACTGTAGGCAAACTCTCATATATATATATATATATATATATATATATATATATATATATATATATATATATATATATATATATATATATAAGGAGTTTGCTTTCCATGCCACAATGTAATTGTTACGTCTGGTCTGAATAAATTACTCGTTATGCTGTTGCTCTTTTTCTTGACTCGTAGCGATGCTTTCTCCTCTAGAGGCATACCGAATTCGAGTTGTTCTAGATGAATGACTAGGTGGCCCTGTCGGTCAAAGTCGGTATCGAACCAGCAATCGATCGTCACAAATGTGTGCTGCTTGTAAGAGCGTGCGCACTTGCAAGCTGCGCACAAATGTGGTGTCTCGTGACTATAGGGAACAGTCATCGTTACACGTATCGGACGTGTAGGGAAGGGGTTAGCTCCCCCTCCCTGGGTATCTCAAACTGGCTCCTAATGAAAAAAACATTGTACGTACATCTCGTTTCAAGCTAAACACCGAGAACAGCTGCCTCTAGCGACACACTAGATTTGCAAATTGTTCGGTTCGCTGGCTCCGCACTCCGAGCCGATGGACCCCGATGGTCGTTCATCTGCACGCGGTTCTGGAAGTCCCCCGGCGCGGGGGGAATGCTGTATGGAGGAATGTTCGATCAGACGTTGGCTGCTACATCCTGCCGTAGTATTGTAGCGCCACTGCACGACTCTTGTCAGTCGGTCAGTAAGTTGGCCACACGAGCGTGCAGCAATTGATTTGTCGGTTTTCCTAGGCAACTGTTGCTGCTGCTGCACCACCCCCAGCACCCCCAGCACCCCCACCCGACCGTCGCTGTTGCCTACCCAATCCGATAAACGTTGTGCGCTGCTGCTACTGTTGCATTCGCTCGCTAAGCTAAAGTGATCCTCCACGAACTATGATTGAGATTGTCTTTGTCCACATTTTCGACGGCATCGGGGGGACCCATTGCACCCGCATGTCTATTCTCTGCTACTGCTGTTGCTGCAGCTGCCGCCGCCAGTCCTGCACCGATCAGGCAGGTTTTTACAGGTAGCTTCGGCAGCGTTTCCTCGTATTGTCAGTTAACTGTTAACGACGACGACGACGACGACGACTAGAGAAGTTGTCGTAGTAAACAATCGGCGGTAGAAATGAAGGGGGGGGGAGTCGGTGCTTGCTTGTTGGCTTGCATTCCTAGTTCTAGTGATAAAAACAAGGTCAACAGATGAAAGACAGAGGGAAGATAAAGGTGCGTGCGTGCACCACGACGACCTCGTTGCCTAAGACGCAAGGGCGAAGTTCAACGCTAGGCGAGGGCGGCCGTGGCGGGCACAGCAATAGAAATCGTTACTTGCAGCAATAACAACAACACCAGCAACAGCAGCAGAAAAAACCAATAGCAACAACAACGACAACAACAGCAACAACAGCAACAACGACAACAACAGCAACAACGACAACAACGACCTATACGACTACAACCCACCGATGGCCACTACCCCGTGAAGGCAGCGCCGGCTGCTGTTGTACCTATGCGTCTGCTGCAGCGCTTTCAGTGTGGGTCAGTCAGAGGTCAAACACATGGTCGATTTCAACATTCTTTGTCTGAACGGGGGTTGATGGTGGATGGCGGGGGAGCGGGGGGGGGGGGTGGAAGGGGTTGCCACTCGTTGTGGTTTACGTTATCATTACCAATAGGCCGACTCCGACTACTACTACTACTACTACTGCAATAACTACAAGAAGCAGGGCCATCAGTTTGACGAGTATTAATTTTGCTACGACAACAACAACAACACGCCACAATAAACTGGACAATGGGATCACTTTCGAATTGACCTGCATAATAGCTAGATAAATAATAATAATAATATTTGTGGACTCAATTCAGTTTACTTTCTCTCTTTCTTTGCCTGTTTCTCCTTCTTTTTATTTTCCTCTTCCGAATCTCTATTGGGTCAAACTCGTCCAGCGGAGAGCGGGCAAATCGAATGTTGCCAAACAACCTTGGTCATACGGCGGCAGTGCACAAGAGGACAGTGCGATATTCATATGAATAAGAATTGCCATCGCCATAAACGGCAATACCAAGGGTTATAACAATAATTGTAAAAACAATACCAACAACAACAACAACAGCTGCAAAAACGGCAGCAGCATCAATAAAATCTAAAACAGCAACAATCATCATAACACCGCCGGTGAAGGCACTCAATTGTTTGCAGCATCAATTGCAGTAAACGCGATTACTACATCTATAAACGAAATGACAACCATGATAGGCGCAATAAGCACAGCGACGGTGACCGCAAAATTATACACGGCTAACCATGCAAACAAAGCAAAAAGAAGACAACAACTATAACGATGGCAACAATAACAACAACAACAACAACAACAACAATAATCGACATCACATACACAGTCGCAACAATGAAGTAAACCGGACAGAAGGAGATGGCGGGAACAGCGAATAAGTCGTGAGAAAAATACGTTTATTAACAACAACAACAACAACGACAACAACAATAACACATTAACAACAACCAAACGAGAAGTGTCATGTTCGCTTTCGCTGATGGGCGCAAAACGACCTAGCAAACGTCTCACAAACTTTGGTCATCTAAATGCAAGGTTTACACTGAAGCCCGTCAGCTATGGCAATATCCTTGCCGGACGCAATCATATATCAAGTGTATCTCTTTGCGTATACATATCGATTGCTGGCATTTAGCAGCAGCTATGCAGCTGTAGCTGTCTTGGCGCGAACTTGCATGCATTCGATTGTATTTCAATCCGTTATGAGAGAGCAGCATTTGTTGCATGCGATATGAATGAGCATATATATGAGCACACATCATAAACGCAAATAGGTGACGACGACGATGACGACAACGAGGCGGCGCTACAACGCCCACCAATCACGCTTATACGGTATTAGCCAACTACGTGTGACAATGGCCCAAAGGCTAGGCAGTTCTGCTATCGCTAGTAACATTGTTGTTGTTGTTGTTGTGGTTGCTATTGTTGTGGTTGTTGTTGTTGTTGCTGAAGCGATGATGTGAGATCCACCGTAAGGTCGGGACGAACGGCATGAAAACAATGGCGCTTTAAATCGACGATCGCGATCACGGAGATTATGTGAAATTATTTAAGTTGTTCGTCGTCGTTGTTGTTGTTGTCGTTGTTGTTGTTGTTGTCGTTGTTGTTGTTGTCGTTGCTGTTGTTGCCGTTGTTGTTGTTGTTGCTGTTGTTGTTGCGTCGTTATTGCTGTCTGTTGCTGCAATCGTCGACGCCACCCTTTATTATTGGCGTCATCATCACAAAAATGTCGTCGTTGTTGTTGTTGTTGTTGTTGTTGTTGCTGCTTCTAATATTGTTCTTATTGGAGTTATTATTAACAAAGTTGTTGTTCTTGTTTGTTATGACTCTTAACAGGCATTACTGCTGTTGTTGCGTTCGCTGTCGTCGATACGGCGTCGCCATCATCAGATCACAATTGCAACTTCGTTATAATAATTATGATTATGACGCCTATCGTGGCATTACACCAGTTAGTGATATATGTCACTAGTACGGTTTGTGCTGACTGTTGATGATACCTGCTATTGCTCTTGTCGTTGTTATTGTTGTCTTATCATCATCATCATATGTATGTGCAACAACAAGTCAAAGCTAAGATGCAGCAACGACAGCGAAAACGATGACCACAATAACAACAACAACAACAATACCTAAAAGGAATATCTTCGGAGCTGACTCTCAGCCAAGATTTCACGTACACGGGACTGCTTTGCGCATTGCTTCATATACAAACCTCCATAAATACAAATCGGTGCAACGGTGGGGCTCGAACCCGCGCACCTGCTATGTGTCTCCCCCGGTCGCGAGGCGCAGACGAATACTGCACCACGCCAACGGGCTCGACAACAACAACAACAGTACCTAGGTGACCGTAGGTGACTCATTTTGTTGTCGTTGTTCATATGATAATTAGTAGATAGAGTCATCAAGGTCATCATTCCTCATTGTCAATGTCATCACTACTACCATCATCATCATCATCATCGTCATCCTTCCCATTATCATTATGGCTATCATCTTTGCCGATGGCATACCTACTAGCCGATAAACGCTGAAGAAGAAGAAGAAGAAGAAGCAGAGCAAAAGAGAAGAGAAGCAGAAGAACAAGAAAAAGCGGCACACAATCGCAGCTGGCAGCGCAGCAGCCAGCGAGCGAGGCTGTTCGCAACGTTTGCAAGTAGGCCGCTGGTCTTTTCCACCAGCAGCAGCAGCTGCTTGACTTGACGGCAGAATGATGAGTCTGTTGTGCTCCACTGCGACCTCACTTTCTATTGGTCCATGGCGGTCTGTCTGTCTGCCTGGCGGTCCGTCGTCTGTATAGGAGTCTGTTTGTCTATCTGACGGTTTGTCTGTGTCTGTCTGGCGGTCTATTTGTGTCTGTCTGGCGGTCTATTTCTGTTTGTCTGGCGGTCTATCTTTGTCTGTCTAACGGTCTGTCTGTGTCTGTCTGGCGGTCTGTCTGTGTCTGTCTGGCGGTCTATTTGTGTTGTCTGGCGGTCTATCTTTGTCTGTCTGACGGTCTATTGTGTCTGTCTGGCGGTCTATTTGTGTCTGTCTGGCGGTCTATTTGTGTCTGTCTGGCGGTTCTATCTTTGTCTGGCTGGCGGGTCTATCTGTGCCTGTCTGTCTAGCGGTCTGTCTGCCTGTGGTTTGTCTGGCGAGTATTGTCGTGTCTGTCTATCTGTCTGGCGGTCTATCTTTGTCTGTTTGGCGGTCTGTCTGTCTGTGTATAGCTGGCAGTCTATCTGTGCCTGTCTGACGGTCTATCTGGCGGTCTGTCTATTGGCGGTCTATCTGTCTGGCGATCTAAGTGGAGGTCTGTCTGTCTGTGTGGCGGTCTGTCTGTGTCTGTTTGGCGGGCTATCTGTGTCTGTCTGGCGGTCTGAGGGGCGATCTATCTGTGTCTGTCTAGCGGTCTGTCTGTCTGTCTATCTGTGGCTGACCGGCGGACCATCATTTACCCATCTGTCTGTCCGGCAATGTGGCTGCCTGTGTCTGTCCGACGGTCTATCTACCTGTCTGTCGACGGTCGGATGCTCAGACCACGAGGTTCGTTATCTCCCCATACCCCCCATCGAGCAACACCAACACCACTTCGGTACCATAACCAGCACCAGCAGCACCACCATCACCAGCAATTGCAGCTCTGTCACCATAACGATCACTTGTTTATGGTTAGTTGATGGTGGTGTTCGTGACAGCAATAACAGCCACAATGGCGACGACGACGGCAGCAATAGCAGCAACAGCACGAACGGCAACAAAGGCCCCGGCGGCGCGGGTGTTTGTTGTTGTTGTTGCTGCTGCTTTGACTACCCCACGATTTATCTGCTGCTGCTGCTGCTGCTGCGGCGGCGTTTGCCCCCGTGGCCCTTGTTGGTGCTCCTACGATTGCCGCTGCTGCTGCTGCTACTGTTGCTGCTGTGGCAAAGCGTGTCAAGGTTAGCGCAGATGAACCCCCCGCGCGTGCGCGCGCAACCAACCACCCCGTTTCACCCCCGACAGACAACAGCGACAACTGTTCAGACAACGCCGACACCGACGTGGCGTGCCGTGGTGGGGTGGCAGTGACTTTGGCTATACAGACGACCGGGCGGCGGGCAACCAGCTAACACAACAACAACAACAAAAACGATGACGACAACAACGACGACGACGACGAGGTCAACATTAGCGGTGACAACAACAATGGCAAGCACAACAACAACAACAACAGTGGCAAGAACAACAACAACAACAACAACAAGTGCTGCTACAACAAACAACACAGCCACACACACAACAGCAGCAGCAACAACAACAAGACAACATTTTACTACAACAACTTTTACTGCTGAAAGACAACGCGGCACACATGGCTGCACACCAACACAAACGACGACGACGACGACAATAACAACAACATCAACAACGACAGCATCAACGGCAGCAGCCGCCGGCCGGGACCTGTTGCCTAATCCCGGGTCCCAAGCCACAGACGCGCGAACCACCCTTGCCATACAAACACAAATGAGATCACAGATTACATAAAAACAGACTATACCCAACCACCAGCTACACACAATGGCAGACACACAACGGTGAATATACATATATATATATATATATATATATATATATATATATATATCTACACGTAAGACGTCAATTGCACGCGACTGAAGGAACGTGAAAATGAAACAAGTAACCGAAAGTAACCGCGAGTAACTGACGCTCACGATATGCCGTAGCAGCTGAGTCGATCGGGCCGAGAAAACCGGTAACCGGCGTCCGCCGGCAATGTTTGTGCTGGTAGAATTGGCGTCGTTTTGTTCTGTTGATAACAACAACAACAACAACAGCAGCAACAATAACAACAACAACATAGCGCTGGTT
Organism: Dermanyssus gallinae; assembly: GCA_003439945.1. Taxonomy (NCBI): domain Eukaryota; kingdom Metazoa; phylum Arthropoda; class Arachnida; order Mesostigmata; family Dermanyssidae; genus Dermanyssus; species Dermanyssus gallinae. Next base: position 57,168 of record QVRM01001151.1, on the reverse strand, counting down.
TCTTGTAATCATTGAAAGAAATGCTAATGTTGTTGTCTTTCATGGTGCTTGTTGATTTTTACATGGTTATTGTTGTTGTTGTTGTTGCTGTTGTTATCATCGTCGTCGTCACTTGTCGGCGCTGTTCTTATAGCGATAGAGATACAAACGTTACTAATGTTACCGCAAAACGGTATTTTCTGTTTATCTATATATCTAAGTTTTGTTTTAATTTTTACCATTAACATAGCTGAATGAAAACAGGATATATTAAAAAATTCAAAGGACAGTGAATTTTTACCATAATTACTCTATCGTTGTTACTACAGTGTTGCTGGTGCTGCGATCGAGTATCCGATATTGCATTAGCGCCAGTAATACAAGAAGTTAAAATGGGGGGGGGGAACTCTTTTTATTGTACATCCCAGCCAAGGATATGCGCGTCCGACTACATTGCACAGTGGCAGTGTTATTTAAACCTAAGCCGACAATGCTAGCTAGTGGAACTTACTACACTCAACAAAAGCGCCGACATTTAAACACTCGGTGCGTTTATGCAGCAGCAGCACTAATACAAAAAGAACGCTACAACTTCTTTTATCTACAAAGATTAGACAAAAACGTTCTGAAGATGAAGTCTCGATTACCGACCTAAATAGTTTTTTCCTCTAAAAACGTTGTTTTTTTGCATTCTGACATTGTGTATGGACGCTCGGTGCAAATCAATCTGGCTAACTATTATAAAGTCGCGTTGAGAATTGCAAGAGCCTTCTTCTTTCACCGTCCAACAACACTGTCCTCCCTCCATAACAAATGCAAACACAAACTCTATACAATGACACGATACGGATACACAAAGATATACTTGGCCACCATAGGCGCCCTAGCTCGTGGCAGCGACACCCTACGCTGCATAAATATAATTAATATATAATGAGCGGTAGTGATAATTGAAATTGATTCAATGTAAATAAGAACATGCCATAAGCCAACGGCAGCGCTAACCATTAGCTGTCTTGGCGGTTTGTTTATGGTATTTTATGGCTTGATGGGGTGATGTAACGACGTAAGCACTGCTACAAAGCGCCAAAGTTAATCACATGAACAACAAGCAACAGTAGGTCAGTCAAACGTAACCAGTCATCTTGTAGACGATCACTCGTCGATCGCGCTAAGAAGATATCAAAAATAGCAACTAAATACAAGCAGTAACAACGGTGTCAACAGCAACTAGCAATTACTACTACGATAATAATAATAATAATAATAATAATAATAATAATAATAACAATATATTTTTAAACAAGGGTTTATTATTAATACGTACAGGTGTCACAATTACTAACATATTAATTATGCAATATTTGCAATATCGCTTGTATTACTATAAGTGTTGCTTGAGTGTCATCTTTACCATATCTCGACATCATGTTGGCGTTTCCTCTCTGTAGTTCCAACCACACCCTCTGTCGGAGAATTAGCAATAGTAGTAACAATCGTAGCAACAACACAAACAAACAGGCACGACAAAAATAAACTGTGCAAAAGATCATATCAACCTACTCTTATTCCTGAGGATACAACATATGTGATACTACGCCAACATTACTATGTGCATACCTTTTTGCTTGATCAACACATTATGTATATATGTATATATCTGAAAAAAATCTCCAACTTGCAAAATTATTATACAGTTGCATATGAGAAATGCATGCGAAAATTGGATTTGTAGTAAGCTGTCCAGTGGCATACGGCTCACTGATATACGAGTATATTCTTAATATAGTTGGAATAAGACTACGAATCGTTATTTACCCTAACCAATAAGCGTTCATTCGTAAATATTTCTAGTCATGGCTGTGTGAATAGGCTAAATACAAGGCCGTTCTGCCTGTACCTCACCGAGAAGTCACGAAGACGATCTAGCTAAGTGGTATCTTTCGTGTTGAAAGTGATGAAGTGCTACGCTTTGCCCTTGCTATTTTTATTCAATGTCATGCAGAGATGAAATCCTCAATAAAGATGGGCAAACGCGATGATCAAATAGCTGAATCATGAAATATTATTATTATTATTATTACGTAACACTTCACAAATATCGATAATATCGAATAAGTAGTATATACTGAGTGCAATAGATTTGTCTTGTCTCTCCAATATTTGTCTACTGGTATATATATATATATATATATATCACCGTCAGAATTATCGAAAAATACCCTAAAATCTGTGTCCACCTATAAGTTGTACTTAAGGTGTTATCACTCCGCACGTACGCAACAACTACCGATGGTTGGCCACTACCACAAGCCTATGACTCGTAAACTACAGTGCATTTTCACATTTTTTATTCACTACTACTACTACTAACTACTACTACTACTATTGCGTATTCAAGAAATAGTGACGAGTTTTTCAAACGCGGTTTTCCTTGGCGAGTTATTTTTCTACTAGTGGTTCAGTAATCCCGCGATTCAAGTAAACAACACCGAGCACGTAGAGTACTAACAGGACAAACTGGCTCCACACACGGTCACCGCGGTAAGGAAGCTGCCTGCAAGCGTGGGCCAATGGTGTGGGGCTCCAGCCCACTAAAAACCAATTGTATACACGTCTCTCTTTCATGCCGACGCACCTCGTTCTTCTTAGGCTCAGGGTGACATCATAAACGGCGGCGCTCGGCTGCTTTCAGGTCTCAGGAGATCGTTTCAGCGACAATGATGGCTGGCGCTGCACTAAGCGTCCGGTGCGCCGCGATCTTTATGAGGGCTCGGACCCTCTGGGCCCGACGCAGGCGAGTCCTGTTAGCGGCAAACTTCAGGGTGCCCGTGGGCCAAGCCGGGAATCCATAGGAGCAACTGAGGACTAGGTAGTGTGCATAAGCTAGGAGGTTGACTCCGGGAAAGTCTATTAGCATATGCAGCACATCTTCAGCGTAATTTATGTTCCACAGCAGAAGGTCAAGTATGGAGCCATGTGGCAGCCCTGCAGTCTGGTTAAAATTGGTTTCGCGGGGCTGCTGTATCGCCCAGTATTCTAGATAGTTTAATAACATCCGAAACAGGCAAAAGGAACCTTTTTCGTGAGGAGGGGCTTCAGGGTGACTCTCTACGGTAGGCTGTTAAAAGAGTTTCCGATATCACGTAGGCCGTCAAGGTAGACGTCTCGTCTTCTAGGCGGGAACTCGTGGTGCACGAGTTCGGCCTGCGTCTGGATCCGCCTCAATGGCTAACATGCTTGCTTATGGCGTTGCTACTGCTGATATTGTGAGTGCTATTGAATGTCTAGCTGAGCTGGGCCAAAAGTTGCACGAAGCACGTAAAACTTCATCGCGCAGAACGCAGACGAGCTGCGTCCGAATTTCCTCACCCATCTGTTGCAGCACTAGAATTAGAACCTCGAGGAGGTCGCGGATAGACGAACGAAGCGCCCAAAATTAGGGCTATGATGAAGCCACAAGTCCCGCAGGCGTTGCTAGTGACGCATGCGCATCATCATACTTTCCCGATAAGCATTAAAACAACAACAACAACAACAACAAACAAGAGGAGCGGGGGGGGAGACACGGACGATACAAAGAAGTTAGCTATGCCATGTATCATACTACTAGGGAGCTTAACATCTATATATATATAAGAAACAAAACCTGCGTCTTCTTCTTATTCTACCATGCCATCGTCATAGTCCGTCATCCTACTGCACGAATTATTAACAAGCAGGACCGCTCAATAGATAATTGGGCTCCGTTCAAGCAACGATCGGCGTTTGAGTTGCAAAAGCAACATCTAATCTACAAACTCCCCCTTCACGCCATATGAAGTGCGTGAATAATGGCGAACAGTTTAATATTACAACGACTTTCATATGATACATCGAATAAATGTTCGTTGAAAAAAAAAATATATATATATATATATGCGCGTAGCTACAACAAAAACACAGTCAACAAGTAGCTAGTACCACAAGGTCACAAAGTTTGGCAATAGCGCTGAGAGATTACTTTTCTTGCTTGCACGGCCGTCAATTTGTTTAATATACCACCAAAGGTAACAGCAACAAATTGAAACCGAGAGAGAAATAACAATGAACCGACCGAACTAAGCCAAGGACGGCAAAAGAATGTGTTGCTTTTTGGTTTGAAAACGCGGCAACTGGTAACAATGAGAGTGGTCACAACACAATCGACTGCTCCGACATGACTTGTGTGGGCGGAAACTGTCTTTTGCAACTCTTGGAAGTCACGCCGTTTTGGTGAATGAATCTCAAACGAGTACGAGAGCGAATAGTCGGAGCGGTTTTTATGCCGTCTTTGCAACGTAGGTTTTTCGTTGATGGTGAACGTGAGAGGTGAACTTAATATAAAGGAGAAAAGAAGGGTGCGTATGCTATTCCGCGGTGAATGAATTTAAGCATGATGAACGAAGCCCTCGCGTCAGTTGACTGTGTATCAAATTGTATGGTGGTCCACATGGCATTACACCATACAATTGATGGTAACAGAAACAATAACAACAGCAATAATAATAAGTGTGCCTTACTACACCATACGTATAGGTTTCAGACGTACCAATCAGTTCCCTTTTGCGTCGCACGTAGAAAAATATGTAACTAAATCGATTACGATTACGCAAAAATAAATCGAAACAATTTAAGTTAGTTATGCATGCGCGTCGTCAACAAATAACCGACCGACCCCTCTATCTGCGCAGCCTTTAGTCGTTGGTTCCGCCGGGTTTAATCTACTTGCAATGACAATATCCATTTCGCTGTAGTCGTATCTCAGTCACCATTCCACCGTCGATATATCGGTAATTATACACTAACCACCAGGCTGGGATACTCCAGCAGACGAACTACCTAGCGCACACATCAACGGTTACACGCGTCAGCATATATATATATACATCTAATATATATATATATATATATATATATATATATATATACATCTAAATATATATATATATATACATATATCTGCGTACCGACGAGCAACGTGGCCGCACTGGTTAGGTTTAGTCAAACACATTCGCTTGTAGCCGAGCCAATCGGAGATTGCGACGATAGACAGAAGTAAATTAGCGATCTCGCAGCCATGCCGTTCTTAGTGTGGTGTGAAAGAAGCTGGCTACGTCAGACATGGCAAAAGTCAAGCACGGTATCATATGAATATGTTTCTGTTCGCTCGGCAACCGGTCATAACTGGGTAGATTGTAGACATTGGGCGCAAAAACTGCAACAAGTACTACGAGAAGGTCAACAAGACAAGAACATTAGACGCAATTACCTAATGTAGACAATTGAATGCTATTAGTGTTAGATCTGCCATCGCTCTGTTAGCTCTGTCAGCTTGATAATAGCCTTACTAGTGTAGTACTCATCTTGTTGTTGCTACATTGTTTCTAGATCACTTGACGGCCCTGACTCCAAAGTGTATACGTGCAAACAGCCACGTGCTCACAGATCCCCACCGCATAGCACCCCCTATGAATGGAGCATTACCCCGATACGTGGGCTATGATAACACCAAAAGGTCTGTCTTCGAGACTGCCCCTATCACCAGTGCCTTCTGTGATCTTTTACACACAAAAAAAAAAAAAAAAAAAAATATATATATATATATATATATATATATATATATTTATATATATATATATATATATTTATATATATACAACTGCAGACATTCGAACGGGCTCTGTCCCCACTGTTACTACGAGAAGTGTAGCTGCTGCTACTTGCGTTAGTGTTGGAGCTGTTCATAGCTTTCGGATACTGGCACCGGGTGAAACCTATATCTTGTTGCTGTTGTCCTTCACGTTGTTCACGCTGACAGTGTTGTTGTGATTGTTGATATTGTTGTTGCTGATGTTTTTTCCTGATATTGTTGTTGTTGATGGTGTTGCTGGTCATTCTACTGTAGATGCCAAGCATGATGATGATGGCATTGTTATAGCCAGTATGGTTACAACTGGTGTCATTGTTGTTTTTATTGTTGTTGCTGTTGTTGTTGCTGATGTTGTTGTTGCGTCAATTGTCGTCGTCGCCGCTTGTCCACTGCGGGGCTGACTACACTGCTACTACTACTACTACTACTACTACTAGTGCAGCAACAATTTCTACTACAGCAACTGGTTGTGACGTATTGCGTAACGTGCCATCGATGCAGCCGCCACCCTACTAACTACTAAGCAACAGCAGCAGTGAGCCGCTACATGTATCGTTGTTATCTTTCCGATGTTGTATCCATCCATGTATGTATGTATCTATCTATCTAGCTATGTAACTCTCTTTTGCTTTCCATCCTCCATGTATCTATTGTCCGTGACTACTATTATCCGCCTCTATGCATTCATCTGGTGTTGTGCGTCGGCGTTCAAACGTTGCCTCCCTCGCTCCCTGCCGGTTTGACTGACTGGAGCCGCTAACGTCGTGATCGTTAACGGCTGGCTGCCCGTGTCGACAAGCAGGACAGCGACGATCATGGCAGCAACAACAACAACAACAACAGCAAAAACAACAACAACAACAACCACAGCAAAAACAACATCAACAACAACCACAGCAAAAACAACATCAACAACAACCACAGCAAAAACAACATCAACAACAACCACAGCAAAAACAACATCAACAACAACCACAGCAAAACAACAATAACAAGAATCGCATCAACAACAATGAAAACAACAGCAGTATGAACACCAACAACAATGATGGTGGTGTCTGCTATCATATGACAATGACGCCAATACGAGCAACAATGACAACAATGGCGACAATGACGACAATAAACACAACAACAACAACAACAGCAACAACATTAACAACAACAACAACAACATTAACAACAACAATATTGTTGACGGCTATGAAAGTGACAGTTATCTTCCTTTGCCCCCATCCACGCCCTCTCCCCATTCTACCCCTCGTTCCTCCCACCGCCCACCCGCCCGCCAGCCCGCCCGCCCCTCTCCGGCTCAATAGTACGCCCGAAACCCAGCGCCCCCAGCCATAAGGGGAGGAAGGGGGGAGGAGAAGGATGGGAGGAGGGGGGGGGCAACCGGGAGAGAGAATGAGGGGAGCCCGGTGGGGGAGCGGGAGGGGGTAGGGGGAATGGGCAAACTGGAGAATGGAGAAGAGGAACGACAAGGGCAGCATGTGTGTAGTAGCTGCTGAACCAAGTAGGCGGCAAGATCTGCAAGCAGCTGACGCGGCTGTCGTCTGTCTGCACTCTGCCTGTGTGTGTGTTTGGCGACCCCTATCGCCGGGGGGTCGTCGCTAGTCTTGCATGCTCTTCCATGCTCTTTCGCATGGTCGTAAGCGGTTGTTGTTGGTTGTCGCTATTGTTTTTGGTCGTCGTCGTTGCTGTTAGTTTTGTTGTTGGTAATTGTTGTTGTTGTTGTCGCTGTTGCTGTGGTTGTTGCGGGCTGTAGCTGCTGCTGCCTGTTGTTTGTCGTCCGCTGCTGTTGTTGTTGTTGTTGTGTTGGTGTTTTCGTTGCTGCTACCCGGGTAGCTGCCACATATTCGTTAGTGAGCAGCCACACAGCACACGTCACGACCGTCAGAGAGAAGAGAATAGAGAGAGAGCAACCGGGCAGATACTAAATAAGCTGTAGTAAGCAATGGCCGCGTTGACCACGAGTGCTGAGCTACGTTCACTCACTAATGTTGTTATTGTTGCTATATTGTTGCCGTTATTATGGTTGTTGATACATGATGTTGATGCTGAGTTGGTTGTTGTTGTTGTGTGTGCTGTTGTTGTCAATGTTGCTATCATGATTGTTTATACTGTAGTTGTTATTCTGTGCTGTTGATGAAACAGGTGATACTGTGGCGGTCATCAATTATAATTAGTCAACATAGGAAAAGTGATAATTATAAAAACACTGCTAACAATAAATAGCAATTGAGACTCATTGACACTACCGTAACATAACAATTGATCCCTTGTGCAGGTGTACCGACAAACATGCTCAACAGGTGGCGACAAAAAATGCGTAGCAATATAAACATATACCAATGAATACAGATTGTCATGATTAAAAATGTTTTTTATAATAACAATTACAACACAAATGCACTGCAGACATCAGCAGCTATTACAGCAATAACCACAACAACGCAAATAAGTAATGCAACGCGACAGAAGTGCTCACCGTCGACAGTTGAGCGGCATTACCCACTCTCTATAAAGCGAGTGAAGACCAACTCACGAGTGTCGACAAAACAGCATGAACGAGATTCCTTCTGTCAACCCTTTCATCATTGATTGTCTTTCTATTCATCTTCAGAAGGGCCTGAGGGCCGAGGCGCGATTCAGACCCAAACAAGAAGGCGGGGGTGTGATTTTTCTACTAAGTAATACAAACGGTACTTCTAGTTTAGCCCTTAAGACATAGTGTAATCGGTGCCGACACCAGTAAGCCTCTTCAGAACAGAATAGCAAGTCTGGGTTGAGATAAATAGCGTTATCGGAAAGAAATGTACATATATATATATATATATATATATATATATATATATATATATATATATATATGGAACAGATGGCCGGGCACATTCTGGCTTATTCATCATTATTTTACGGTTAAAAAACGTTTCCCCTTGGAAAGTTTACTTTTATTTTAGTCTAGTGGCGAGCCGATAATGATGGAGTCGACGACGTATCACTAAACGAACACTCACTTATTGAAGTGTAGTAAGACGCGACAAAAACACCCAGCTCAGGTGGAATTTATATTCGCGCGCCACGTGTCTTTTACACAGATAAAACGTCACATTACGAAATATATTCCAAGGCCGTTAATCAACGTCTGTATACATGTGCGCGCATATATGTATGTATATACTATGTATATACAGCCTACTTTTCTAATAAAGTAGGCTATATATATATATATATATATATATATATATAGCCTACTTTATTTGTATCATCTCTCTCCCATTCCCAATTGAACAAACGTCGATAAATCAATAGACGACAAATCATTTTCAAAACAAATAAAAACTAAATGGACACTCTCACACCGAGAACACTTTAGGGAATGTCGTGTATTAGTACACTATCGTTGTCACGGTCCTCTCAATGAACGGTCTTCTACTTTTGTAAACATTTAGGTGACCGAAAGCCTACTCTAAAGAAAACAAAATTCCAACAATATCCAGTTTCTCTTCATGGATGTTTTAACCCCGCCTCCTAATATATATATATATATATATAGTTCATCGTTGAGTATGAGATTGATATGATAGGAACGAACCCGGTCCATATAGGTGTCGCTTTTAAATGTATATATGTCTCTGTCCTTTGTTATAGGCTGCTGCCCTCCTACATGTAGATATATATGTATATATATATATATATATGCATACTCAATATAAGTGAAATAAGTATGATGATATATATATATATATATATTTCTAAGGGGCGTGTGTTTAGTTAATTGCCAACCGGCAACACGAGACAGCAATGATTGTCGCGTACTGACTGATGATTGGCCTGCCTGTCCTTGTTCCCTCTCGTTGCACATTGCACACGCACTTGGCCTGTCCATTGGCGCGTGCAATTATATTTGCTGTTCACCAATATATATATATATATATATATATATATATATATATATTAATACCTCTCTCTCTCTGTTTATATATATATATATATATTTGTGTGTGATTACATATCGGCTGGTACAGCGGCCGCCGTCAGGTGCCACGTCGCCGCGGCACTGCAAGACCAGGCAGACAACAGTGAGCCGCCGTGGCCAGCCGAATCCAGGGGTCCAATCCCCCCGCAATCAGGGGTCCAATAGTCAACAGCTTGGTTGTCTGGCTTGGTTTGTCTGTCTGAGTTTGGGGGTGGATGGGTGGGCGGACGACCATACGTAATATGTATGGTTCGGATGTGTGCTTACTTGTATACGTTTTGTACTGTTGTTGTTGTTGTTATTGTTGACGTTGTTGGTATCTTTGTTCGTTGACTGCCATGCATACTTTTATGCGCACGAACAAATGACGACGACGACAACAACAACAACAACAACCACAACCACAAAGCAACAACAACAACACATAACAACAAAACAACAACAAAGCAACAACAACAACAACAAAACCAGACAGGCAATGACATCGGCAGGGCCAGAGCTGGCACAGGTACGCTTAGCTTATTTATGCAGGCAGACAGAAGAGGCAACCGAACACCGATATATTGACGATTGAATCCATAACACCGCTAATCGTTTTATCGGTTAGCCTGCAACAGTCTGTAACTGGAAAAAGGTGTGAAAAATTGCAATTACAACAGCAGCAGCAACGACAACAACAACAACAACAAAAACAACAAGCGCAGCAATAACAACCACAACAATAGCAGCAGTAACAGCAACAATAACAACAACCAGAAGCAATAGAAGCAGCGGCAGTTTGTGATGGCGAGGATGGCTGACGATCCGCCCCTGGCTCACCAAAAGCGCTTTGACAAGCACAACAATAAACGAGCACAACATCTCTCACATGTTTCAGGTACAGGTTACGGCAAATAGTTAATGCCGTTGTTGCAATTGTTGTTGATGACATAACCTAGGGCGGCTGCTTCGGTTTGTATCGCACCGGTCCCCCAGTTGTTGTAAGAACAACCGCCTAATCGATGAACTGTCATTCGTTTGTACTGTTGCAACAATACAGGTTAATAAATATATTTATATTTAAACATTTTGTTTTTATCATATAGGATATAAATGCTGATCTAACTTACTGTTTTCTCTGTCGCTGTTGTTGTTGTTACTGTATTTGTTTGCATGTTTACCCTCTTTGCCGTTTTTCAGATTTCTATAGACAAATCATTCCCTCTCTGACGTTCACACGGCTCGATTATTATTATTATTCCTGACCGCTTTATCAGCATGGTGCGCTAACTAATCGGGTCTCATTCCGTCTCCAATGATCTTAAAGGCCGCCCATTGCAGCACCCTGTCCAAGTACTGCTATGCTATGGTATGCCCACTTAACAAGTAGTTACACCAATTTGTTCTAAAATCTCTTCACGCTGGCTGCTTCAGATGCAGCCTGTATGTACCGCTTATAGAATGGATGGATTTATTATTTGCTTAACATGTATACCTACGTACAGCTGTCAACCTCTTATACTAGGAGCGCTTAGAGCGGCAGCGCAAGCGGACATGCACATAAATCTTAGGTTTTCCCAGCAGCCCTTGTGGGAACTGGTCGCTGACTCTCAGCGGTATGGTTTATCATCTATTTTCAATGAGCATAGGCTCAAAGAAAATAATAATCAAATAACAACAACAGAAATTCACACCCCGATAGATAACAACTAATCATGACTCGAGAGCTAGTCCCCTGGCAAGAGACATCCCCTCGCAGTGACTGCAACTCTTTCTGCTTTTTAAAAATAAAAATAGACTTGCCTTTATTGGGAATTACTGGGTTGCACAATAAACAAGTTCTCGGATACTCATTTTGCAATAGTGAGCAGCAATCCCACAACCCTGGACCGAATCCACGACTTAAAACTGAAAACGGGGTTTACGGGTTGGAATCACCATGATGCTAAGGTTTTCTTCCCGACTTATGGACATTGAAAGTCGCAAGCCATCTCCACCAGCTCTTTGCGCCAGGCCAGGGTACTATTAAACGAGCTATCAAATCCTCTCATACGCTCTCCCGGAATTTGCCGTTTGTGCCCGTATATAAGCAAATAACAAAGTAAATGTATTACAGCTCTTTGCGCCGATGCGATTCCACATTAGTTCGAGCCAATCAGCCCTGTTCATCGGCAATGTGCCCTTGGTAAACTGGCCTAAGCTGGCAACGTATTATTGGTCATATTTGTCACGACCTTACCTATCCTTGAAATGTGGGCGTTCCGTTGCATGATGTGGTTGCTGTCAAACCGACATTCAGGCATCATCCAGCAGGTGGTGACTAAGTATCGGCCTTGGGACACACCTGCCCGGTGCCGGTGTGTACCAAGGCTAGATGCTTTTGTGAAATTCATCTGACTGGCCAAGATGCTTTTGTGAAATTCATCTGACTGGCTACACCAAGTCTGTCAGGACACTAAGTTGTTTGCCACTTCCCAGTTCCCGTCGCGAAAATAAAGGAATACAAATTAACAAAGCGACCCAACCGATTGCGCCAAAGATAAATTGCGCCAATATTTACAAAACAGAATGGTTGGCAAGCTTCCTTCGGCTTCCTAGTCTTTATAGTGTGAAGATGCGTCACTATTTTACCCTATTTAGCAAGTCGAAAAACATTTCTTGCAATCCTCATTCACAGCCCCTGTGAATTCGATAATGTCATTCAAGCGCATTCATGCGAAAAACGCACATAAAACGCAGTTAGTTTTCGACTAGCCGACGTTCGTTCGATGACACGTTCTGCGTGTTCTGTTCAAAGTGGCTCTGCTTAGCCAGAACTACGAAGTCTTCGCACACAATCACGACCCCCTCTATTCCGAACTTAGTCCCAATCCATATTTTTTACTCAAAGCTCCAAAAATTCAAATAGCGTTCGCAGAAATAGCTAGACGCTAGATATGTAATAAGGTGGGATTGATGGTTAGATTTGTCATGGACACTTCTAGCCAACCTGATAGAAGCAGCTGCTTTGATCTGATATATATATATATATATATATATATATTTATAGGAAAACGCTACGCTAAGGCAAGAAACCACACATACTGAACTCACCACAATAGACTGCGTGCGTCTCACGATCTCGGCGATTATGTCGATGACATACGTGAAGCGGATGATCTCGACGTTTGACAGCATTACGGCTACAATCACTACTCCTACTACTACAGCGACGACGGCGACGACGACAACCGTTACGAGCGCACGCCTGCTATTATTATCATCATCATCACCACTACTGGTCACAGACTGTCCACCGATCGACTACGCGTTGAACGTTGTATCTCCGATAGCGTGCGCGGTCATGGAGCGGCACAGCGACTCGAGTCGATCCTCGTACTCGGGCTCCTGCATGATATGCTGAATGTGTTGAGGCAGCGACGCTCGGTGGCTGGTGGTGCCGAACATCGGCAGAGTATTGGTAGCCCGGATGGCCGGTCCTGCCGGACCTCCGGGCGCCCCGTTGTTGTTGTTGTTGCCGCCAACGCCCCCGCCAATCGTCGTAGCAGCGCCGGTCGGACTTAGCAGGCCAGCACTGCCCGAACTTGCCCCGCTGCAGGACAGGATCGCGCCGCCCTCCTTGCCGGACCAGGGCAGCGTGAACGGTCGGCGACGGCCGCCGAATCGCGCCATCTGCTGCTTCCAGCTGTAGAGGCGCCGCTTGAGCGTCGGGCAGAACTGATCGTGCGCCAGGCATCTGTCGAGCAGCTGCACGTAGAGGGGCACCAGCCCACCGTGCTCGAGCATCGGCGAAACGAGCAACGTCGAGCAGAGCTTGCCCAGAAGCCGCGTCATCTCCGAGGGGATATCGTCGACGCCTGCCGCTGCTGCAGCCGAAACTGGCCCGGTGCTTCCTGGTCCGGGGGGCGCGGGCGCCCCCGCCGCCCTCGGGCTAACAACGCCAACGCCTCCAAGGGCGCTACCGCCGCCCACGCCACCGGCACCGTTTCCGGACGTGGTCACGTCGGCGGGCGGCGACTCAACGCCCACTCGAAGCACTGCTGTGCCTCCGTCCGTCTGGCCCGGCACGCCGCCGTAACCCTTCATTGGCGTGACGAAAATGGCCCGCACCTCGTCGAGCACCTGCTTGAGGTCGGCGTCGCCCCTCTCGACGTCCTTGTGAAGCGCCTGCAGTCGAGCCTGTCGCTGCGTCAGCTTGGTGATGTTCAACATCAGCTTGTTTCGGGCGCCCTGCGTGACGCCGTGCGCCTCGAGCTGTTCGTCGGTGAGCCCCAACATCTGCTCGTAGGTCATGCTCATGAGCAGACTTGCGTACTTGTGCAACCGAAGCGTCTTGAGCCACGTCATGACGTCACGCATCGCCGGGTCAGCTGGGCCGTTCATCAGCACCAGCGTTCCATGATTATTGTTGTTGTTATTGTTATTGCTGTTGTTGTTATTATTATTATTATTGTTATTATTAATATTACTATTATTGACGTTGCTGTTATTCAGATGGACGTTGTTGGTGCTGCTGCTGTGCTGCTGCTGATGATGTGGTGATGATGAGAATGCGGCTGAAGAAGGTGATAATGACTGCCGTTGTTGTTGTTGTGTATAAGGCCGTTGTTGTTGTCGTTGTTACTGATGCCGTTGTTTGTATTGCCGTTGATGCTGCTGTTATTGTTGTTGTTGTTATGGTTATTGCTGCTAATGTTGTTGTTGTTATTGTTGTTGTTGTTGCTGCTGCTAATATTGTTGTTGTTGTTATTGCTGTTGTTGACAGCTTCAAGTGATCCTTGAGGAGCGGCTAGACAGTTTTCGAGGTGCCGAAGCCACAGGCCTAACGCGCGCCTCTCTTCTCCGCCGAGCGCCGGATGAATGAGCGCGTAGCTGAGAAGTTGACGCGCCTGTTCGACGGCACGTCCCGAGTCGACGGCGGCTGCCAGCGCCCGCGGTATCTGTTCGAGGTAGACGCGTTTGGCAGCCTCGTTGCCGGGCCGAAGCAGCGGCAAATGGGGAACGAGCTGCTCGGCGCCCTCGAGGTGTCGGACGAAGGCCGGATCGTTGGCATTCTGCTCGGTGATTCGGGTTTCCTTCGACGACTGCAGGCCCTGCTGCGACAGACAGAGGCCGAGAAAGCGGCCCTGCACCGGACCAAGCTTCTTGAGCAGCGAGTACAGCGCGACCGTCTGCTCGCACGGGTTCCAGTCATCGAACCAGGCGCTAACCGTTGCCACCTGCTCGCGAAACGACCCACCAACCACCGGAGCTCCGCCTGATGACTTCATCTTGCCAGTACTGCGTCGTGCTGCTTGCTACTTGCTGCAGGAACGGTGACGGTCACCTTCACCACCACGACCAGCGCGCAGCTTTATTGATTTTGATGCAGAAATCCGGTTGGCCTCAACTGTTCCCTGCTGAACACTGCAATGGAAAGCTACGAGGATAGCTGCTGTTGCTGTTCTTGCGGCTCTTGTTGTGTCGTTGTTATTGTTGTTGAGAGGTAGATATATCCAGGAGCAGCAGAAGAGTACCCCCGTGGCAGAACCTGATCGGCCGGCTGCGTCAGCGTAAAGCAGGACGAAAGCAGCGCGACAACCTTCTCGTCGTCCCCTGCCTCGTCTTCCACCTCTTGTTGTCGTCGTCGTCTTCGTCCGCTCCCTTGTCGAGTATGGTCTTGTACGTGTTGCTGCAGCTGCGCACTGATTTTGTGGGTGGGGAAGAGGGGCACCCGAACAGGAGGTGTCAGGATGGCGAACAAAGGCGAACAGACCACACACTCATCCAACCTCGCCTACACATCGACATGAAGACCTTCTTCAGAATTTGACGACGACACAACAAAACGACGGACGCACTACGTAACGTTGCAGGATGGCAAAGATAGATAGGTACGAGAGGCTCGATTCGGTCGGTTCCCCGCCGTCTACAGCTACTTTTGACGAAATGAATCGATTGGTGAGCTTGATGTTTGACAACAGTAAGTGTCTTTGGTAGCAGATAGAGCAGCAACGAAAAGGAGACAGCATGCACAAGGGCAGATGGGAGGGGGGGGGGTGAGGGGCAGACAAATTTAAACAGGCTTACAATGTGACAAAACTACAATACAGTGGACAAGAACGATGGCGAGAACAAGGATCTCAACAGCCGTACGACCACCAACGACACCACTAGCGGTAATATCCCACCACAACCAGTACAGCAAGAAGTACTCGTGAAGGCGTACTTAATTGCCAAAACAAAAATAGTTATTTACACGGGGGGAGGGGGGGGGGGCGAGGGAAGAGGTGTATTGACGTATAATGACCACCGACTAACAAATGCGATATCCGTACAGTACAGAGGAAGACCTGAGGCGAAACGTCCGGGGGTGAAAATCGTTGTCAAAAAAATGTTGTTCTTCTTCACCTATTTTTCACATCAGCACGACAAGGGCAACGACAAATTATGAATGGATAGAAGGGGAATGTCGTAATGGCGGTAACCAATGGTGACCGTATTCGTCGGTGTTAAACGACCTTCAACAACGTAGTAGTAGCTTAATGTAGACCATAGGGAAACATCGTAGGAAAATACCGACGACGACAAGGACATCGACAAGAGAAACGTCAAGGAGTTGAAGGAGACTGAGTAATTGAAAGAGGACGTGGAAATGGACGTGTACAGAGAGTCACAGAAGAACAGAGATGAGTACGGAAAGTCATGGAAGCATAGATAGATGGATACAGACAAGGACAGACTGTCGATGTGTAGTCAGGTTCGACACGGAGGAGGTAGGAAAAAATGAATGAATGACGGTGATGATTGTGGTGACGGGGTGGTTACGGTGGCGATGAGGTAACGGTGGTGATGAGGTAACGGTGGTAGTGATTGATGGTGGTCGTAATCGTGTTGACCGTTAGTTAAACTTACAACAAAAATGACACAGACAGACCCACGACGTTTACGGCGCCAACAACGTGCCAACCACCACCACCAACAACAACAACAATAACAACAACGGCACGTTTACATACACACTCAGATGCACATGCCCACACGCACACAGACACTGGTCGGTCAGGTATCAGACAGAGCAACAACAACAACAACAAACATTGATGACAAAGACAAACCCGAGGACAACGCGATGATACAACCGCCAACAACATCCACAACAGGAACAACAACTACATCCACGACAGGAACAACAACTACATCCACGACTATGATGATTATTACGACGACGACGACAACGACAGCGGCGACAACAACATGAAAATGAACAGCACCACCTCCACCAACATGAACGACATGAACACTGACATGCACCAACAAGCCAACAAGCGACACGACAATCAAACAGACGATTGACTGATTAACGACCGACAACAAACAACAACTGAGCGACGACGAAACGACCGACACCCAACGCAGCACACGACAATAGACGACAGAGGACTGACTAACTGACTGACTGATCAGCTGCAGCTGCTGCTGCTGTTGCTGCTTGTTGCCTTCGGTGCTGTTGCCCTTCCAGAGCCGCCAGAACAGGGGGGTTCGCCGTCCAGGCGCTGGCTAGTCGGCTGTCTGGCTGGCTGCAAGCGGGGAGGAGGTGAAGAGGGCTGCAGAGCCCGAGCCCGCACCGCACCCGTAGCGCGAGCGAGCGAGCGAACGGCCCCGAACGGCTGGCTGCGTAACGGCTACGGCTAACGGTCTACAGAACGGCTACGGTCGCAGCCGGCGCGCGCGACGGTGGCGCAAGTGAAGTCACTAACTACAACACTGTCCCCTCCCTGCCAGACCCCCCAGAAGGAGGAGAAGGTAGTGGTGGTGGTGGTTGAGGGGGTGGTGATGGTGGTTGGGGGGTGGTGATAGTGGTGACCGTCGTGACCGCTTAAGATAATGCGACGCAATGCGAGCCGAAGATGAAGACGATGACGATGAACCACAACAACATTGAAGACGAAGTCAATGACGGCGTAGATTAAGACGATAGACGACGATGACGGCGACGGCGACGACGACGAGAACTTCGCCAACCGTGACGACGCCGATGACGCCGACAACGACCACCCAAGGACGTCGTCACTCGCAGCCAGTCCTTACACTGCGGACCTCACTCACGCTGCAATGACTCACGGCTCGGGTTCTGGCGGGTCTGTGATGGGACGGCGAGGGCCGAGGAACCACTGGGGACGGGACAGCGCTAACGGATGCGGGGGACGGGGCAGACCGTTCCCGCCGCGCGTTAGTGCAGCTACCAAAGTAGCTGTTGCTGCTGCGACCGCCGAAAAGTGGTTGGCTACCGAAGCAGCAGCTACAGCCGAAGAGCGGTAGCCGCCTGCTTGGCCAAGGCTGTGCCAACGGTCCGTCGGTCCGCAGGTCGGTCAACGTGATCGTGATTGTGTTGTGTTGTGATTGTTGTTACGTTAGACGTAACAACGCGTTGTTACGCGTTACGTGAACGCTGACGGCGCTCTGATTGTCGCCGTCCTCCTACGTCGTCCTACCGCCGGCAGCCCCGCGCGCTGCCGGCTAGAACGGCGGCTTTGCAGCGGCTTCAGAGCGGCGAGGGGCACGGTGGTGGTGGTGGGAGACGAGACGGCTTGAGTAGGTATCGCTGAGTATAGCTGCCCGGTTCAGCTTTTTCCCGGCGTCACGTCGCTCGTCGTCTTCGTCGTCGGTGTTGTTGTTGTTGTTGTTGATTCGGTCGTCGCCACGACGTCACGACGAAGGGCGTAGGGAGGAGGGCACCAACGAAGGGGGCTAGCCACCAATGAAGGGGTGGGCACCGACGATGTTGGGGTAGGCACCGATAAAGTTGGGGTAGGTACCGATGAAGTTGAGATGGGCACCGATGAGTGGCTGGGCACCTATGAAGTTGGGGTAGGCACCGATGAAGTTGAGATGGGCACCGACGAATTGGACGAACAGACGATCAGGTTAACAACGCCGTTAAGGACGATGGCAACGACGATGATGGCGACGACGACGACCCCCACCAGCATGTGATGGTGGTGGTGATGGTGGTGGCGATTCGAACCCGCGACAGAACCTCCTCATACATTCAGGAGGAGCATCACAACAGCATCAACATCAACACGACCCCCGACTCGACCCCGACCAATGACAATGACAACAAGGGCACTAACGACGTTAACGCCGACACCAACGACAAAAATGATGACACCAACGACAACAACAACAAGATCACCTGACAACACCAGAAGTACAAGTAACAACAATGAGACGCACGCCAACTCGATGCAACTACCACTTGGTAACTTGGTCGCTCTTCGACATTGCCTTCGTTTGCTGCTGCTGCTGCTGCTGAAGTTGTTGTTGCTATTGTTGTTCCTGCTGCTGCTTTTGCTTGCGTTGTTGCTGCTGTGCTGCTGCTACTGATAACGGCAATGCCAATACCATCGACGATGTCGACGTGACGATACGCGTTGATGTGACGAATAATAGGCAGGTAAACGGCGACGACAACAACGACGACGACGACGACGACGATGACAAAGGCAAAGGTGAAGACAATATCGAAGACAATGACCAAGAAGACGACGACGACGACGACGACAACGACCACAACGCCGGCCTAGACGACGAAAATGACATTGATGATATGAAAAGTGGCAAATAGCGCGGCTGAAGCATTTTTGCCGCCACCGCCGCTACAACCCTGTGTCCACCTGCTGCTGCCGCTACTGCTTCGTCGTCCTGTATCCTGCGTTTCATTCCGACGTCGGCACCGGCGGTATCTGCGGTGTCGCGCTGCTGCACGCGGCTGGTTGCATTGGCTGCTTGGTCCGCATCCAAGGAGGCGTTGGAGGAGGTTGAACTTGACTTTTCTTCGATTTTACTATTGTCATTGTCGCTGTTGTGTTGTTGTTTTTGTTGTTGTTGTCCTGCTGCTGCTGCTGTTGTTGTTGACAGTTAAATTCAGCCACCACTGAGCGGTCGATCAATGGTCAATAGTAGTAAGTCAGTGAGTGAGTGAGTGAATGAATGAATGAGTGAATGGGCGCCATCAATCACCATCATCCATTAAGGATGATCACCAACATGCCGGTGGTGGTGGTGGTGGTAGACATCATGGAAACGATAATGACGATGATGAAGGTGATGACGATGTTGTTGATGCATGCTGCTGTTGATGAGGAACAGGAGGAGGAGGAGGTAATGATGACGACGACGACAACGAATCGGCTTGCTGGGTTTGCGAACGCTTCTTCATTATTGTCAGTCGCTCGGCATGAGTTTCGAATGTTCAGTTCGAAACCGAAACACCTGTCGACCGATCGGCGAAACCAAAACACCTGACCACTACTGGTTGACACTCAATAGAGCAGAGCTCAGAGAGGAAGGCTGACAGGTGGTACCCAGGTAGGTAAACAGTCGATCTGCCATCTACGATCTACGATGACGAACATGTGTTCACTGAGGGTAGTGGTGTCCTAAAGAAACTTCGTAGGACAACAAAAACAGCAACAACAACAATAGCAATAGCGACAGCAACAAGCTCAACAACAACTACTACTACTACAACAACAGCAGTAGCACCAGAGACAGAGTAGCCGGAGGACGAAGCCGAACGAAGCCGCAAGTCGCGATGGTTTTCAGTGACGAAGATGACGCTAAGGATGCTGAAGATTCTCAGACATTGCTACAGACGCACCTGTTTGTCCGCTCGCACACAAAAGCCATAAGAACTAGAAAGGTCCGACTAATCGTTGACCTCACCCTCAGGTGGTATTCATGCTCATTGTTTTGTTGTCTATTTATATTTATTTGTAATGTCCATCCGTTTGCACGTACAGTAAGTAGTACGTCGTCACAGGCGACACCGCGGTAGACATTGTTGCTGTTGTTGTTGTGGTTGTTATTGTTGTTGTTGTTGTTGATGATGCCGCTGCTGCTGCTGCTGTTGTAGTAGTAGATTGTAATGCTTCTGTTGTTGTTGTTATTGTCAATTATGGTGGTGGCTGCTGCTGCTGCTGCTGTTGTTGTCGTTGGTCTTCTTATTCTTGTTAACTATGACGATATGTGACCGACGTGACAACAACAACAACAACACCACTCACGGGATGACAACATTACCACTCTCCGCCGGAACCCTACAAACAGCGCACACCGTCAGATGGAGAGCGGTGGTTGGTACACAGACGAACAAAACAGCGACAATCAATCAATCAATCAATGAGTGAATGTCAGAATTTAGTCAGTTCGACTGCACGGTAGTAGTAGTCCGGGGGCTGATATGTATGCATGTATGTTCGGCAACATAGCTCCTGCCTGTTACTTGGCGAACCTCTTCTAGTAACTAGACTACTACTTATACTACTACTACTACTACCACTACGAGTAGTTCTTGGATTCTTGTTGTTGTTGTTGTGAGACGGCGGAGAGACAGTACAGACCGCCGATCCGCTCGCTCCGATGCGTTCTGCTGGCGCTGTTCGGTTACAGTTCGAGTAGCTCTGCTCATCCACTGCGCGCAGCCATCTTGCATTCCTCAGCGCACGACGGGTAGGCAGAGCCAGGCAGTGAAAGCACAGGTATCATCAGCAGCAGCAGCAACAACAACAGCATACTCAGGAGTAGGTCCTCAGCAGAAGCAGAGAATCAGTATAGCATAATAGTTAGAGTGCCTGTAGCCAGCTAATCCTGCTCTCGTAGAAAGAACTCGTACGACTCACAGGAGAGAGAGAGAGAGAGAGGGAGCGAGAGAGAGAGAGAGAGCAACACAGCTCTGAGCAGAACAGAATCCGAATGAATACAACATTCAAGTCAAAACACAAACACTGTTCCGCTGTTGTCGGAACTCAGCTGTATGCTGCAAACTCGCTTGGTTGGTCCGTCGGTTCGTTGGTCGATTAGGCAATTTGTCGGTCTCGGTGACTCGTGTCGATCCTTCACGACTTCAACCAGCACGTCTTCTCTGTCGACCGGTTATTGACGGTCTGGTCTGGTGTTACCAGAGCTGTGACTGCTGATCGACAGACAGCGACTTCACTTCGTCAATAATACTATTAGGCGTAGAGTTGTTTCTACCGCCGAACTATACGGCGGTAGATGTTTGCTTACAAGCTGCATTCTATAAGCGGTTTGTTTTGGTCGCCTCATCATCATCAGCAGCCGCATCAGCCGCATCATCATCATCATCATCGTATTCTCATAATTGTCGTCGTCGTCGTCATCATCATCATCGTCATCATCATCATCAGACTGTTGTTGCATGGATCGGTTGCTCGTCAGCCGCTTAACGACGACAGAAACCATTAGCGGTGGTCGTCGTCGGCGTTGTCGTCTGCTATGAACAAAGCCCGCGAAGAGAGATTTGCGCGCGTGTTCGCGCACGCCCGCCAAAAGCCTAGATCGGAAGTCGCCTAGATTCACTCGAATAGGTGTCCTGTAATCGCAGAAACGAGCTGTGTATAACGAATACTTCCGACGCCTAGTCTAGTGAGGTCTACCCGGGCCGAACCTTCAATATGTGCCCATGAAGATTGCTGCTCTTCCTGTTGGAACGCCAATTCGCTAGCGTTGAGAACGTCGTCCCCGGCGATGTGCAAGAGACTCACTCCCCTGCTCGGTGGAGCGGTCGGCAATATTTTGAAAAAGCCGCGAAGCTAATTATCGCTGCGGGAAATCTGCGCGGTTAGCGGCCCGACCTTCCAAACGTCTCGAACGCCGCCGATTGACTTGACATAGCAAGGGGCAGTGTAGCCCGGCATATTTGTGTAGTTTTGCCTGTTTTTGCCGTCGCGGTAGCGTGGCCGAAGTAGGTGGCCCCATGTGTGATATAAGACCGTTTTTTTTTTGTTGTTGTTATGGGGGTGGAAAATGCATTTACGCATACCCGCCAAAGTGGTTGGCGGGTAGTGTGGAACTCAACACCGGCAGAGAGTATTGGATTCCATCCTATCTGATCCGCGTGTAATACCCACTAAAACTGAATTCGAATTATGATCATGACCATAATCATAATCGAAGACCAGTCACCAGTCTAGCAAAGTACTAGAACCTATTGTGTGACACCGCCTATGGCTGTTAATCACTGTGCAGGTTATCCAGGCTATATGGCTCCATGCAACTTACAACTTGGTCCGTCCTACTCGAATTTAGCATCTTAGGCAGGCCTAGCCCTCTTATAGCTTCCTGCCGGTACTGCAAAAGTGGTATCCAAACGTCAACAAGGGGCCGCGACCAATTACTATTGCTCTCCTTACGATGTTTTTTGATGGACATACTTGGAGCGAGGTAATGCCGCACCCAATTTAGGAACGATACCCATTTGGTTCTAGCCTGCTGAGTTGATGACCTAAGTCGTGTGGCTCCGAAGATAAAAATATAATTGGATACTGAGTATACGTCCGTTAGGGACAATGGTATCCATCCGTAGGCCATTTAAAGCGCGTAATGAATTAATTGCATTTAAAAACTAAACAACAATTCACATGTTGTTGTATGGTACTTTCAACAAAAAGTACAACATTTGTCGAACATGTAAGAGAAGACTTAACACTATAAAGTGGAACGTAATGTATTCACGCTATAGAGGGATGTCGTTATGATGCGGGTACAATTCAAGCATGCTCGTTTGCAACTGCTGTCATGATCAAGAGGGTTAGTGTCACTATGCGCGGTTTATACACGCGCATATAGACATGCGTCATTTACTGCACGAATAAATAAGAGAGAATAGATTAACTCAAATAGATGTTAAATAAATTGAATCGGATATTGACCGTGACTTCGCCAAACAAAACTTAGATCTACTGTGTCCGACAAACGGCTTCTTCGACATTAATCAACACAAGAGATTCTAGGGCATTTGTGAGACACGCTAACTGTAAGACATTTGCAAAACGTAGTAAGGAAATTATGTGCAGCCAGAACGGCGCGTAGTTGTATATTCTGTAGCGCTTTGATTATCCTTCTGCATTTGTTTTTGCACGCTTTATGATAGTATGCATTTATGAAAACTACAATTTTCTACTGAGTTCGGCGGTCCTTCTGGATATATTTAACTAGTTGTAAGAAAAGCATGATCCGTCTGGTGAAGCGCTTTTTCCTTGTGAAGTAATACGATATCCATCAAGTATATCTTGTCTAACTAATGCAACTCTTCGTTGCGTATAAATGTGATACTACGAATGTATGTATTAGCCGGCCTTATTACCTAAACATTTGCAGTAGAAAAATTCTACTCGTTAAGTCCGGTGATACTATGAGCCTTTACTGCTTAGATATAATATGCCGACGGAATACCGGTACCGACTGACCATCTTAGCGTCATAAGGCACATACTGAACCCCGACATATACTCGCATATACCGACAAAAAGAAGGCAAAATGTTTGCGATAAACTTTTTAAAAATAAATTTGCGTCGAAAGCAACGCATAAATAGGTTTTACCCGCAGACATTCATGCGCTAAGGTTGTTTTTGTATCCAGCTTCACTTGTGGTCTATCGCCAGATTCATCTGTGTCTGTTGCGTTAGAAATGAACCTCCCTATGATAAATTAAATGCTCCGGAGCCGTTCTCATTTTGTTCTGTTTAGACTCCGAGATGTGTGGTGTCACCGTGTACCGCAATTACAACCGACTGTTACGTGGAGACGCAAGATTAGCTTGACTATCGTAATCGAGTTTACGATTGCCCTTAAAAGCGCCTGAAAAAAAATATAAAAAATGTACTGCATAAAATTTCTTTTTTCCTTTTCTACGTATAAAGATGTATACTTACTAAGACCTTTAGAAAATCTTGCGACTCTTTTCGCAGCTCGGTATTGCTAATTCATTGGCTCTACCAAAGCTGACAGCAATATCAATAACATTAGCCATGCCTCGGCTTCATTCATCAAGATTGTTTATTGTGCAGGTGACATCATGCTTCTACAGCTTCGCTTATCTCGATACGCACTTGTTTGCTACTAATACGCCAAAAATAATGAAAATACTAATCTGTTTCCGATATGAAATGTCGCCGGACGCAGTTTCTGTGTGTGCCCTAAAAACAAAGTAGTACGTTTTAGTTAGTGTAGTAAAACGTTACTTAAGTATGGCAAGTGAAATCACGCTACAGTTTATCGGATACGGTGACGCGTCTTGACTTTTGCACGATAGATGGAGTTATAACTTAGGCCTCTTGTATCCCTGTTGTACCTGCTGATGTTGATGTAGTTTATATACGTATATGATTTCACATGAAACAACTAACTCCAAAGAGTAAGAGTCGTCAATGCCTTCGGTCTTATAGTACGGAATTGAAGTTGAATTGATTCTCACACAACACAGAGCAAGCAGACTTTCCCAGGGACCAAATAGTTTTCAACAACACCATATATTGTATATATTCAAGTTCACATAACCCAATATTGTTAACGCTTGGAACATATGCATGTATTTTTAGATAATATTATTTACATGTTGGCGAAACTAATGATTATATATATATATATATATATATATATAATCATTGGTCTCTGTGGCATTTCTTCGACAGTGACCAATGATTATATTTTCGCCAAGATATAGGCGATATTATCTAAAAATACATGCGTATATATATACACGCTCCACAAAAAAACTTTCTTAGACATGTTAAATATGGCATTTCGATACAATGTGCAAAACCAAACTACTGAAGCCTTTCATTCGCCAGGCAGAGGAAAAAAAGCAAAAACCAATGGTAGCCGCAACCAAAATAGTCAACCCCTTCCCTCCAAGGCTATCAGTGACAATGGTGGTAACCTTGTGTGCGTTCAATGTCGCATCAACGGCAGCTTACAGAAACCCTTCCGGAAAAGATTGTGTCCGAAATGTGTCCACGCGTGGCAGGGGCTGTACGCTTTGAAATCAATGCTAGGGTTTCGCACAACAATGCGTAACCAGTTGGCGTGTTTGCTAGTTGCTGCCCGGGCCGGAGATATAGCTTGGGCATCTTGACAGCCCAAAATTGCAACAATTGACTCTTTGTAGTTCTCATGGCCTGTTGCGTTGACGTGTAGCCGGATACAAAAAAAAGGCAAGTAAAAAAGAAAAATCGAATACATGCACATTACACAAGTGTGTGCACTAGAGACCTTGCATAAAGCGTCGCTACGCGAATGGCATCTCGCTGACAACGTTAAACTGAGGAGGCTGCTGCATTGAAAAATGAATCAACCTGTGTGAATGTCATACAGTGAAGAAGAACACTGCAGTGTATGTCGAACGTATGTCAAAAAGCGATCAAAACCGTAAGACTCCGAGGAGATATGCAAAAAAAAACAAAATTACGGGCGGTGAGAACCTGATTGTGGGGGTCACCGATAGAGGCAATACTGCCTAAGCTGATATAGTCTGTGTGGCAATGACAAAGACACGAAGATCCGCTGCAGGAATTCTTACAGAGCGTTTCATTTCATAGAGCAAATTCCTATGTACCGCGCCGCGTCCGAACCAGAAAGAGAACAATGAAAAAGTTTCTTTGTGCAATGTCTACCCGTGCAACATATATTGACAAAAAGAACGTCTGTGACATGCTACCGTCCGGCACAGATTATTTCGTGCATTAACATGATAATTACCTGTCTAATTAGAGGCATTGATTCGTACTTATCTGGTAAGCTAATTCTTGACTTCAAAATTTTTATTTGGTAATTGTCTCCGATAAGAGAGGTGACTACGTCTGTATATTTGATAGACAACTTTGTTTGTGTCAAGTTCGATCAGTATCTATGGTCTTTTTGCAAGTCCGCATTATTTTATATTATTATTATTATTATTATTTATATTTATTATTATTATTATTATTATTATATTATTATTATTTTATATTTTATTATTATGGATTATGAACTTTATGCAGTTATCCTGCTCGGTCCTTTCATATTCAGGCGCTATATAGCCAATCTCTACAACGATCATTGTCTAAACATGGTTCGATTATTATTTTATATATTATTATTATTATTATTTTATTATTTTATTATTATTATTTTATTTATTACTTATTAGGTTTTCAAAGACAAAGAGAGACAGCAAGTGATCGCTGAATTTAACGGCAAGCTCCCGGAGCGGGCTGACTTGGCTGGGTACGGCGGTGTTCTCCGAGATAAGAGGAGAACAACTCCCCTGGCTTTGCCAGCGGCTGGGCCATCTCAAGAGACAGTAAGATTGCCTTCTGTTTCCGGCACGCAATGGGATTGCAAAAGTTCTTGTACGTATTACGGACCTCACCTGTCTTCCTTCTTCCGGCAGAAACTTTGGACCTCGACGACCAGGTGAGTGGTGCCTTGGAAAACATTCTCGACCTGACGCTCGAGGATAACCCATGGACACAGGCAAGCCTGCCAATTCGGGCTGAATTGAATAAGTATTTGCCTGACCGCGGACTTATCTGGCCCGCCCTGCTTTGTCTCGCCACATAGCTGCGCCTTCGCGCCAGTGGCCGCTTCTGCTGGTGGACTCACCATCGACAAAAACACGGTCTGGTTCTGGTCTGGTCGCTCAGAGGAACAAGTCACTATGCAGTATGGATGGGATCAAATCGCCACTCAGGCTGCCCACTTAACCCTTCTCTCGGCCTGCAAGTTAGATGTGGACGACACTAGACTGAAAGCGGTCTCATCCAACGCCGACTGGAGCGTGGACCGACGTGTTTCCGTCCGAGCTCGCCGGCAGTAAGCTGGCCAACGACCGGGTTCGTATCGCTAGTGGTCTCAGGCTTGACATTGCCATGTTGTCGGAAAGTGTTTGAAAGAAAGAAATGTCCATAGTGGTAGAACGGTGGATGAGCGCGGCCTTTTTTATTTGAGAAGGTTTAGGGTTTAAAATACGTTTACGTACAACTGTGTAAAAGCATAACATAAGTTGGTAAGCCCCTAACAGGCTCACGCTCAGACAGTGTACGAGTCAGCCACCTAACGCCAGTCTCTCTGGGCATGCCTCGTCCTGGTCTCGGCCCATGCGGCGCATCGCAAGACCATATTCTCCGGAGAGTCCACCTCGTCGTAGTGCAGGCATTAGGTTAAATCGACCTTTCCGATCCGGTTTAAATACACCTGAAAGTCGCCGTAACCCGTGAAAACCTGGGTCAGGTGGTATGTCACTCGTATGTCGACACCAATCGAGTGTCACCTCGCGTTGTTCTTCGGATTCTCTATCTGGGTTAGGCTAGGTTCGCCGACGTTCGGTTGCTTTGAGGTTTTAGAGCATTGTCTCCGCCAGCACGAGCGAGGCCGCCGTGCTGATGGTGCGATACCTCTGAAAGGATGAGCGCGGCCTGCACCGGCTTAGCTTCACTAAGCTAGCCGGGCTCACGTAGGGCCGCCACGATGCCTGCCATTAATGAAATCCTCGGGCGCGCTTTCAGACAAGCCGGGGAAGAAGCCACAGTGGAGCCAAGATTGACCGCGTTCCTCTGACAGAAGATATCCTTGCAACTACAGAGAGGCAACGCCAAGATGACGTTCAGTGGTCACTGACATTCAGACAATAATACAAGCAATATTTTAAATAATATATAAATTGATAAATACACTACTTATTAACGTTAAACATTTTTCTAATATTATATAATTAGTGTATTAGTAATTGTGATACCTGTACATAATTATAATAATAAAACACAATTGTAAGAAATGCTGAAAAAATAAAACATTATATATATATATATATATATATATATTCGTACTAGATCTGACCGTAAGCCTTTTTGGGATTACTTCTCTAATGCCGCTCATTTAGCACACACGGTATGCAGTATCTTAGATTAGCTTTGCCAAAGCGATCGATGTTATAGTGGTTTCATGCGGAGAGTTTACATTTCCATGGATTGATTGCATAGCGCACTTCTTTTCAGCAAAACATCAAATGACACACTTTTACTATCTCTGCGATATTGAGCTATTTGGATTCAAGTTATTTCGCAACAAATTGCATTTCGAGCTGGTTATACGTTTGGAGTTTCGATGCTTCCTTCATTATCCTATCACTCTGCTAGATAGAAGGTTTGCGGGCAACCCAGCATCGATACCTGGATTTCAGGCCGTGCACAAGGCATCCACTGTACACAATGTCATCCCGTCGTAAAGTTTCTCTGCGTAGTGAACGTCAAAATGTTTCACCTCTACCGAAACCATGGGCTCTGTTTCAGGTAAACTTCAGGTCAGACTCTAATCAGGTCTTGTAAGCACCTCTTAAGGAAGACCACATGATTGTGCTACTGTAAGAGTATTCCGAGCTGTAGATCTAACGAGTTTGACGTGAGGGGTTCTGCGGCATGCCACGATTCTGCCGCGTGCATGAATCGTACCCCTACGGCCATTGCTAATACTGTGTGAAGCTTTCTGTCTGTGTCTGTTACTGCTTATCAACGTGGGCAAGATCCATGTAGTTTCTATATCACGTCATCTACGTGCGATCTGATTATGAATGGCTCTGTTCTTAATTTCTCCATCTTGGCCTTGGTGGCAGGCGATCGCCTCTGATTCCTGGCTAACGTGGTTCGACGTAAATTTTCCTCGCCAGTGGCTGCACTGGCGCACCTTCGACAGCTCATTTAGATTGCCGTCCTCACTAAGGTGTACGAGGCCTGAATTAAGTTTGACCTGTGCTGCTATTGCACCATAGTTTGCGGTGGAACGACGAACGAAGAATGCCAGCGCATTACGGACGCTATAGAATAAACATGGCTGTATAATTATCAAACCGTTTGTCTGCC
Source organism: Dermanyssus gallinae (assembly GCA_003439945.1). Lineage (NCBI taxonomy): Eukaryota > Metazoa > Arthropoda > Arachnida > Mesostigmata > Dermanyssidae > Dermanyssus > Dermanyssus gallinae. Next base: position 27,875 of record QVRM01001151.1, on the reverse strand, counting down.
TTATAGCCTCAGTTTTTGCATTTGAACTGTTACGTGGTCTCCCTCAGATCAATAACATGTTTCAGAGACCAATCAGGCATCACTTCCTCGTACGCCCGCCGACACAAGAGGATCTCACTGTTACGCTCAGTATATACTCGGCGATTTCTGGGGCATAAACCTCGCCACCATGTCCTCACCGTATGGAATTCTTCCCCAAAAACGTTTGTCGCTACTCTGAAAATATTGCGACTTCTCTCTCTAGGATGGTCTCTTGATATGTTGTCGGTTATTATTAATATTATTATTGCCACCATGGGTCGTATATGACGACATAAGCCAGCCTCTATTAGACAAACTCTTCAGTACAGAAGCTGTATCTAGTGTAACCAAGTCAACTTGCAAGTTCTTAATAACATATGTTATTCATTCATTAAAATTAGATTAACAAATTACCCTACAAACTAAACCTACAAACATAGCAATCCTGATTTCCAGATACACTTGGATGCAACATAGGCAGTGAGGTATACTACAGTTCAATATATAAACATGGCAGATAAAAACAAAAACTATATTAGATATACAGCAGAAGTGCATTTGTTGTGCTACTGGCACAGCATGGTGTAATCTATTCAATGTATTCTTTTATCTCAGATCTCGTAGGGGCCTCTCAGACACCGTACATGAATATTCTACACCTGAGCATTAATATATATATATATATATATATATATATATATTTATGTATTTTAGAGTATAAGGGAGCAATTCATGAGGAACTACATGCTGCACGAAAACTGCTTACGCCACTGGTGTGGTCCATATAGACGAATGGACCACACAAGTGAACTTACACCCTTTTTTTGTTCTTTTTAGGCTCTAGTCGGAGTACTGCCAGAACAAATATTGAAGGATTGGTCGGAAGAATGTACGCAAATGATGTTGTAATTTTTAGGGAAAGTTTATGCAGAGTTAAACGACATGATGTGGGGCGCGTAGCTTCCTGAGTGAACTGGGGATAATCATTAACTGGAATAAATCCGTGAAAGTTAAATCTTCGAGACATGGTCAATTAGACATGAAGGATACATTTGAACTAGAAACAAATGTCGTTGGATTTTTATATTTATTGCCTATTCGGAAATTATCATTACGAATAACGCGGATTTGCTAAATGAGTAGCGACAAGAGCCGTCACAGCGAAGCTTGTTATCTTTAGATATTGCGGCAGTGGCATTGCTCAGGCTCAAATGTGTATTTAATGGCTGCCTACGGGATACAACAACTCTTATGGACTATGAAAACTAGGAATTTGGTAGCTGGGACTACTAGGCAGAGGCAGGAATTTTCTTCAAATAAGTCCTGGAACTGTAACATACTTGCAGAAACAAAACTTAGTGTTTTTTTGGAGGGAAATATCTCATTAGCAGGGGGACCTTAGGCACGATGGGGCTTAACCAAACCAGAAGTGTTCAGAACTAAATATTAGGCAACGTGATATACATTAAATAAGATACATCCGGGTATTTACAAAAATGCGGGACTACTAAGTACTAGTGCGATGCATGTGGTAGTTGGCGAGGAGACGGGGAAAATATTGAGCATCCGGTAAGGGCGTTTGGCAGTATACGGCTTCCATCACACTCTGTGTCAGATTGATCATTTTTACGACACGAGCCTTGCAGTCGTTATAAACTCATATGTATGCAATGTCGAATGAAGTGCGATAGGTACCATGCCGCACAATGTGTCTCTCAATGCTTGAGTAGATATATAAAATAGCTCTGCTTTCGATGGGAAGTCCTGTTTGCGCGGCCAAGGCGTTCGTGGAAATGACTTCCAAACACCCTAGTGAACCGGCCGACCTTGACTTGCCACCAAGACTATCCCACGCAGAGCCGCTAGTTACCAGTTCAGAAGAGATTCGCGAGGCCGTACAAACCTTTCCGGCAGGGTCTACCGCCGGTATGGACGGCCTGCGGCCGCGCCACCTCAGAGACCTCATTGCCACGACCAATAAAAATATCGCCAGTCGTCTACTGCGTGACTTAGCGAAAGTGATTGACATTATCAGAAGTGGCACAGTGCCTGAGGCCATCCGCCCTATTATTTTTGGTGGACGCCTCATCGCAATTAAAAAGCCGAGTGGGTCATTTCGTCCAATTGTAATTTCCTCAGTCTTTCGGAGTATTGCGGCAAAAATCACTGTCAAGCTAAGAACAAATATCGTGTGCGAAAAGCTTGGGGCCCACCAGCTTGGCTTCAATACGCCTAATGGCATCGAAGCAGTGGTTCACACAACAAGAGCTTTTATGTCTATTGGTCCGCCGCTGTTCTGCCTAGCAATCAAAGAACTGGTCAATTCTATCCAGTCCCCCTTAAATCTCTGGTACCTAGACGATGGCACCATTGGGGAAGAAGCATCTGTGGTACAGGCAGATATCAAGAGAATTCTTGACTTCGGTCAGAAGAGTGGTCTTAAGCCCAACCCCCAGAGGTGCGAAATTATTTACAAAGGCCAGCCGAACATATCCGCCTTTGAGGCACTTCTTCCGGGGTGCAAACAAGTCGAGGCAGCAGATATGACGCTCTTAGGGTCCCCTGTGGGATCGGCTGCCCCTCACCCAGAACTCGCAGGTAAGATAAATAGCCTTTGCTCTCGCCTAAACTGGCTAAACCTGCTTAATTCTCATAGCGCACATCACCTATTAAAATCATCTTTGGGCTCATCAAGAATTGTCCACTTCCTCCGCAGCACGGGCGTCGGAGCAAACTTGGATCTGCTGTGGGAGTTAGACAATAGCCTTAGGACCAGCCTTAGCGACCTCCTCAATCTAAACTTGGCCGACAACAACTGGGCTCAAGCCACCCTTCCTCTTAGACTCGGAGGTTT
>QVRM01001151.1:0-20000 GCA_003439945.1 Dermanyssus gallinae | reverse complement strand
GTGACACACAGTGGTGGCTCTATTTCTTTTTCTTCTTCTTCTTCTTGTCATTCAACGCTCAGATTTTTTGTGGACTGTCGAACAACCGGTTGGCCGGTCGGTCCCGCTGTTCGCTGCGGCAAAGTTCGGCAACGGCGGGAGCTGACTCGCACCTAGAATCGGCTGGAATTACGTAATTAGGCTTTAATGGCCACCGCCGTCGCTTTACGCTCACGCTCGGGCGTCCGCATATAGCTTGCGTGAAGTTCCATCCTAGCTAGCAGGGACTGCACCGAAACATCGCATGAATAACCGCTGCGGGACGGTTCGGGTCTACAGCGAGTCAAGACTGCAAATGGAAGAAAAAGTAATATGCCGAGAACGTGTATGCATGTATATATATATATATATATATATATATATATATATATAAATATATATAAATATAAAAAAAAATATATATATATATTTATATGTAAGTATCTTTTTGTGTTTGTGTGAATAGCGTGTGTCCGGCAAACATGAGTCGAACTTTTCAACAACATCTACAACAAGCATGCACGTCAAAACCTCAGCTCAGTCAATACCCAATCAGTGATCGTCGATCGAGTATACATATAAACAACGCTGGCAAGCTGATGATAGCAACAGCTAGATCAACAATAATTTGGTTCTGGTTGAAGCGTGGCCGATTTTGAAGCGTGTCTGTCCGGTTTCTCGTTTGTTTCGTTTCAAAGTCAGCCGATAGTTAGGCCGACCAAGAGAAAGACGCAAGACGCTAGTTTGGTTGTTGAGGATCGGAGATATTGAAGCTCACGCTAGCGCTGCTAACGTGGCAGAATTTCTGGGAACGGTGCGCCGTTCCGACGCATCAGCAACAGCTGCAGTACGCATTAAAGAACTCGAGAAGGTGAACGGTTCATCGATGTCATCGGTTTAAAATTTTGATTTTCTGCGCCGATTTTGCCATTTAGATTCGTAAAGGAGGCAAATTTAACGGCTGCTGATTAAAACCTCTTTCAATTAGCTTAAGCGATACAGGCACATACGTAAGACAGGACGATGGACGAACACCGAGATGTTTGATATGTATTCCAATCAGATAGACACATGCCCCAGACAGCAGCTGGATAAACCCAACGAAAGCAAGGATTAAGCAGTTCAGCAGATGGCGTGTGCATCGATAATCGCTGTGTTAATTACAACAAATAGATTTTGTAATGCTAGCTGATATTCAAGTGTGGTATTATGCGTCGAAGGTTCGTAACACCACCACCACCATATATAAAAATATCTGTTCCTTCTGCTTTCCGCCACTAGCTGCAGGGTGAAAGCACGTCGAAGAACAGCGCTAACGCATAGATTGCGACATGCGCTAATATTACAAAGAAGCCTTCATCAATATATTAGCAAATATTATTCCAGAAGTCATCATGCCGCGTATAATTCATTTCAAATCATTTTAGCTATGCTATTGAGGAAAACGTCCATAGATATATAATATCCTACGTAATTGGTCGTTGCATTGACCTACGTATGCACGTGATTGCATATCTCGGTAAATAAATGTAGTCCCATGATAGTACTGAGTTAGGTTGGACAAAGAAAACACGTTCACCAGCACCACCAACAGAAGGAGCTTTGTTTCCTGTAGGTAACGTGAGCATCTCTTCTAGAATGAGCTTCGATAGTAACTGGCTGATAGACTGTTTTTGTTACAAAAGGCACCTCAAAAGTTTTGACTGTATACATGAACCCGAAGGAAAACTGATTATCAGAGGAAACGACTTATTGCGCATACGACGCTAAGCATAGTATATATAGGCTAGACACTAAAATCAGAATAATATGCTGATGATGAAATATGATGTTTGCCTTGTCCGGCGAATCGAGACCCATTTTTAGACGATCCACCATTAGGCGGTTGGCAATGAAAATTGCTCTCAGGCGCACCCAACGCCGACTCGGACAACAACACCGCCTGGCCTTTGGGATACGACACCAGGTCAAAAGCCGAGGCTGCCGTCCACGTTTCACGCATAGCTTCCTCCATATGACGGTCAGGTGCACGGCTGTCAAGCTTGACTTTAAGAACCCTTTAATTCTCACCTCTAAGGTCCAATGTTTCTTCAGATCCCGCGTCTGAGCCTTGCCACGCTGCCGACTTTTCGTATGCGAGACCCACGCCGCTCTGTTTTGAAGACACAAGCATTATGTCGGCGTCCGGCTGCCAACAGGGAGATCCCGGTGCACCGCTGTTTTCAGTTTGCTCCCCTAGTCGATCCTTTTACGACTGAAGAGTTGTCTCGTCGTATCATACCTGACAGCCTCGCCTTGGCCAACCCTGACCCGAACGTGGTAGCTGTATGGGTCTCCGAACCATAGGCAAAACAGCTGCTTTAACAGGAGAGGAAACTAATGCCAGTAAGTGTGAACTGTTTTACCACGGAAAGATAGACAATTAAAAACAAAACGCCGCCAAAAAAACCTTCCCTGCCGAGACTGTCGTGATGACAGTTTTCGGCGTCACCGACTCTCCTTATGGTGTCTCGTTTTTTGCGGGTGCACACTCGTTTGCACCTGATTAGCGTTCAAGCGTCTTTCTTCTGACTGCGCCATTCGATTGGTCTGCAAGAGGTCACGTGCTTTGTCGGAGCAGATCGAGCTTTCAAGATTGCAGTCTGAGCATTTCCCTTGAAATATTTGCGCGCTCTCACCTCCAGTTGCCGGTCAGCCTCGGGCGCCTCGGGTGGAGAAGCCCGTCCAGCCGCGCTCTACCTGGATTTCATTTGTCGACGGTCGCCTGCCAGAGAATTGTTCGAGCCCTTTTTGGACAAAGCCCTCCACTAGCTCACCTAGGCGAAGCCGTTCAGGAATGGCTTTTTTTTCTGCTGATCTGAGCTGTTAGGAGACGGCACCTGTGAGGCAGACACGTGCGCAATTGATATTCTTTTTAGAGACAATTCAGACAAACGGGCTTCATTTGAGTAGAAAGAAAACATTAAACAAGACGGTATTACTCTGGCCCCTGGGCCATGGGGAAACTGTTGATCTTAGACGTGACTGTGATTCGGAACACGTATGCGAGTACAGCTTTGCGACAATCTCCCGCCCTGTAGGCAACGTTGTACTCAAAGCAAAGAGAGAGAGAGACAAGACGCGGCATTACGAAGCCTTGGAGAACGAGCACACCGCTTGCACACGTGTTCATTATTGAGACATCAGGCGTGTGGCGACAGGATGTCATAGCTATAACGCAAACAATCGCCCAGGCGATCATCGAGAAGTCGAACGGCAAAAAACGATCCACAGCATTCCTGAGACAACGCATGTCCTTAGAAGTTCAGAGCGGCAACGCGAGAATGATTTTTGTCAAGCTCCCGAGGGTAGGAGGCCTGGAGGGAGGGTCTGATGCCTATATGTGGGGTTCAATCTTTACATTCACCAGCTGATTTTGATAACAAAATAAATACGAATTGTTAAAATGAAAACTATTATTATTGTTATTAGAGCGAAAGGTAGCCGCGTGTTTTCTGTCTGTTCAGGTTGTTTTCTCCTTCATTCTTCTTGCGCAATCGGTTGTTGTCTCGTTTCATCATCGTTCATAACATCATCATTACCGATTTGTCGGAAAGCGGTCAACAGCGCTTACCGGCAATCGGTAAGGTCGATACTGCCGGCGATATAGTCAGCTCAGCCTAGACATGGCACATGCTTGGGCGCACCCAGCCACCTCCTCCTACCAAACTACAGTGCCCGTCATCTGTCGTCTATTCTAAACGCATGCCGACTGGTTAGTCGAAGAGCGTTGCTGCTAATTAATCGGCATAATATGGCTTGTTTGTCTGTTTATAAGCGTCGCCAGTGCCGCTTATTGTGTCAGGATGACTACAACCGCTTATGCAATCAGATGTTCCGGCGGTGGCGCCGTCACTGCTGCTGCTGCAGTTGTTGTTGTTGTTGTTTTTCTTCTTCTTCTTTTTCTTGTTAATCTTATCACGGTTATTGTTTTGTTTATATTGTTGTTGCAGTGTAAGTAATGTCGTTATCATTATTGTTGTTGCTGCTGCTGCTTTTGTCGTTGTTGTTGTTGTGGTTTATTTTATTATTGTACGATCGTCGCCCTGTTATTATCCAAGTGTAACTTTTGTCGTCATTGTTGTTGTTGTGGCGGTAGCATATCGAAATCGTCGTTATTGTTATTATTGTTGTGATTTACTCATTGTGTTCCGGTTACTACTGCTAATGTTGCTGATGCTACTGTCATTGTGGTTGTTGTCGTTGATGCTGCTCTCCCCCCGACTATTGTCCCCAGGTATCCAGGTATGATCACGTAAATAGCAATGCATCCTTTTTGTGTATGCCCATCCGTTCAGCCGGCGCTGTTATCATTGAGTTAGTTTGACAAACATTGATAGTGTAGATCTTTCCTAATAATGCATGCGCTGCTAATGGTGTGCTTTTATGTTGTGTATTACCTCTTAGTTGAATTGTGCATCGTTGACCAATACTGCCTGTTGTTGTTGTTGTTGCTGCTGCTGTTGTTGCTGTTCATTTTACTGAATCTGTTGTCTGTTTTAACAATCAATTACACACTGTCTTTAAGCGCCACATTTGTCCACTTGCTACTCGTGTTATTGTTGTTGTTGTTACTTTATTGCTTATGTCTGTTGTTATTGTTGTTTTTTGTTCCGTTAGCTTTTCACGGTCGGCACGGTTTGCTGTTACTGCCCGTTATCGAGACTAGTCAACAGAGTCTACTGCTGCGTTTGTTGACAGCGGATGCAATTGCACTTGCGGCATTGCATCGCCCGGACGCTATGATTGGTTTTATTACTGATATTGCGTAAAAATGGTATTGGCTTGCTCAGGGATTACTGGGCGTGGGTAGTTCAGCCAGTCTCGGTCCACAAGTCGGCTGCTCTGCGCGTGCGGCCTGTGGAGGGAGGATCACCACTACGGACGCGTGTAATGGTGATTTCACGAATCACTTACTTCGGGCATGGCAACATCGACAGCGTTTCATAACAATTAGTAGTACTACTACTACTACTACTACTATTATTAGTTAAATATCATTACTGTCTAATCTTGAATGAGCCGTCGAAAGATAACAAGATATCAGGCACAGGGCTAACAGTGCGTCGGAACGCTCGTAATGCGATCGTCATAATAAGGCAAGCGGTGATGCGGCACGACGTGCACTGCAAAATGACGGAATGTGATTGATTTCCTCGAGGAAGAAATGCTATATATATATATATATATATATATATATATAGTTAGTAGTTTATATATATATATATATATATATATATATATATGACACAGCCTGGTAAAATAAATCGTGATGATGCACACCGTACGTTGTTTTTAAAGCATGGTAGTATGTGACCCACAGACCCATTAAAATGTCGAGTCCGGTAGCGTGGTGCTTTCGTCTGAGCCTAGCGGCGGGAGGAGACACACAGGTGCGCGGGTTCGAGCCCGACCGTTGCACATTTTGTATTTATGGGGTACGTCTATAAAGCAATGCGAAGGGCAGTTCCATGGAAGTTAAATCTTGGCTGAGAGTCAACCCTGAAAGTATTAGACTCACTAAAATACAAGCGCGCTCTTTGTTTCTTGTCTAGGGCGTATATATAAGCATTTTTTAACATTTATCTTTATTCATAAATTAAACTTACATTGCTCATGTCGGCCTGTAGGGCTCGGCCCCGTTATGTGTATATATATATATTTATATATATATATATATATATATATATATATTCCACAAAAACAATACATTTGGGTATTGTTACTCGTGACGTGAGTGTCCATGTAAGCTTTTTGTTTATGTATTAGTTAAGGCTTCGATTCGGCTGGTCGATACTGTTTCTCAGTGCTCTGTTATCATGGTCTCTGATGTGTACATCCAGCCGTTTTTTGGCCTTCTTAGACTCGTGCTGCGGTGTAAACGCATGAAGTGGTTTCAGGGTTGGTTTTTGGGCCTTACTGATATATGGTCACTTGTAAAATATATGTTCTGAGATGGACGAAAATGAAAGCTTAGTTAGGCCCTGTAGCGCATGTCCTTGTCCTCTGTCCTCGAAGGCACTTGAATAAACCTTTCGTTCGCATTAGAGAAACTTCGAGATTCTTTATTTAGCGTCGCGAGCCTCGGATCGCGTGCAGTGTCGATGCAGACGAGGGCATATATTTTAGAGGCACAAGTTAGCTATTTCCTGTTTTTTTGTTTGGTGTTGTTTAACTGCTGGGATAGTCTCCGCACTCGTGAAGTTCCTGCCGGCTGGCAAAACACAGACAGCTTAGAGAAGAACAACGGCCTTTCAAGGCCCGAGACATGCTCTCGCTTTGAGGCAATTTTCTGACTTTCCTTGATACACAATACTCGCTATCGTAGTTAAGTAGCCGCCGAGATGCTGCATTATGTTGTGAGCGGTGGTAATGTTGCGAATAGGTAAAAAATGCACTGCAGTGATGTTTGAGTTCGTCACCAGGGCAAAGCACCTTCCGAATAAACCGAATTGGAATGTTTGTGCCGCTTTTAATTGCCATCCATGTTTCGGCACAATTATGTTTATATTCGTTCTGCTTGATATTGGGGAGTAGTCAATCTGCCTTTTTGTTCAACGTTTTTATGGATGGAACAAAATCGTTGAAGTGTCGATCGCATCGAGACGCATTTGTTGTTATCGGTCGTTGTCTGACAAACCAGTTACTACCACTCGTGGGTGTTCAAAGTCAGATCCCATCACAACATTACATCATGCTGGTGCTGTCCTAATGATTGTAAATGCTGCTTGGAAAGTTGCAGATCTCTTTTGTACGAACTTAACGATAGGCTCCGTTTGTACATTAGACGAACTGTGATGCGCTTTCCTTTTAAACGAACATTTCTTGAATTACTTTTTTTTTATTTAACGCGACTTGAGTAGATATTAGTTTGAAAGCAGAACATCTGGGGTTTCTGTAGGGGGCACTTTAATGACACAGATTACATTTTGAAAGCAACCTATCCATGTAAAAACAAAGCGTGGCAGGAATAAAATGAAGTAAATAAAACATAGTAATTTGCTGGCGTCGCCCAGTTTGTGAGCATGCCAGTTTGTGAGTTGCAGATGTTAGAAGTAACCCTACTCGGGCTTTGGTTCATCATTGCCACAATTTGTATCAACCGAGGACCACTTCTCGAGCCGAGTTCGGTAGATACGCTTGGTTACGGAGTTCTCCTTCTCGTGCTTATATTGATGTACATGTGATATGTATTTTAGATCTAAATTCCAAACTTGCAGGTGCACTCTAAAATCTCGTTACTGCGCATGATGGTTAGAGAAGACTGAAACGCCAAGAGCTGTACAAATTTGAAACCTGCGAGAACTTCATGCTACGACATATACGGTACATCAAAAGAAGATGCCACCTTGGACCACTTTTTCTGCAGCAGCGGCCACAAAGGCTTGAATGACATGGTCGAGCAGGCAATAGTAAACGATGATAGAAAGATACATGAGAGATAGGATCATAAAGGTCGGGTTCTAAAACTCAGAATAGCGATGGACAACCTACGCAGAAAGAATCCTGAAAATTCTAAAGAAAATAGCAATTGAAGGCTACCATTCATACGGCGAGGGCAGTCAGGAAGATCGTAAACATTTTAGGTAATGGAGGTACCGTGCAAGCTACTTACAAAGGTGGTTAGGTTTATGCTATTACATGCCTGTATAGGCGGCATATTAACTTTCCTGAAGTTCGAAAGTGGACGCATCGACGACGTCCGTCTTAGTCCGTGTAGCGGCGTCTAACAGAATGAGCGTTAACCAGAGATTCATTTTTAGATTTCGATATTTGTTTTGGTAGTTTCTAGTTATAGTGGTTCGTATGGTGTGTTTGGATTCAGCACCCCTCTTCCTCACTAATTGCCTAAGTTTTTCTATGTTGTAGCAGGACCCTATGAGAGTACTCATGGTACTGCAGGAACAGCTCAATTTATTTTCGAAACCGCTTAGCCTGAGACGCCGTGAGCTTTTTGTTTAATCACGTGAGTAAAAAATCGCATTAAGACTGGATGGAATGTTTTTCATATTAACGAAGCTATTTTTCTAATTTAAAAGTCACGTTTACACCACAACTGCGGCTACAATGATGCTGCGGGGCAAACTTCGAGAGTGAAGTTTACAGTATTAATACGCATTTTAAAACCGAAATTGCATCAGTCGGATGTTACTATCTAGAGCAAATCGCGCAGTTAATTTTTGTTTAAGCCATCCACAAGTGTTAGAATTAAAAAAAACATTTTTAAGGAGGTTGTTTTTAATTCTAGACTATCCTCCGTCCCCTACGGGCTTGGAACTTAATCTGAGGTATAACTTCAATGCTCCGAACCTTGATTTGTCGCGAAGCGTCTCAGCAAACTTGCCATGCAACTTTGTTAAGAGAACAAAATAGCAGAGGTCCTGATCGTAGATGGATATCATAAACGACAATACACATGTACTAACTATTTCTAGAAAAAATAACGACACAGATCTACATACACTAAATACCCTGGGTTTAATGCATTTTACTAAACTAGAAGTCAGCCGACAAATTGAGCCACGACAAGTGTTACTGTGTACGGCTTCCGTCACTGTTTATGTTTAAAATAAATTGTTAGGAAATTGATAAATGTTTGTGCGTTGTTTATAATTTTGTGGTTACTGTAATATAGAGCGTCATCGTATACTGAAATGTGAGGAACTTCACACAGTGTCTATCGAAACAAGTTTAAGGGATGCTTTGCGTCCCAACGAATTAATATAAACAATTGCATGTGTTTCAATTTTAATCAAACGAGACGTTTTATTATGTGACTTATGTACTGTGCATATGCTTGTACGTATCAATAATGGAACTCCACACTACTCGAAACATACGCAAAAACGCATATTTCTGAATGCAGGAATACTTTTATAAAGTGATTTTATATCTAGTAATTTGTAGGCAAGCTATATCCTGGTTAACTGCCTGACTGAAATAACACTTTATTTTTCAATACATTTATTGTAGATATATATATATATATATATTTTTTTTTTTTTTGGTATGAAGTTGCGCGCGATAATTCATTACAATGCAAATTCGTTTTAAGGATTGGCGTCTAGTGAATCACAAATTGTTGTTGTTGTTTTGTAACGTAAAATCTTTTTTCAATGTAATCAATCATTGGCGGTGGGAACATGACATTTGGGTTCCTGCGAACGTGTGCACCCTCACGGGGGGTCCAGTGTGGGGATAACTGTTCTTTTACCTCCGCTGGCTAGAATAAATCGCTTTCCGACTTTCTGTAGCAAACCGCGAGTAGACCGTTTCAGTCCGCCAAGGATCTCGAAGGCAACTGGGTAAAAACCCGTACGGGTACCCGATGTTCTGATGCTCTCTCACCTTGCCTGTCTCGACGAGAGCCGAAGCATGGCCGGCCCAGCACTGACCATTGATGAGTCAGTAACTGGCGGTCCCAAACCACCATGCTACTGCTCTTAAACTGAGTTAAGGTCGGACCGCCAGGTGACTCCTCGCCCTTCCTGTCCAATCCGACGGATCCATTATTATTATTATTATTATTTTTCACACTAGTTGGGTAAATCATTTAAATTACACACAGCTCTAACCTCTTGCAAATCACTGGATTTTCTGCCGCCTTGCTAGTTTGTTTATTAACTGGACTGTGCTGCGAATTATGACAAGACTGATAATTTAAATGTCTTAGCCAAAATGCATCGATGTTTCAAATGAGTGATCCTTTAGAGAACGACATGCATACCATGCTTTAATACCTAGCATGGGATCCTGTTTTCAAAGAAGCACTAAATAATTATTTGATTGCATCTGTTAAACTCAGACTGTGCATTTGACATATGAGGTCCTTACGTTGGTCTCTGGAATTGTTTTTCAGAGCAGGCGGTAACCACGGCGCTTAAATATTTGAAGTCGCCGTATGGCACTACTTGGGTAATAAACAGCATTCATCAGTTAGCCGATACTAAGCTTTGGCTGTTCGAACTCCGTCGAGTGAATTGGTTTTGTTTTTTTCTAGCGCAAATGTGGTTATGCATAATCTCTACAATCAGACAATTTTGTTAATTCTATTCTGTATAAATCTGTTATGACGCACTTTGCTATAATGGTGAATATTTATTTCGCAATATGTCTATATATATAATATACGGTATTTGGTTTACGCACATATGTGCTACAGCTTTCCTACATCACTTTCATCAGCAATATCGCTCTTGTACACTGTTGGAGATGATACAGATCACACGACTTTCCGCATAGCTTGCATTCGCAGTCGGTCGATATTTCCTGCAACCCATTTCGTACACATACCTTCATATTAAATCAACTGCAAATTCAGTATTGAAATACCTGCTTTTTCAACATGGACCCTTCCAGTAGTTTGTGGTCATTGCTCTAGTCTCATACAAACGTCAATTAACATCCGCAAACTCATATTCCCATTCAGCAATATGAATCTCGAAGGCCTCCGTTCTCGGTAAAGCACAGGTCGTTTTGAGATCCTCCACAAAGAGTGGTGTCGAGGCCTAGAGATAGACAAGCCGGTTGCAACTAATTCGGTAGGCTGCTAGCACTTCCTTTAGAACACTGGCTTTGATTTTGTCGAGTACTTCCAGATTCGCTTTCAATAAGTGGGGCTGTATACGGTAAGCAGCGGTCGGTGCAATCTTTAGAAATAAAAGGTTAAGGGCAATATCTAGCAACAACCGATGAGGCTCTGGGATACTATGAAACGACAGAAAACCGGGCTCTTACTTTAATATGTTTAGTAAAATGTGGCCCATACGTTGAAAATACTACTCCAAGATATGAAAAATGCTGAATAAAATATATTGATGCTGAGTTCAGGCTTAATTAGTCTTTTTCGGCGAGTCTACCTCTGTGGCAAAACTTCATCGCCCTAGTTTTTAATACATTTATCACCAGAGCGTTAGAGTCAACAAACTTTTTCAATAATGCAAGCGATTGCTGCAGGTGAATTCCGGGAGTAAAGGACAAGGCCATCAGCGTACATAAGTGCACTAACTTGCAAATGTCGACGCTGGAATTTGTCCGGCAAATTACTCAACAATATTGAGTACAATAGCAGGCTAAAATGATCGCTTCAATCGTGCAACTCTTGTTGTTTGATTAATCGGGGTGTGTTCAGTTACCCCGTCGTCGATGATTACAGATCTCTCCTGCAGCATAGCTTGTAATTACTTCAGTATTATGCCGCTGGAACACCACATAACGCTATTTTCTCTAGGATTATTGTTCTTGACGCTGTATCGCAAGCCGTCTTAAAGTCTACGAAAATAGCAAAAAGAGAGTTAGCGGCCCTGGTAAAATCCTTGGGTCAAACAACGATACAGATGACCCTGCTTTTAATACACTCCAATGGACTAGAAGCCAGATGGTTGCCATGATTGATTGATGAACACATGTGTACACATGCCGAATAGTGCATGCCATTCCATCCCAATGCTCCCTGGCGAGGTACACACCTAACGACGCTGCCTCTGCCGAGGCCTCGGTTACTTCCCCTGTTACTTCATCAGCGTTTGCCAAAATGGTCCTGTGATAGGTGTCCTTGTTTCCACTATCGGCTCGCAACCTACTAGCAGGTACACGAAGCGGCGAAGAACGAGCTTCATATATGCTGTGAAGTACCTTTCTAGCTGTGCAAAACTTGTTGGTGAAGGATAACCCCACACCCTGCTGAGGCTGTAGCTCAACATTTGTACAATCTTAAGCTCCAAAAGACCCACTGCCGCATGCAGAGTCAGCCTAGACTCCTGGCACCTGTCACAGGTGGGCTGGGCAAAGGTCGTTCCCCATATAGTGCAGTTTCAGACCTAAATACGGGTAGAAATTGACAAACTTCAGCGATTGGTCACAGCAGGGTTTTACATCTGCTGCAGTCAATCGACCCCCATGGCAAAACTCAATAGCTTTTGGCTTCCGCTAATTTATTTGCAGGTTGACAAATCGACGAATGGCACCACGGTTCCAGTGGCCCACTACTATGTTTTGTGCATACAACTGAAAAGGTCCCTCTGCGGGGTCACCACATTTTTACTTGGCTACAAGGTGCCCTGACCTTTTATATTTACCACAAGGCGATCTTCAGCAAATAATCCGGAGAGCACTTGTAGGAGAAAACCACCCGCTCCAACGTGTCGACTAGTGAGTGGCGGGGCTTTGTCGAAGGCTTTATCACAATTAACAAAGACGGGGTCCAATTGACCCCCAAATACAGCCAACAGCCGTATAACTTCCAACTGAAGTACGTAGATCGCGTTTCTTTTTAATATGAGAGGTTTGGAAAATGCATACTGCAAGACAATGCCGGCACGTAGATCGCGTTTTGCGCATCTCGACCCTTGTTGAATCCGAATCGCTACGGATGTAGGGCCTTCTCTACAGTTGGAAATAGCCTCGAGATAAACTTAGCGAACATTTTCTCTCCTGTAATCACTCCTCCTGTCTCCTGTAATTACTCTCTGATACGATTCAGGATCTCCTGTTTTCGCCTGAAGGTTCAATTCGGACATTTACCGACCAGCGTTCATTTGCTGGAAATTCGACATTTTAGGGACGGACTTTGCTGCTATTCTTCTAAAGTACAAAATATCGGCCAAGGCTGTTACAACTGATCCACGAGATAGCTCCAATTCCTCAGCTATTTCCCTGATAGTGATTCAGAGATTGTTGAGTACGATATCACAATCTTTTTCTTGTTGTTGACGTCGACGGCATTCTTAAACGGGGATAATTTCCGGTCTCTGGACGTGCGTTGGGACATCGACGGTATTACGTATACACAGTGTTTCGGGGTACTGCCTGATCACTATAAGCAGTTCGTAACATTCGTTCGTAACACCACTATAGAGCATATGACTTGGTTTTCAATATAGAACTTTCAGTAGATTAGTTGTTTACCCATCTCCGGTATCTTAAATTTCGCCGAATCTCACTTCTTGGAACAAAACTCAAACAACAAACGACGAAAATTGGCCTGAGTGTGGCCAATGAATGGCTCTTCTAAAACAAACGGAAGATCTTAATTGCGCGTTTTGTGTCAATTTTAAAAAATCAATGTGCTGTAACATGTGGAGCTGCTTTGGAATATTTACATTGCCGTGCTTACGTTCCATCATTATGTAAATGCTTTTGTTATAAATGCCAACCCAATTTTGTAGACTTCTGGCGGAGTTTTCTTATCCAAAGCGTTTTTGGCTGCCCGGAACGTGGTGCATCATCGGTGCTCCTTGTAAATGAGGCGAAATCCACCTGGCGGTGGTACTATTGGCTGGTGCATTTGCACCGCAAGCTGTATATACTTTGGCCTTAATTTCTATTGCAGAAGCATTGCTTGATCACCATACGGTACTCGCTTTGCTCCACTATTACTAGAGAGTCCGATATGTCATACTTACGCGGCCTGCATTAAGCACAACTTAAAACCATAGTTTCTATAAACATGTTGATATATCGTGTGTGCATCCAGCTTAGAACTTCTAAACCCAACAAGGGTACGCAACCAATAGGTGTATACGCCGATCTTTACAACTTAATCTGATTTTTGCTCAAAGAAGTACGAAAACTTGGACAAGATATTGCCACTCTAAAGACTCACGTCGCTATAACTGAAGGCGTTTTACACAAAACCCACAATGAAATGGAACTGTATGCCAGCTGGAGCAGACAGAGATGAACGTTAAAAATCAGGCATACACAAAGCTTAAACCATGAGCTATCGTTTAATAGAGAATTCCTAGAAATGTATCTTTTATTTTTAGCTTTCACGTTTACTGCTTCAAAAGCATAACTCTACAATATTTTACAACGCGCGATACCAATGCGGGTTCTAATAATTTTGGTATCCAATCTATGGCAATCCATCCGTAGTCGCGAAATAATTAAGCTTTTCGAACGGGCATGTCGAAATTAAATGCATGCATAAATGCTCTACTCCATCAGATAAATTACTCGTCGTAGCTCTAGAAGCTCACATAACTCGTAAACGTGAAAGCTAATAATGGAACCCTAAGTAATGTGAATTCTTTTCTAAAATATCATATTCATATTTTAGCCGGTCGTATGCGTCACAAATTTTAGTCATTTCGATCTCAGTTCAAAACAAGACTTCTCCGAGGCCACGTTCCACTGAAGAAAACACTTGTTTTAGCGAGCTCTACAATTCCAATATAGGTTTTCACGTGTTCTTAGGACACTATATATATGTGTATCCATATGCGACTAAACGCCTATTAAACGTGAACCATCGTAATATAAACGATGTCTGCCTTTTGCTCAAAACAAAAACAGGGTAATTCTCATTCGGCGAAAGGGAAACAAATATAGCCAATGCTTTGATTATAGTGGAAGCCATATATGTATGTATATATATATATATATATATTACCGGGATGTGTATCCACGATAATTGAAGTCTGCAGCACTAATAATGATTCTAGCTTCGTCTTTCCATGGGAACTTTTCTAATCTTCAGTAGCTACGGTCGATTCGATCTAAACGTTAATCAGCTGAAAGGCAAACATACGCACACACGTATATATGTCTTGTCTCGCAGCTAGGCAACCGGAAAAACAACTTTTCCAATTCTGTGCAGCATAGAAAGTGGGCGCTAAGCGGCGCACTCAAATGCAACGATACGATGCACCAGAAACCATGCTCCCAGGAAAGGAATTATTTTATGAAGGAAGCGGTTGTAACAAGCAGCTAAATAGACAATTTAGAATGTAGACAGTATTAGGCATCCGGTTGTAGCAACGCCGGTGATGTGGCGCGAGTTAGCTGCGTTTTCTTCGTTTGCCTTTAGAACCGCCGGCGACCAAGAACTGCATTTTGTTCGTTCGCTCTTAGAACCGCCAAGTCCTTAGAACCGCTTCTCTGTTTGCCCTCAGAGCCGTCGTGTCTTTAGAACTGTGTTTTCTTTGTTCGCTCATAGAACCGCCGAGTTCTTAGAACCGCGTTTTCTGGGTTTGCCCTTAGGACCACCGGGAACCGCCGGGCTATTAGAACCAAGTTTGCTTCGTTCGCTCTTAGAACCGCCGGGTTTCTAAAACCGCAGAGAGGTTAGAACCGCTTTTTCTTTGTTTGCCCTTAGAACCACCGGGTTCTAAGAGCCGCCTTTTCTTTATTTGCCTTTAGAGCCACCGGATTCTAAGAACCGCTTTTTCTTTGTTTGCTCTTAGAACCACCGGGTCCTTAGAACCGCATTTTCTTCGTTCGATTTCAGAACCGCATTTCCATCGTTCTCTCTTAGAACCACCGGGTCCTGAGAACCGCGTTTTCGTCGTTTCCCCTTAGAACCGCCAAGTACTTAGAACCGCGTTTTTTTCTTCGCTTTCAGAACCGCCGGGTTCTAAGGACCGCATTTTCGTCGTTCGCCCTTAGAACCGCCAAGTACTTAGAACCGCGTTTTTTTTATTCGCTCTCAGAACCGCCGGGTTCTAAGGACCGCATTTTCTTCGTTCGCTCTTAGAACCGCCGGGTTCTCAGAAGTACCGAGTTTATAGAACCCTTCTCTTTCTTCATTTGCTTTAAAAACGACCGTGTTTTAATAGTCGCGTTTTTTTGTTCGCTCTTAGAATTGCCGAGTTCTTAAAATCGCATTTTTTTCGTTCGCTCTTAGAACCGCCGGGTTCTTAGAACCGCTGAGTTTATAGAACCGTCGAGTTTATAGAACCGCCGAGTTTATAGAACCGTGTTTTCATCGTTTGCCCTAAAAATTGCCGAATTCTTAGAACCACCGAATTCTTAGAATTGCGTTTTCTTCGTTTGGCCTTGGGACCACCGGGGTCTGAGTACCACGTTTTCTTCGGTCGCCCTTAGAACCACCGGGTTCTTAAAACCGCCGAGTTGAACAGCATTTTCTTCGTTCGCTTTTAGAGCCGCCGGGCTTGTAGAATCGCCGGGTTCTTACAACCGTCGAGTTCTTAGAACCGATATTTGTTCGCTCTTAGAATGACCGGGTTCTAAAAACACCATTTTCTTCGTTTGCTCTTAGAACCGCCGAGTTTTTAGAATCGCATTTAGAACCACCGGGTTCTAAAAACCGCGTTTTCTTCGTTCGCTCTTATGACCGCCGAGTTCAAAAAACAGCATTTTATTCGTTCGCTCTTAGAACCGCCGAGTTCTTAGAACTGCATTTTCTTTGTTCGCTCTTAGAACCACCGGGTTCTAAGAACCGCGTTTTCTTCTTTTGCCCTTAGAACTGCCAGGTTGTAACACCCGCGTTGTCTTCGTGCGCTATTAGAACCGCATTGGTTTTTAAAACCGCCTTGATTTTTAGAACCGCGTTTTCTTCGTTTGCCATTAGAACCACCGGGTCCTTAGAACCGCATTTTCTTCGTTAGATTTTAGATTCGCAGTTCCTTCGTTCGCTCTTAGAACCACCGGGTTCTGAGAACCGCGTTTACTTCGCTCGCCTTAGGAATCGCCGGGTCTCTTTCGTTTGCCCTTAGAATCACCGGGTCCTAAATACCGCGTTTTTGTCGTTCGCCCTTAGAACTGCCAAGTACTTAGAACCGCGTTTTTTTATTCGCTCTCAAGGCCGCCGGATTCTAAGGACCACATTTTTTCGTTCGCTCTTAAAACCATCGGGTTCTCAGAACTACCGAGTGTAAATAACCGCGTTTTCTTTGTTTGCCTTAAAAACCACCGATTTTTAATGACTGCGTTTTTTCGTTCGCTCTTAGAAGCGCCGGGTTCTTAGAACCGCCGAGTTCTTAGAACTGCCGCGTTCTTATAACCGCATTTTCTTCCTTCGCTCTTAGAACCGCCGAGTTCTTAGAACCGCATTTTCTTTGTTCGTTCTTAAAACCACCGGCTTCTAAGAACCGCGTTTCCTTAGTTCGCTCTTAGAACCGCCTAGTTCTGAAATCGCATTTTTTTCGTTGGCTCTTAGAACCACCGGGTTATAAGAACTGCATTTTTTTTTATCGCTCTTAGAACCGCCGGGTTCTGAGAACCGCCGAGTTCTTAGAACCGCCTTTTCTTCGTTGGCTCTTAGAACCACCGGGTTATAAGAACTGCATTTTTTTCGATCGCTCTTAGAACCGCCGGGTTCTGAGAACCGCCGAGTTCTTAGAGCTGCAGAGTTCTTAGAACCGCATTTTCTTTGTTCGCTCTTAGAACCGCCGGGTTCTTAGAACCGCCAAGTTCTTAGAGCTGCAGAGTTCTTAGAACCGCATTTTCTTCGTTCGCTCCTAGAACCGCCAAGTTCTTAGAACCGCATTTTCTTAGTTCGCTCTTAGAGCCGCCGGGCTCTTCAAACCGCCGAGTTTTGAACCGCATTTTCTTCGTTCGTTCTTAGAACCGCCGGGCTCTTTGAACCGCCGAGTTCTTAGAACCGCATTTTCTTGGTTCGCTCTTAGAACTGCCGAGTTCTTAGAACCGCCGAGTGTTTAGAATCGCATTTGCTTCGTTTGCGCTTACAACCGTCGAGTTTTTAGAACCGCCGAGCTCTAAAAACCACCGTGTTCTTAGAAACGCATTTTCTTCGTTCGCCCTTAAATCCGCCGGGTTCTAAGAACAGCATTTTATTCGTTCGCTCTTAGAACCGCCGAAATCCTAGAACTGCCGGGTTCTAAGAACCGCACTTCCTTAGTTCGCTCTTACAACCGCCGAGTTCTAAGTAACGCATTTTTGTTATTCGCTCTTAGAACCACCGGGTTTTAAGAACCGCATTTTCTTCTTTCGCTCTTAGAACCACCGGGTTTTAAGAACCGCATTTTCTTCGTTCGTTCTTAGAACCACCGGGTTCTAAGAACCGCCAAGTATTTAGAACCGCGTGTTCTTCATTTGCCATTAGAACCATCGGGTTCTAAGAACCGCGTTTTCTTCGTTCGCCCTTAGAACAGCCGGGTTCTAAGAACTGCATTATCTTCGATCGCTCTTAGAACCGCCGGGTTCTTACAACCGCCGGGTTCTGAGAACCGCCGAGTTTTTAGAACCGCATTTCTTCAATCGCTCTAAGAACCGCCGGGCTCTTCAAACCACCAAGTTCTTAGAACCGCATTTTCTTCGTTCGCTCTTAGAACCGCCGGGCTCTTCTCACCACCGAGTTCTTAGAACCGCATTTTCTTCGTTCGCTCCTTGAACCGCCGAGTCCTTAGAACTGCCGAGTTCTTAGAACCGCATTTTCATTGTTTGCTCTTAGAACCGCCAGGCTCTTCGAACCGCCGAGTTCTTAGAACCGCATTTTCTTCGTTCGCTCTTAGAGCCACCGGGTTCTTAGAACCGCCGAGTTCTTAGAACTGCTAAGTTCTGAGAACGGCCGAGTTGTTAGAACCGCATTTTCTTCGTTCGCTCTTAGAACCGCCGGGTTCTTCGAACCGCATTTTCTTCGTTCGCTCTTAGAACTGCCGGGTTCTTCGAACCGCATTTTCTTTGTTCGCTCCTAGAACCGCCGAGTTCTTAGAACCGCATTTTCTTTGTTCGCTCTTAGAGGCGCCGGGTTCTTACAACCGCCGAGTTCTTAGAACCGCATTGTCTTCGTTGGCTTCTAGAACCGCCGAGTTCTTAGAACCGCATTGTCTTCGTTCGCTTTTAGAACCGCCGAGTTCTTAGAACTGCATTTTCTTAGTTCGCTCTTAGAACCGCAGGGCTTTTCAAACCGCCGAGTTTTTAGAATCGCATTTTCTTCGTTCGCTCTTAAAACCGCCTTCTTCTAAGAACTGCGTTTCCTTAGTTCGCTCTTAGGACAGCCTAGTTTTAAAAAACGCATTTTCTTCGTTGGCTCTTAGAACCACCGGGTTATAAGATCTGCATTTTCTTCGATCGCTCTTAGAACCGCCGAGTTCTGAGAACCGCTGAGTTCTTAGAACCGCCTTTTCTTCGTTGGCTCCTAGAACCACCGGGTTATAAGAACTGCATTTTCTTCGATCCCTCTTAGAACCGCCGGGTTCTGAGAACCGCCAAGTTCTTAGAAACGCCTTTTCTTCGTTCGCTCTTAGAACCACCGGGCTCTTCGAACCGCCGAGTTCTTAGAACCGCATTTTCTTCGTTTGCTCTTAGAACCGCCGGGTTCTTAGAACCGCATTTTCTTAATTCGCTCTTTGAACCGCCGGGCTCTTCAAACCGCCGAGTTTTTGAACCGCATTTTCTTCGTCCGTTCTTAAAACCGCCGGGCTCTTTGAACCGCCGAGTTCTTAGAACCGCATTTGCTTGGTTCGCTCTTAGAACTGCCGAGTTCTTAGAACTGCCGAGTTCTTAGAACCGCCGAGTTCTTAGAACCGCCGAGTTCTTAGAACTGCATTTGCTTCGTTCGCGCTTACAACCGCCGTGTTTTTAGAACCGCCGAGTTCTAAAAACCACCGTGTTCTTAGAAACGCATTTTCTTCGTTCGCCTTTTAAACCGCCGGGTTCTAAGAACCGCGTTTCCTTAGTTCGCTCTCACAACCGCCGAGTTCTAAGTAACGCATTTTCGTTATTTGCTCTTAGAAATACCGGGTTTTAAGAACCGCATTTTCTTCGTTTGCTCTTAGAACCGTCGGGTTCTAAGAGCCGCGTTTTCTTCGTTTGCCCTTAGAACAGCCGGGTTCTAAGAACTGCATTTTCTTCGATCGGAATCCAGGACGGAAGCACCTGCCGGTGCTGGCGTCTCTGTGTGTGCCTGGCCAGGGACGCGCCTCTAGTCGGCAGCCAACAATGTACTGGTCTAGGCAGCTAGATTTGCGTGTATTGACGCGCGAGTTAGAGCTGCTGAGATCATCTTCTGACATCGAGCAAAGCAACCACGTTTTGGAGGCCACTGTAAAGGCGGCTGTAGTCAAGAAATAGTACAGACAAAGACGGGCGCGGCCCTGGTTTACACAGGCCTGCTACTTAAAACGTCGGGAAGCCTTGGGGCTCCTGCGCTGAGCACGGGCTCTACACCCCGACCCCCAGATAGTTGCTGATCGTAGGGCGCTCTATAGAGCAACCTACAAGAAACTGCTTGTGGAGAA
>QVRM01001150.1:0-41398 GCA_003439945.1 Dermanyssus gallinae | reverse complement strand
TGGTGGTGATGCTGTGCTCTGTATATAGTGCTGCGTGACAAGATTATGGACACCAGTTAGCTGTTCTACTTGCGGGAAGTCGGGGAAGACCTGCGGGTGGGTTTATCTATCTACCTACAAAACTCCACCGCCCACCGAATGAATGCTGCGTGGTGTTCTCCTCTGGGAGGGTAAACGTCGCTGCAGTTGATTTCCCACCCCCATTCGATTTCGTAGAGGTTGCTAAGACGGTAAGCGTTGGACTTTCAGGGTTTAAACCTGACAATGCCAACTATCGTCGGCGGTGATTTCATTGTGGGGCCAACGATGATAACGCGAGGCGTTGATTTAGGGTGAAAATATTGGTCTGAGATGTGCGAACGTGTGTGAAGACTATACATATTTAAGTCACAATAGAAGCAGCATCATCAACCTGTAGTTCCACAACCTTATCAGCCGTAAATTTAAAAGCTTCGATGTTCTCGATGAAGTGGGCCGAAAACACCAACCAGTGTTAGCCAGTCGTCGACGCACCCGGTACTTGACGACACAACCCGCCGCGCTGGCCTGCAATGAGACGAGTTGATCTATTGTAACCTCTCTTGGACAGACCGGTAGGCGGCATTGAGGTAAGCCCTGACTTCGATCCCACCTGTGACCGGCTAGCGAATATATACAGTGAAGTAGAAAAGGTTATCGCAGAAGAGATTTCACGAGCCTGCTACCTCACCCGCGGTGAAGTGCTCGGGTTAGTGCGCCAAGCAAGAGCACCATGATCACTGCAAGCCAAGCGGGACTACTTTGGCTTGTATAAGACTCTGCTTTGATCATTAAAAGAAACACACAAGAGGCTAGAAAGAGCAGAACGAGAGCCTTCAGCTTAAATCGTGCGACCTTGTAGGGCGCCGAACCTGCTCAGTGACGGACAGGTAAAGAGCCACCTAACTTGTCTCTTATTCAATCGTGGCGTTGCGGCCTTACGCCAATTGTACAGCATACGCTTATACTGGAGCAGCACAACATTAATCTGCCGATCACTCTCATAGAGAAACAACTCAGGGCCCGATCAGGCCAACTGTGGGCATTAGATACAGTCACTCCCTCTCTTGGCGGGAACTCTATTTCTTTAACGCCATTGGTAATGTAATTGGGTGCATCATTCCAACGGGCGGAAATGGGTGGCTCCCTCACGAGTGTAATAGCAAGTTTCTTTGATGAGGTAACCTTGTTGGTAGACTGTCAGCATGGTATATTGCAGATTAAACAAACCGTGGAAACTCCACAATGGGCCCACTAAGCTGGGTCTCGTTTTCCGTGCGTACGCCCAACAGGAGTACAAACCTAAGTGCCATCCAGCGCATTACCTCTATAGTATAGTATTACCTCTATAGTATAGAGCCTCAAAGGGACTTTAGAGAAACACCAGGAAGACCAAAACCCAAAACCAAAAACAAAAAATCAGGCTTGATGGTCGATTGGCTATTCCATTCCGGCCAACCATAGTTCTAGTGTCTTGGCCTTCGTACTCATTACCCAGGAACGACGTTCACAGCGCATATAACGAAACAGTACGGACGGCACTTAATTATCTTTACGTGGAAGTAGGCAATGTCCAAAGACTGTCCGTTTTCTTAGCAGTGGTGCTCATCGGGCATAAGATTTTTCCGGGGTTAATGTTTTGTCTTGACATGGGGTGGAGTCACCTCACGCTGACAAATTTTAACCAGCTTGAGAGGAGTTTTTAATGATATATAAAGCGAGCGCTTTGCTTATTTATCCGAGCAAGTGTCCGTTTTCTTAGCAGTGATGCTCTTCGGGCATAAGATTTTTTCGGGGTTAATGTATGGTCTTGACAGGGAGTGCATCATCTTACGCTGAGAATTTTTTAACCAGCTTGAGTGGTTTTTTTTATATACGAAGGCGAGCGCTTTGCTTATTTATCCGAGCAAGGAGCCGCTTTGTGCATCTTCCGTGAGGCTGGCGGGCAGCCTGACCTTCCTTGTATCCGCCACTCAGATATAAATATTTTATATCTGAGTGGCAAGCTAGGGTCGAACGAGCCAGGTGGGAGGTCGGAGGGTTGGACGTTTCCAATGCCTTGCACTTTTGGTTTAGTCCCTGCATGTAACGACAGTCGCCACGTATACACCAGGTACATAGCTTATCACTATCTTGCATGTTCAAACGCCTCTTTTCACGAGGAGTATGAGTTGTGCACCTGCCCGTTCTGCCTGCAGATATGTGCCAAGTACCTTGCAATGGACTGCACAGCACTAAAATAAAAAATCGTTGCATCACTTCTTTTGCATAGAGCATTATACCTTATTACATATAAGCGGAATAAAGACACTTAACTGAATAAGTGTCACACTTTTGTGACGAAAGCCCTTTTTCTGCTACGCACCGCCAGAAACCGCTAATCTACGTTATCACAGACACACTCCTGGTAACTGGCGTGCTGCAAGGGCAATAAATCACACTCCTGGTAACTGGCGTGCTGCAAGGGCAATAAATCACACTCCTGGTAACTGGCGTGCTGCAAGGGCAATAAATTACACTCCTGGTAAACTGGCGTGCTGCAAGGGCAATAAATCTACGTTGCGATTGCAACAGAGGGCTTCAGAAATATTTAAAACGATTGGATTGGTGGAAGGACCATTATAAAGACTTTTAAGACCTACGAGGGTCTACGGTCAAAGTAATTATACATACGTACACGCCGATCGATCATTGAACACAGCTCAGTAACGACCGATGGTGCCAGGACGCCGTGACTAACCTTAAACCAGAGGACCGCAGCGGTCACTGCGACGAGTAAGAGCACCACCACAAAGACAGCGGTGCCGATTGTGTACTTTTGTACCACGCAAAAAAATCCATCGAGCAGAACCAGCAGCACCGTAAAAGCGACGCGGCAGCAGCAGCAGCGATGCGTCCGTAGATGTAGATCCATCCAACCGTCGGGGGTGGAGCAGTGTAGCGCAGCGCAGACATCAGGCACCGTTCGGCGAGCGTAGGCCAAAGTAGTCATGAGACAACAAGTGAGAAAAAAACGTATACTCCTAACCCAAAAAGAAGAGCAACGCTAAACATACTATTGTGGGTCGTGGGCCATTAGCAGTAGCAGAAGCAGCACAGCTAAGCACAGCTGGGTTTCACAAACAGTTCTCTAAAAGTTAGCCGCCGCATAGAGGATTCGGTGGCGAGGACTAGGCGTGTAAAACTAACTGTTTTTATGAAAACGTTTGTTGCAGTTTGAATGAGAGAGCAACACTAAACATACTATTGTGGGTCATGGGCCATTAGCAGTAGCAGAAAGCACAGCTAAGCACAGCTGGGTTTCACAAACAGTTGTCTAAAAGTTAGCCGCCGAATAGAGGATTCGGTGGCGAGGAATAGGCGTGTAAAACTGACTATTTTTATGAAAACGTTTGTTGCAGTTTGAATGAGAGAGCAACACTAAACATACTATTGTGGGTCATGGGCCATTAGCAGTAGCAGAAAGCACAGCTAAGCACAGCTAGGTTTCACAAACAGTTCTCTAAAAGTTAGCCGCCGCATAGAGGATTCGGTGGCGAGGAGCAGGCGTACACCTGACTGTTTTTATGAACACGTTTGTTGCAGTTTGAATGAGAGATGTTCGAGCGAAGTAAAGGAAAGTTGCTATTGTAATATCCGAGTAGATTAGGCGTACGGGCACAGGGGGGGGGGGGGGGGGCAAGTCGAGACACACCGAAATACGTACATTTGAATGTATACATCTACTGATGGCCCGTGGCGAATTTTTGCTGCCGCCTGGGGGCGAATTTTTGCTGCCGCCTGGTGGCGAATTTTTGTGGCCGGCTGATAAAGCACTTTTGCTGCTG
The DNA here is from genome assembly GCA_003439945.1 of Dermanyssus gallinae. NCBI lineage: Eukaryota > Metazoa > Arthropoda > Arachnida > Mesostigmata > Dermanyssidae > Dermanyssus > Dermanyssus gallinae. The sequence continues at coordinate 37,553 of QVRM01001150.1, read as the reverse complement.
GCCGGTGGTGCAGTCTTGATGCCGACTGATGAAGCACTTGTGCCGCTGGCCGGTGATGCAGACATGATGCCGTCTGTTGATGTAGTCGTGCTGACGCTCTGTGAATCATCTTTGCTGCTGGCCGGCTTCGTGAGCCTCATTGAAGCCTGGGCCTCCGACCGAAGAGTCCTGGCAGATTTGCTGATCATCGCGCCCAGGTGAGAGAGCGGCGGCTAAACTTAGCGATTGTGATCTGCTCCGGCAGGTAGGTGCAAGTTGGCAGTAGAAGACACGCTTCTACTGCTTCTCCCACACGCCACTACTCGCTCGGTACTTCGTTGTCCACGGCGAATTGGAGTGAAGGAGACGCAGTGGAGAAACTAGTAGTAACCTGGCGGCACAGTCTGTTTATATCGACTGGAAACGGTTTGGACACAGAACACTATTTGCCCCACCTACGAGAGGCCGTCACGAAGGCGTTATAGTAGACCTAAGACAATTTACAGTGCCTGGCCGACGGGCCCCGGTCGGACCGACAGTGCATCGTCGACCCAACAATCCGATCGATTTAAATTACGGCGGTTCAAGGGGGGGGGGGTCAACGCCGACTGGAAACGATTTGAACAGAATACCATATGGACCACCTACAGGAGGCCGTTCCGGAGACGCTATAATATATGAATAAGTTTTTGTTACGAATATATAAAAATACGACCCAGTCGAAAGGAGAACGATGCACGATACGCCGCAAAATAACCGTTTTTTATATAGTTTTATCCTGTCTGCAAATGTTATATACTCGCATGCGACTTACCAAAACGTAAGTCGCATCTCCTCTAACAGTAGGAGCCGTGTGCCACCTTCACGTTCAATGTCTAGAATGTATATATCGATATATTTAATTATTCAAATTAGTATTCTGTGTAGTATCAGTTTTCTTTGTCAGTCTACGGAATCTCGGGGAGCTCACTAAGCTCACAATGTTCACCCTCATAGTCGAGAAGCTCACACAAAAATTCCTCCGTCCTTCCCCACACATTGCGCCTGCGGTCTACGTTTATGTAGGTAGAATGGTGATCTATCTACTGGTCTATCACGGACCCCCGCAGGTGGAACTGTCAACAGCTGAAACCATCGGCCTGCAATTTCTCGTGCTGGTAAATCTCGTGTACTGGCGCTAGGTTTGTTGCTCCTCTAAGTCCCTATTTGTTCCCAAGAAGTAGCCGCAAAGTTCAACGACGCAGGATGACGGCGACTACGCAAAAGGCAGCATAAGTGAACTTTGGCCTCAGGGTATCTTGTTTCGTCGTCGTTAGACTGGTGGTGTTCCCTATGAGAAAATGGTTATGAAAGATGTTATAGTGCCCGGCGGTTCGGTTTTTCGCAAGTAATTGAAGAGATCCAGAGATGCTGATGCGGGAATTAGCAGGTCTCTGGGGCTGCTTCTTGTGTGGGAGAAAGAGGAACTTAGAGAAGCAATCGACCTAGCGCCAGTACACATGTTTACGTCAGTGAGCATTGCAATTCGCACGGCGACTTACCAGCACGAGAGAGACTGCATGGCGATAATATGCGAGGGTTCTAGCTGTTGACAGTTCCACCTGCGAAGGTTTGTGGTAGACCAGTGGGTTACTATTCAGCATCCATAAACGTATACCGCCGGCGCAATGTGTGCGGAGGAACGATTGGTGTGAGAACTTCTCGACTATGAGGATGAACAAAGTCATCTGTTATTGAAGAAAGGGATTTGCAGACTATACTGAACTTTGAGGAACCGGGAGGACTGGCCCTCAACGCGGCCAAGTGCGAGGTTTTAGCTGTCGGAGGTACATCTCAAGATCAAGCGCAGGCCATACAAACAATCATGGAAGCACTTCCTGGGATATCTCGTGTAACTCAGAATAACCTAGATGTTCTAGGTTCTCCTGTAATGTCCGAAGGAATTCCACGCGCTCTTGATGCCAAACGAGAGATTCTGGTAAAGATTCGCCCACGTCTCACAAGTATGCACCCGCAGGTGGCTCTGTGCCTTTGGAGACACAGTCTTGGTTTACCAAGATTTGTCTACCTGCTACAAACTTGCCAGACTCTAAAACACATGGAAGGCCTTGCAGCCTACGACGAGACCACCAGAGACATTCTAAGCGAAATACTAAACATTGACTTAGAAGGAAACACGTGGAACAGAGCTAGCCTTCCTATCGGAAACGGAGGCCTTGGAATAAGAAGAGCCACAGATCAAGCTGCAGTGTGCTATGCTTCATCCCTGAATCAATTTAGCTTCCTGGCGGAATCACTCATCGACGAGGAAGCAAAGATTGGACTGCAAAAGGCAGCAATAGTGGCGGATACCACAGTCAGAAGTCAACTCGAACCCCGGCCCTTTGAGAGAACACGTGAGTCAAAATCTTCTTGACGGTTGCAAAACTAAGAAGTCCGCACGAGATATAACAGATAGCCTAACATCAGCAAGAGAGCGTGCCGTGTTTCTAGCGGCTCAATATCCCTTCAGCGGGGGCTGGCTTCAAGAGCTGCCCTCCTGTCAGCTTGGCACCATGCTGGACCCAAACTCTTTCCGCATGGTGTCAGCCCTTAAAATAGGCGCCCCCGTCTGCCAGCCCTTCTCATGTCTGCGATGCGGCCAACCTGTTGACTCTGACGGGTTAAACACGTTAAGCTGTCTCAAAAGTTCCGGCAGAATTACAAGACACGCTGAACTTAACGCCATAGCTAGAAGAGCTCTTAGAAGGGCAGGGATACCATCTACACCCGAGCCGAATGGCCTTCATGGCAGCAGTGAGCTGCGGCCTGACGGGGTCACCATCCCGCTGTGGTCACACGGAAAAAGCCTTGTATGGGATGTAACGGTTTCATGCACGGCGGCCTTATCGTATCTACAACACAGCGCCTTGAGTCAGGATGGGTAGCCGAGCGCGCGGATTCTGAAAAAACGAAGGAAGTATCTCGAGCTATCTAGAAGCTACCACTTTGTACCCATTACATTAGAGACGCTCGGCCCCATCAGCTCAGGTACAGCGAAAATCCTGAAAGATATCGGAAAACGCATAGCAGAAGTTACGGGGCGATCGACGCGAGGCCATGTTTTTGAGACATGATGTCTTTGGCCGTTTGTAGAGGAAATGTGGCTTCCATCATAGGCGCCATGAGTTGATGGAAAGCGACCGGAGCAGGATAAACCTGGCATAAACGTTCATACCTCACAATTGTAATAACTGAATAATAATAATACTAATAATAATAATAAATTATAATTATTATTGTTAATATTATACTAGTATTAGTAAATGTAAAAGCGAGTGGTGAAATTATAATAATTTCAATATCAAAGATAACAAATATTATTGAAATTTTGAAAAATCGTAAAGAAAAAGAAAATCGTGTAATATTAATAACATCAAATCCACATTCATATGTGGAATATTTTTATATTTTAAAGTTTATTTTTTTAATTTAAAATTAAACTTCTTAATACTAATAAGAATCTTAAAAGGAATAAAAAAGATATATAATATAAATATTTCGATAGAAATAATAATATGGCAGAATAATGCAGTAAATTGTATATTTACTTATGAGTGAAAATGATTAAGTTTAAACTTTTTTAAATTTGCAAGATGATATTTTATATAAATTATTAAATTTTTAATTTATATGTTCTTATGTTTTTTTTTTTATTTAAAAAAATTACTTATTGGGAATTAGTTATACTACATTATTGTATTTATACTAATAAAAAAATAATTTCACCAATAATTAATTAAATATAAAAATAATCATACAACATCTACAAAATGTCAATATCATGTTGCTAATTCAAATCCAATATGATAATTTTTATTAAAATGGAATTTGATAAAACTATTTGCTTTATTATAATTTAGACGAATATATATAATGCTTCACGGCGTTGCTGCTCGTCGACCTAGTTGCTCCTTCTGCGCGCCGTAGCCGCTCTATCGCTCATGCCCGTGAGGAAGTCCTGCCCGCTCCCTGGCGCGAAGATCCGGGTCCATCCAGAGTCTCATAGCTCCGAGCACTGAGGTCGCGTTACCTCTTTGGATCTCCAGGGACAGTCGCTGAGAGAAGAAGGCGTGCGCCCTCTTGTCCATCGTCGCCTGCCGTAACGCGTCGCCAACCCGAGAGATCAATGTTACCGTGAGGGGCCCAGGGCCACCCATCGTCTCGAACGCAAATGGCGAAAAGTGTTGCGCCCGACTTAGGTCTGCATACTTTCTTATCTTTGAGGTCTCAGCTCGCGAAACGGCAGTCCCCGGGCGGGACGCGCCGGGACCGACAAGGGAAGGGGTCAGAAAGTCGGTCACCGTCGCAGCCCACACCAGGGAACGACCCTTATAGAAGGGTATCAAAGTCATACCGTCGGGGCGCTTACCGTCGTCTCTTGAAAGCCCAGGTGGTTCCAGGACGCAGGGAATCCCCGCCCTCCGCAGCGATCTTGCAAGCATTTCATTAAGGGCAGTGTGTCTTGGGCGCCGGCCCGCTGCGTGAGCGCAAGACAAGCCGTGTCTGGCGAGTCGCCCGACGGGCTTGCCACAAGAGCATCTGTGTGGCTCAACCAAATCAGCCCCCAATCTCAGGCCAACGCATATCCGGGTGGATTGGTCATCAAGGCGGGTACCCAGTGAGTCAGCGGGTAGTGCATGCAACCAGTCGCTTGCTCCTGGGCGAGCGACAGCTAGAAGGCGTGCCTTGTCCTGGTCATCCCCGCATGCCCTATGGCAGGCTAGTCTATCGGGACCAGGCGATGAAGCTTGAAGTCCAGTCACTATATCGTCACGAGCCGCCTCGAACATTGCCTGGGCCGCCGGCGGGAGCAGGCGCTGGACATTTTCCGACGTAGCATGCATCGAGGCAGCCACGGCCGGGCCCGCCAAGGATCGAGCCGAGAGGAGACCAAGGCCGCCCATGGACGTGTGGAGGGCCGCCTGGCGCACCTCTCGTGGTCGTAAGTTTAGACTCAGCACCGTCTGTAAGGCCTCCACCACCTGGTCGTCAAATGGTTGGAGAAGATGGTTCAAGTCGCCTGAGCAGTCTATGGACCGTAAAATATGTACGATGCGGCACGCGGAGAACGACGAGCGAAGCAGGTAGAGTCCCTGGTGGGCTCCAACAAGCGGATGACGTTCCTGCATCGCCCACAATCTGTCCATCAAGGGGTCGAGTTGTCCCGGCAACGCAGAGGGCAGAACCAGTGCGCCAAGAAGGTTTATTTCGTGGTCAGACATGACTCTACACCCCGGTAGCAGCTCGAGCAAGGCCCTCAATGAGGGGTCGTCTGGGTCTGTCCCCGGAGCGAACACCTCGCATTTGGCCGTATTCAGCACCAGACCACTGACTGCCTCGAAAGCAAGGACTCCGCGCACCTCATCGAGCAAATCCACCATCGGTCCACCAAGTGTGCCATCGCCTAGGTACCAAGCGTTGAATGACACTTGAACGGAGTTAACCAGCTCACGTATCCCCAGGCTGAATAGGGCCGGTCCCAAAGGGTCCCCCTGCTGTATGCCCGATGCCGAAAATAACGTCTCGGCGCTAAACAACAGGACGGATGGATCCGTTCCGCCCGCCATGCCAAATCCCAGCTGGTGCGGGCCAAGTTGTTCCATAATAAGTTTTTTGGCCTCGCGGCAGGCTATATTTGCTGCGATCCTCCGTAACGTAAGAGAGGAGGCAATGGGGCGAATTGATGCGTCTTTTTTGCGCAGTGCGAATAGGTTGGCGCCGAACACGATCGCCCTGACCTCAGCCGGCAGTCGGCCCCATCTCAGGACGTTCATCACTCTGGCAAGTGATGCGGCCAGTCTCCCGGCCACCGGTCCGATCCCGGGGGAAAGGAGATCCTTTAGATGGCGCGGGCGGAGACCGTCAGGACCAGCGGACGAACTGGCCGGAAAGCCGGCTACAGCTCCCAAGACGTCATCGACTGAGGTTTGATGCTGCGTCATCGAGTAAGGAGGGGCAGGAAAAGCCAAGTGCGGCGGAGCAGGTGGGTGCTTGGTGGCAAGCGAAGCTAGGACTTCCGTCCCCCGAGGCAAATGAGTCGGTAGAGCATAATAGTCGGGCCGCCCCGGAAACGTCTCCCTCAGATAGCTTGCTCGAAACGCGGCGTGCCGAGTCCTCAGGCGAGTAGCACGGGTCCGTTCTGGCTCTTCTAATACCTCCTACGCGATACTCGAAACGCCAGCTATCGCGAAATGCACGGAGGTTCGATCGGACAGTCGCTGCCAAAGAGATTGACGACAAGGTGCGAAGTGGCAGTTGAAGGACCACATAAGCGAATGACAGGAGCGACTCCCACGAGGGGAGGTCGTTGTTGGCCGCCACAAGGTCGAGGACGTCGCAAAGGAGCTCGGCAACCAAAGGCCTCACCGCCCGGGGAACCACGCGCATCACCCTTGATTGTTAGGTCGCAATGTTGAGCCTGTCGACCAGCGGCTGTCTCGGCTGCGACGGGAGTGTTGGCGCGGAGGATACAGTCGGAGACGGAGCGGCAGTCGCAGACGTGGAACGGCATCTAGCTTGATGAATGGGGAGACCGCGGCGGGTGAAGTCCCGGCCGCATCTGGGACAAGTAACCCTTATAGAGAGGTTACCTGCTGCTAAAGCGCTCTGGGGAGGGGGATAGGAAGCTGAGCCAGGGTCCGTCATTGGGAAGTGGGTGCGGGGGACACCAGACCTTGCAGCAACGGCGCCAGAACTAGCAGCGGACGCAGTGCGTTAACGATGCCTCGAAGCGTGTCGGCTAGCTTCGGGTTGGTACGTGCGAGCAGTGATGCGGCCTTGGACAAAGAACCAAGGTCAAAGTCGTCTGTTGACTTAGACAAGCGCGACCGAACGCGGGGGACGGCGCGACCCTGGGGGACGACGCGGCTCCGCGGGACGGATCTACTCGTAACCAATTGGCGACGGCGCTTGGGAGGGCGGTGAGCAGCGTCCATTACTCGTTCCACTTGTTTAGGGGGCTCCATTTCAATAGATGGCGGCATCTTCGAACGAAGCAAAAACTTCCGGGGGGCAGGGATTGGCCGGAAGGGGGGGAGCACGACCTCAACGGGCGCTGCCGAAGGTTCCGGGGCCACGCCCGAAGAGACTGCAATCACCAAACGGCGTACCGCCGCCGCGTAGGTCCCAGGTGCCGATTCGCGTGGTCTAGGGGGTACGGATTCCGGGGCGGTGACCAGGGTGGCTGCCGGCGCCGACAACTGCGCATGTTGGAACATACGCGACCCAAGCAGGGCCTTGCTTTTCTCGCGAGCTAACGCGAAAACGGGGCAAGACAAGTCCCCTCTAGGGTGAGGGACCCTGCAGTCAACGCAGCGAGCGCGATTTCGACATGATGCGGCAAGATGGTCGTGCGCACCACATCTTCTACACGCACGGGCGCGAGTGCAACGAGTTGCCGTGTGGCCAGTACGTTGGCAATTGAAGCAAACAATAGGCGACGATGCTTCGACCGTTACATCGTGATCCCTTCACACAATAAAGACCTTAGTAGGTGGTGTCCTTTTGAACAGAACGTGTATCCTGCTAGACGGCACTCGGATGCTCTGCTTATCTTTCCACCCAGGCCTCGTGTCCCTCCTTATTTTTACCGCGCCGTACGAGGCAAGCTCGGATAGAAGGCACTCGTCAGAGAAGGCCGGGTTGACGTCTTTGATTACGCCCCAAAACTGATCCATTTAGGAACATAGTCCCACGACCATCACGCCTCCTAATACCTTGAGTGACACCAAATCACTTGCGGCCGAGATCGTGGACACCGTGGTCGTTATCCCTTTGGGACCCCCTCCCAACGTTGCCGCCGGCACAAAGTCATGGAGCGCCTTAAACACTTTCAACAGTTGTTCAGCCGAAAATTCCGGACGCTGGCTCTGCTGCTGCTGCTTGCTGGGGGCTTCGAACGACCAAGCCGTCAAATCCTGTGGCAGAAATCGCACTGTATAAAATAGACCGGCGCCACTGTCAACCGATTCACGGAAACACGAGAGTTCCGCTTCAGCTTTAAGCACCCGTCTAGCCGACTTCTTGTTCACAACTGTCACAAAGCCGTCATCATTCTTCGTGTCACCGGCGCTCCGTAAAACCCCCGCACTGTTAGAAGATTCCTCCGTGTCTGAGGCAGCTCGGGCCCGTTTGACAGCCGGTTTTGGCGCAACTGAGACACCTGGTGTGGCCTCAGCAGCCATTGTCTCCGCCGTCGTTGTGTCGTTGACTGCTGGGCGAAGCTGTTCTATCGGTCGAACAGCAGCATCGCCTGCACCATAGACGGGCGCCGGTGTTACCGGCGACGTGCAGCGCACGTCGGGCTTAGGTGCATCGGGCAACAACTCTAAACGTGACCGCATCGTGCGGCAACCCTCCGCCGCCATGGCAGACAACGCCGCCAGCGCAGCAGACGAGGACGGCGTGGCAGACGCCAGTTCGAGTGGATACCCGCACGAACCGTTGCTCTCGCCGTCCGCATCCGCATCGCCGTCCATCAGCGCGTTCGGAAACACCAAAACGGCTGAAAACCACGAACAAACTCGGAAAAAAATGGGAAAAGTACACCGCACCAGGCACTTGGGAGCGAGGAGTACTTTCACACAAAACTTGCCCGGGAAAACGAGGTAGAATCACCAAAACGAGGCGAATATTCTCAGAGCTCTTGCGGAACACGACCGTTTGTCGCCGTAGCAAACAAACGAAAAAAAATGGAATTTTATAATTCGAAATAGATAAGTAAATTATTCCAATTATAACGTGTAGACCGTGAAAACCTGTAGCGATAATGAAAATATTACTAGAAATTCTGTCGTTGATGGAAAAGGGGGCTATATTATATTCGTATAGTTGACATAATAAAAAAACAAATCTTAGAAAGTTAGTAGGAAATAACCTTCAAATTGTTTTTATTTAATTTATAGTAAAAATGTTTTGGCGGGTTCAAGTAATAGTAATTCCTGAGGAGATTAAGATAATTGTATTTAGTAAGGGAATTTGATTTGGGTTGAAATATAAGATGTTAATGAAGGTCATAATATTCCGATGTTGATATCTGGAGATAATATATTATGGATGTATGTTCAAAAAATCTTAAAAAAAAGAAAATTTGCCTTAAAGTAAATACAAATATACTAATTTTTAATCTTTTAATTACTGATTTTGTATGATCCCTAAGTATTGTCCATTCTCGAATAATATCTCGTCATCAACCTATTTAAAATTATAGATAATAATATAAATGTCACATCAGCAAGAGAGCGTGCCGTGTTTCTAGCGGCTCAACATCCCTTCAGCGGGGGCTGGCTTCAAGCGCTGCCCTCCTGTCAGCTTGGCACCATGCTGGACCCAAACTCTTTCCGCATGGTGTCAGCCCTTAGAATAGGCGCCCCCGTCTGCCAGTCCTTCTCATGTCTGCGATGCGGCCAACCTGTTGACACTGACGGGTTACATCCGTTAAGCTGTCTGAAAAGTTCCGGCAGAATTACAAGACACGCTGAACTTAACGCCATAGTTAGAAGAGCTCTTAGAAGGGCAGGGATACCATCTACACCCGAGCTGAATGGCCTTAATGGCAGCAGTGAGCTGCGGCCTGACGGGGTCACCATCCCGCTGTGGTCACACGGAAAAAGCCTTGTATGGGATGTGACGGTTTCATGCACGGCGGCCTTATCGTATTTACACCACAGCGCCGTTGAGTCGGGATGGGTAGCCGAGCGCGCGGACTCTGAAAAACGAAGGAAGTATCTCGAGCTATCTAGAAGCTATCACTTTGTACCCATTACATTAGAGACGCTCGGCCCCATCAGCTCAGGTACAGCGAAAATCCTGAAAGATATCGGTAAACGCATAGCAGAAGTTACGGGCGATCGACGCGAGGCCATGTTTTTGAGACAGATGATGTCTTTGGCCGTTTGTAGAGGAAATGTGGCTTCCATCATAGGCGCCATGAATTGATAGAAAGCGACCGGAGCAGGATAAACCTGGCATAAACGTTCATATTCCACAATTGTAATAACTGAATGAAAATAAAAAATAATAATAATGATAGTGATAATAGTGAAAATATAAATGTTATTACTCATATAATTTTATATTTAATTTTATCTAAAATACTAGTTATAATAATATTTATATTTATTGATCTTAATAAGGGTCAAAGTCTATAGGAAACAATGTAGAATGGGTGAAATTTTAAAGACATTTAATTAGTTTTGTTTAAATATATTACTACTAATAAAATCAAAACACATTTTTGAATAATTCTAACTATCAATTCTAAAAATAATGATAATTTTAGGGGAATTAAAGTTTTAGATCATAATAATATATAATGGGTTATAGAACTAAGTAAATGTAGAAGTAAGTGACCGGCAATTATATTAGCTGCTAATCGATTTGATAAAGAAATAGGACGCAATAGGATGGAAATAGTTTTAAGGATACAAATAAAAAATCTTAATAGGATAGGTGTTTCATTAGAAATTATGTGACTTATTATTATATTAAATTTATTAATTAGGTTATATAAGTTAAAACTTAGCCATATTCTCAATGCAAGTAGAATAGTAATACAAATATGTCTTGTTGGTGTAAAATTATATAGAAATAGTCCTATAAAATTATATATATATATATATATATATATATATATATATATATATATATATATATATATATATATATATATATATATATAATAAACTTCTTATTATTAAATAAATATTACTGTATTGCTTATTATTAATAGCAGATTTAGTATCTTTTTTTAAAAAGAAAAATTAAAAAAAATTATTAAAACGATTGAGAATAATTCAATATTGGTATGGTATTATGAGTAAATATAAAAATATAACTAATCAATTTAATTTAAACATAAAAGAATAAGAAGGGTCAAAAATTCTAAAAAGATTTGTTATAATGCAATTGAAGTGTTTTTTTCTAAATAATATTATAAGTAAAAATGTATTTATTTTAATTTAATAAATAAAAAATAAGTATAGGTATTATAAAATAATGTTGTCAGGATTAACATTATATATAAGTACAATCAAGATATAGGAAATATTTGGGGAATTAAAGATTACTTTAAAAGTAAATTTAAAATGACAATTTAATGTTATAATTTAACTATTACTTTCATTAGAGATTTAATATCATAAATGATTTAAAAGATCATCACATAAGTTTGCCATATAATATTTGTTTTATAAAAAAAAAGAATTCTTGTTATTTCTATAGTAATGGGTATAAAACTAAAATTAGCTCCACAAATTTCGGAACAATGTCCAAAAAATAAACCTGGTCCTTAAGAAAAAATTAATGATTGATGCGACTTTTTTTGCGTCTATTTTTGTACTTAGGGTTGAAATTGTTCATAAGTAAATTACATCCGTTGATGTGCAAATAAAACGATTATTTGAAGATAGTTCATTATTCGGGATTTTGAAACAAGTTAAGTTAAAATTTCTAATTTAATTTCTTCAGTACTATTGATAACCAATAATTTTTAATGTTAAATTAGGTTTATAATTTCCATCTATTAAATATAAAATTCCTAATCTTGAAATTGCAATGCAAATAAATAAAAATAGGGGTATAATAGTTCATAATATTTCTTCATAAAATTATAATTATAGTTTTCAATAAAGTTTTTATTATAAAATGTATTTATAAGTAAATTAATTATAATATAAGAAATTAATGTTCTAACAATAATTAGAATAATTATTGAATGGTCATGAAGAACCAATAATTGTTCTATTAGGGGTGAATTTCTATTAGAAATATAAATGGAAGATCAAAAAGGAATCAAATTATTATTTAAAAAAGTTTTAGCGGTAAAATAAAAGTATGGTTTGCAGGCGGATGGTTTAATTGTCATTCAATAGAAGTGTTGTTGTATAGATTAAATAATAATGGGTATTTTATTGTTATTGTTTCTCAAAAATATAAATAAATAAAATAAAACTAACAATTCTAATAAAAGATCCAAGACTTGAAATCATATTTCAATAATAAAAAAAATCTGGGTAATCAGAATATCGTCGAAGAATTCCATTTAATCCTAGGAAATGTTAAGGGGAAAATGTTGTATTTACTCTAATAACTATTATTCAAAAATGAATTTTTAGTCATTTTCTATTGAATGGAAAACTAAATATTATAGGGAATCATTGAATAATTCTAGCAATAATAGAAAATACAGCCCCTATAGACAAAACATAGTGAAAATGTGCTACCACATAATAAGTATCATGGAGAATAATATCAATTCCTGAATTAACTAAAATCATTCCTGTAATTCCGCCGATAGTAAATAAAAAATAAATCCTAAAAATCATAAAATAGGTGGACTAAAATTAATATTTGTAACGTAGAATGTAGAAATTCAAGAAAACATTTTAATTCCTGTTGGGATTGCAATAATTATAGTGGCAGAAGTAAAATTTGCTCGAGTATCAATATCAAGTCCAATTGTAAATATATGATGTGCTCAAACAATGAAGCCTAAAATACCAATTGTTAATTTGGCATAAATTATTCTAATATTCCCAAAATATTTTTTCACCGTTTAGTAACAAACGATATGAGAAATTATTCCAAATCCTGGAATAATTAAAATATATACTTCGGGGTGTCCAAAAAATCAAAATAGGTGTTGGTACAGAATAGGATCAAAAAGTTGTTAAAATTACGATCAAATAGTAGTATTGTAATTGCACCTGCAAGAACAGGTAAGAATTATTATTTATTTATTAACACCCGGGCTGGGTAAGTGTGTTTATGTTACATCACAGTTTTCTACACAACAATCGATCTAGCTTTTGCCAGTTCTGCTATGGACCGAACCGCCGGACAAACCGCGGCGTGGTATTTATCACATTTACTCCAGCATTCTTTGCATCGACATTCGTCTTGTGGTTCATGGAAGCCCTCCACATTGCATAGAACGTAATGAAATCCGTGGGCTGCAAAGGCCGTTGTTAAATGGCGATCTTTTACCCCGCTAGCCCTCCACCCAGTGCTTCTCATTGCTGCTGTCCCATAAATTCCTATGTCTACCTCGCTTATTTTGGTTCGCCAATTTCGCATATAAACGTCAAAGGCGCACGTCTTCTTCAGATTCCATCGTTTTAGTAGCTCCTCTGTCAGCAGTGGGCCACCTTCCAACACGTGGACCACCCTATTTCTGCATGTATTTGAAAGCGCAAAAACCCTCTTTAGAAAGAAAAATCTTACCCCATCAATTAAACGCAATTCGTCTACTCCCACCTTATCCCATATTAGTGAAATGCCATATGTGGCGATGGGCGCTATCTGTATCCCAAAAAGGGCTACTGCTGCATCGACCGAAAGCTTATGTGGACATTTAATTGCCGCGGCTGCGATAGTGGCCTTCCTAACCCTCTCCTGGATGTGTGATCGAAAACTACTGCCCCTTGTTGTTAAGGTGAGCCCTAGGTATGTGAATTTATTTACAAATTTTAATTCCTTTCCCCTGATTTGAAGTACGTCATCCCTGGCCAGACGGCCGCCCCTTCGGAATTTCATGGCTACTGTCTTTTCCCAATTAACCCTTAAGCCCATTTCATCCATGAATGTAACTAGCCGATCCATTGCTTGCTTCACTCTGGAAAGGCTACAACTAAATATTACTACATCATCTGCGTACATTAAAACCTTGGCCCACTCTCGAGTCCAGCCCGCCCTTATCCGTTCAGGAAGCCCACCCAGAAAAACGGAAAACAGTAGTGGACTCAGTCTATCGCCCTGCACGACACCTGTAGTTTGAATTACCTCCCCCGCAATGCCAACCCCGTTGTCAATCAGCACCGTGTTTTGTTTTAAGATGCTGATGAGCAACCTTAGCATTGCTCCCGGCACTCCCATTTTAGTTAGCTCTTTAACTATCTTATCCCTTGGCGCTATGTCAAACGCCGCCTTTAAATCTACAAACACAGCATATAGGCAATTCTTCGGCCTGGACAGAGTATCCCAGATTGCTCCGAGCAGCCCTTCAGTTGCTGAGTGAGTTGATCTTCCCTTCCTAAATCCATGCTGTTCCTCTGGTATTACCCCCCTTTCCTCTAAGAAAGACTCCAATCTCCTAGCTATTATTCCTGAAAATATCTTGTATGGACAGCTCTTTATTGCTATTCCCCTCCAAGCCTCTGGTTCCGTTTCTATACCTTTTCCTTTGGGAATGACAATTAATGTCGCTTCCCTCCAGGCCTGTGGAATTTCCCCAGTGTTTAAGCATTCATTGAATAGAGCTTGCCAGCATGGCGCGAGAACTAAGGTATCTTTCATGTGTTCATTCCTTATCAAATCATTTCCGTGCGTTTTTTCCCGTGGTGCTCTGTCGATTGTTTCCATTACTTTCCTAAGAGTGATTGCCCTCACTATCCAAACCCTCGCTTCCTCTGTCGTTGGATCCCAGGGGCCTTCATATTCTACCACCGTTTTCGGGGTTGTATCCGACCCGGCCAAAATCCTCCCAAAATGTTCGACTAGCCTGCCCGTCTCTACTGAACATTGCCTCCTCCCCTTTCGTCTCAGCCATGTATATGGCCGTACTTCAGCCTCCCTTATTGCTGCCCATTCTTTCTTTTCCCAGTACCTTTGCTTTTCTTCTTTATAAGATGCCTTAACCAACCGTTTAACCAACGAGGCCAATGGCCGCATAGCCGGAACGATTTTTACGTATTCCCGCGTCAACCTATTGGCCTGCTTGGCCATCCTACACCGCTCACTAAACCAAGGTCTGTCGCTTCTCTTCTGCACCGGTAGTATCGCAGAATTTAATAACCCTACCAGGCTGCGTTCGTAGCAATCTATGTGTATCGCCTCTGGCACCGGAAGTACTTTGTTAAGCCCCTGTAATAGAGTATTAACATTAAGCCTTCTTCCTGAGCTTTCCCCCCTTCCCCGTTCTTGAACAGTCCCCTTAATTTTCACCCAGATGCCCATCGGTATATGCTTTCTAAGTCCCGCCCCTTCCTGTAATGGATTGTCTTCCCCTGCAAACGTTATGTCCCTTCTATCCATATCTGTTGCAAATAGGTCAATGACTGACGAACCAGAGTGGCATTCATATGTAAACACATTCGCGCTGTTGACTACCCAGCAGCCGATTTCATCCAGTACGTCTAGCAAGGCTACCGTTCTTTCCGAATCAATTCTGTCTAATCTCGCATTAAAGTCCCCTCCTATAATTATTGGAGCCTTTCTCGGTAACGCTTCTATACCCAGCAAGAGGCGCTCAATCATCGTTTCCGTTGACTCCGTCCCCGTCGGTTGCACATAGGTGGCCATTATTTCTAGTTTGGGTGAAGCTACTGCAATCAGATTTTCTGCTACTATTTTAACGTTCATTTCTCCTACGAATGGTCTAACAAAAACTGATACTCCCCCGCTTGGCCTACCGGACCCTCTCTGCAAGACGCCAGTGCATGGTACCCATAGAATCCCCGTATATCAAACTGCTCTCGCGCCCAGGTCTCCGTCAAAATAAGAATGTCTATCCCTCTGTATGCGTCGTCCCCTAGCAGATCTAACACCCCCCTCCCCTCGCAGTTCCACATTACTATCTGAATACGCGCACCCACTACTGGATTTTGCTGGTTCTGCCGGTTCTCGTACGCAAGGGGCCTGTTCACCGTTGTCTTCAGATGTCAGGTCGACTTGAAGCATGAGGAAGATGTCGTTGCACGATCTGCGCTTCTGTCCTGTCGTGTAGGTCTGGCGCTATCAGCGTCATTGGTCGTGGGTTGCAGTAAAGGCGAGGCGGCTGACGGGGCGCCCATCAGCCCTCCCAGAATGCTCGGGATAATTTTCTGAATGGTCCTAGCCACTGTTTGCGCGATGATATCTTTCAACATCGGCATAATATTGGAAATCACCTGTTGCACTATATCTTCCACTTTCAGCAGCGGCACGTGCTTCTCACTCAAATTATTTTCGACGGTCGCAGGTGGAGCACTTGTTAGTGCTGGATCCTTCGGTGGTTCGGGTCTTTGAGGTTTGGATGTCGCCTCGTTGACTTTGATCCCATTTTTTACTACCGAGGACCAAGTGCGCCTTGAGAAGTTATCAGATGCCTGTATGTGGCCCACCGGTGTACAGAGTGGTACTAACGGGGCATCCAAGCGCTTCCCAATGCTATTTTGAGACGACTTTTGTAATAATTCCATGCGCTTTAGTCTATGTGGACATGAGCCCCAGGTGGCTTTGTGTTCTCCAAAACACAAGCTGCACCGAGCCTGGGCTTTGCAATCCTTTCTCAGGTGCTCCGTAGAGCCACACTTTCTGCTGGAACAGGTAAGAATAGAAGTAATAAAATTGCAGTAATAAGAATATCTCAAGTAAATAAAGGTATAATTTCTAATTGCATAGATTTGGGTCGTATGTTAAATATAGTAGTAACAAAATTAATTGCTCCAGTGATTGCTGGTAGAAATTCCAGCTAAATAAAGTCTAAAAATAGTTAAATCAATTCTTATTCTTTTATGAAAATTGAAAATATATAGGGGTGGGTAGATAGTCCAACCAGTACCAGTACCTCTTTCAATTAGAGAGCTAAATAGTAATAAAGAGGTTCTTAGAATAAGTAGTCAAAATCTTATATTATTTAATCGTGGAAATGCCATATCAGGTGCAGTTAATATTAATGGGGATAATCAGTTACCGAATCCCCCAATTAATGTAGGTAATATATATGATGATTTATTAATTATTTACAATACGTTTGCACACTCGGCAGTGCTCGCCTTAATAAAAATGGTAGTAAAAAGGTGTCACGTGAGGTTAAGAATCAGCTGTCCGTGTCCTTGCTTGATGGTAGCCCCCGCTCTTATGGACCCGATGCGAGCGGTATATCCTCAAGGTTCTTTGCAACGTTAAAACGGTAAGATCCATAAGATTCCTCTTCGTGACGCCGAGCCCTAAGAGCGGCCTCGCAGATTTGGGGTCCCATACACCACTCATAGAGATAGTGATGGATCCGAATCTGCGAGGTTTTTGCGGGTCGGGGAGCGCCGCTCTTAGGAACTCGACGTCATATTTGGTGATCTTGTCCTGCCGCGCTTTTGCCAGGTCCCGGTTCGGGCCGCAAACCTCGGCATCTAACAGACCTTGGTAGGTGTTGTTATTACGAGGTCGGGCTTTAGACCCGGTGCGCCTGGTCGACGGAATACTCGCTCACGAACCACCTCATGACCCCTCTCGCGGAGAAGACGCGCCACGCGATCACAGACGTCGTCATGTCTTTTGATAGTTTGTTTGTGCGTTGTATCGCACATCTGAGCGACATGAGCCAACGTCTCAGGCGCACGACACCCGTGCCTACAACGTTTGTTGTAGCCCGGGCGTCCCCTGGCCAATCTGGCACGCGTTGGTAGTGCGTTGATCCTGAGCTTTAGTAGGTTTAAATACTCCTTACCAGATAGGTAAAGCATACCCTTAATCCAGTTATGTACAAAGGGCGTTTCGTGTGCTTTTTTAAAATGTGCCCCATCGAACGTGTTGTGTAGTTGTTGAGGCCAGTAATCGGTCTCTCAATAGAGGTTCCCAAGCGCTCGCAAAGAAGTCTTGTTTTCGCAAGGTCTTTTTTGAAGTGCTCGGTGGTTAGCATCCATTGAGCCCCAGGGTGCGTGGAGTGTTGTAGTGCTGTCAGGCGGGAGAGGCGGAGTCTGGGAATAAATGGTGGAGGCAGGGGATGTCCAGACGCCGTGTGCTGTGTGCGTGTACAGGTAGGCGTTCGGCACCGAGTTTTCGAGCTTAAGCCATTTCGACTTAATAACCTTTCTGATCTCTTTATCTAGGTCGCTAAGAAGTGCGTGAGATGGTCTGGGACCGGAGACCAGTTTATATAGGAGGTGGGGAATAAAAAAGTCTTTCAAAAATATGAGTCTTTGATGGGGTTTAAGGGGAGCTATCGTGAGTCTGTTGAGTAAGTTAAGGAGTATATCCTTGGTAGAGTCAACTCTGCCATTGCTGTCAAAGTCGACTCCAAGATATCTCTATCGATCGCTCATATTTTTAGCTGGCAATTGCCGATCTCCAACGTTAAATTCTGGTACGGTATTAATAAAACCTCTACCTTCCTTCCTATTAAATAGGTGGGAGATAGTAAAGCTTTTATTAGGATTAATTTCAAAGCCCCGGGATTTCAAAAGGGGGTCCGCAATATTGAGGAGCCGTTGGAGAGTAGATTTCGTGGAGGCTAGGAGGATGAGATCGTCCGCAAAGGCTAAGCCCATAAGGCGAAAGTCATCATTAAGTTGGTACCCGATATGAGTTTTGTCTAATTTTGAAAAAATGTCGTCGAGAACTACTATTAAATAAAAGGGGGGACAGAGGATCTTCCTGCCTAACACCCCTAGTTGGCCAAAATGTGCGACATTCTTGTCCAAATTCTATGAGAGTTTTAGATGAGAGGTACAAGCGTTCGATATAATTAATAAATACCTCCGGGTATCCGCGAGTCCGGAGTGACCACAGGACGGAGTCATGACTCACCATGTCGAACGCCTTACGGAGGTCGATTGAGGCGAGTCTGAGCTCACGTCCTGCAGACTTAGCATCGTTAAGGATACCATCCAGAACCGCAAGATTCTTGAAGGTACCATTATAGGGGAGAAACGCTCGCTGGATTGGGAGAAGCTTAATAGGGTTCTGGAGGCGTCTAGAGAGAATTTTGTTAAGCGTTTGTTGTAAGTATAAACTAATAGATAGGGGTCGCAGATCGCTTGGGGATGTGGCATTGTTAATTTTAAGGATGAACGCTAAGCGAGCTGTTTCATGGGCTGAGGCAATATCGCTAATTAATAGTATGTTAAGAATACAACAGATTACTTCTAACGGGAGTTTACGGAGGGACGAAAGACAAATCCTGTCCAAGCCTAGTGCTTTAGAAGGTCCGCGAAGAGCTACGTGGGTTTCCTTTAGGGAGATAGGGAGGGAAACCTCGAAGAGATCAGAGTTGGGAGTGTATACGGGGCAAGGAAGTGGTTCAGGGGGTGGTTGTCATCATTAAGTTGGTACCCGATATTAGTTTTGTCTAATTTTGAAAAAATGTCGTCGAGAACTACTATTAAATAAAAGGGGGGACAGAGGATCTTCCTGCCTAACACCCCTAGTTGGCCGAAATGTGCGACATTCTTGTCCAAATTCTGTGAGAGTTTTAGATGAGAGGTACAAGCGTTCGATATAATTAATAAATACCTCCGGGTATCCGCGAGTCCGGAGTGACCACAGGACGGAGTCATAACTCACCATGTCGAACGCCTTACGGAGGTCGATTGAGGCGAGTCTGAGCTCACGTCCTGCAGACTTAGCATCGTTAAGGATACCATCCAGAACCGCAAGATTCTTGAAGGTACCATTATAGGGGAGAAACGCTCGCTGGATTGGGAGAAGCTTAATAGGGTTCTGGAGGCGTCTAGAGAGAATTTTGTTAAGCGTTTGTTGTAAGTATAAACTAATAGATAGGGGTCGCAGATCGCTTGGGGATGTGGCATTGTTAATTTTAAGGATGAACGCTAAGCGAGCTGTTTCATGGGCTGAGGCAATATCGCTAATTAATAGTATGTTAAGAATACAACAGATTACTTCTAACGGGAGTTTACGGAGGGACGAAAGACAAATCCCGTCCAAGCCTAGTGCTTTAGAAGGTCCGCGGAGAGCTACGTGGGTTTCCTTTAGGGAGATAGGGAGGGAAACCTCGAAGAGATCAGAGTTGGGAGTGTATACGGGGCAAGGAAGTGGTTCAGGGGGTGGTTGTGTCATCGTTGTGTCAACACTGTTGGCCCAGTGTTCTACAATTTCGGTGGCCTGCATGTTGTGTATGGTGTGTTTGCCGTCCAGCACCTCATGAGCGCATTTGGATCGGTTTTGGCTAAAAGGTTTTTGAGTGGTTGCGTAGTCTTGGCGTCGCTGTTGCCTTTTAGATATTCGCGCTTTAGTGGAAGGTGTTTCTCTAAAGAAACGACGTCGGACAGTGTGTGTAAAATGCTTGTTCAGAAAGTCGTTTAAGGCGATAGTGTGGTTTTCACCTGATAATTATATTTGACAGATGAGGAAGGTCTGTTAAAATTATGTGGCGTTTGGGAAATGTGTTTGTGAGGGCTTTTATTTTGGATATAATCATATTTTTTTTTATATAATATTGGATATTGGATATAATATGTATATATATATATATATATATATATATATTTGAGAGAGTACGTGAGCTAACATTCTTATCGCTTACAAAACTAAGAAGTCCGCACGAAAAAGTAAACAAAAATGTTTAACATCAACAAGAGAGCGTGTCGTCTTTCTAGCGGCTCAACATCCCTCCCCAGCGGGGGCTGGCTCCTTGCGCTACCCTCCCGTCAGTTTGGCGCCTTGCTGGACCTAAACTGCTTGCGCATGGTGTCAGTCCTTAGGACAGGCGTCCCCGTCTGGCAGTTTTTCTCACGCCTCTCATGCGGCCAACGTGTTGACCTTTGACAGTTTACACCCGTTAAGCTGTTTGAAAAGTCCCGGCAGACTTTTAAGGCCAAAAAGAGCCCTGTTCCCCCCCCCCCCCCACTTCCAAGAAGAGCCCTGAGAAGAGCAGGGATACCATCCACAACCGAGCCGAAGGGAATTAATGGGAGCAGTATGCTGCTGCGACCTGACGTGGTCACAATTCCGTTACGGCCACATTGAAAACGTTTTGTATGAGATGTAACTATTTTATGCACGGCGGCCTTGTCGTATTCACAACACAGCGCAGTTGAATCTGGATGGGTTGCAGAGCGCGCGCATTATGAAAAACGAAGGAAGCACCTCGAGCTATCACAAAGAGCTACTTCTTTGTACCCACTTCATTGGAGACACTCAGTCCCATCAGCACAGGTGCAGCGAACATTTTGAAAGATATTGGAAAACGCATTGAAGACGTTACGGGCAAACGACGCGCGGCCACGTCTTTGAGACAGATGATGTCTTTGGGCGTTGGTTAAGGGAACGTGGCTGCTATTATAGGCGTCATGAATTGACAGGCAGCGAACAGAGCATGATAAATCTGGCTTAAACGTTTGTACATGAGAAAATGTAATAAATGCTTCATGCTAGCCTTTGATGGCTTTGAAGAGCTGTGGACCTCAGTAGAAGTGTAAACTTGATGTCTTTAGGCACTTACCTCAGTAGAAGTGTAAACTGCCAATGAGAATAGACATATCTATATAGAGACAGATGCGTTTGTTCAGGGAACGTGGCTGTTATTGTAGGCGTCATGAATTGACAGGAAGCGAACAGAGCATTATAAATCTGGCTTAAACGTTTGTATATCACAATTTTAATAACGAAGAAATGAATAAATCACAAATTTAATAACAAAGAAATGAATAAATGCTTCGTACCAGCCAGGGAACGTGGCTGTTATAGTAGGCGTCATGAATTGACAGGAAGCGAACAGAGCATTATAAATCTGGTTTAAACGTTTGTATATCACAATTTTAATAACGAAGAAATGAATAAATGCTTCATACTAGCCTTTGATGGCTTTGAAGAGCTGTGGACCTCAGTAAAGAGCTGTGGACCTCAGTACAAGTGTAAACTATCACAATTTTAATAACAAAGAAATGAAGAAATGCTTCATACTAGCCTTTGATGGCTTTAAAGAGCTAACAACGAAGAAATGAAGAAATGCTTCATACTAGCCTTTGATGGCTTTGAAGAGCTAACAACGAAGAAATGTAATAAATGCTTCATACTAGCTTTTGATGGCTTTAAAAAGCTGTGGACCTTAGCCTTTGATGGCTTTAAAGAGCTGTGGACCTCAGTACAAGTGTAAACTATCACAATTTTAATAACGAGAAATAAATAAATGCTTCATACAATTTTAATAACCAAGAAATTAATAAATGCTTCATACTAGGCTTTGATGATTAATAAATGCTTCATACTAACCTTTGATGGCTTTAGAGAGCTAACGAAGAAATGTAATAAATGCTTCATGCTAGCCTTTGATGGCTTTTAAGAGCGTTGGACCTCAGTACAAGTGTAAACTACCAATGAGTATAAAAAACATCTATATAAATACATTTTGTAGTTTCTCCAGAAAATACAAAGAAAACGTTTAGTTTTTAACTTAGAAAACGTTTAGTTTGACAACGTTGACAGCATGAAATACTAAACATATCCCACGTGCGTACGTAATGAATCTACGTAAATGATGGACGGCGGTTGGATTAACTTTATTTGTAGTTTCTCCAGAAAATACAAAGAAAACGTTTAGTTTTTAACTTTTGTAGATATTATTTTGTAGGATATAATTTTGTTAAATAGTGTCAGCTAGACAACGTTGACAGCATGAAATACTAAACATATCCCACGTGCGTACGTATCCCACGTGCGTACGTAATGAATATATGTAAATGATGGACGGCGGTTGGATTAACTCATTGAAATCTTTCTTTCTCTTTCTCTCTCTTTCGTTCAGTTTATTTAATTTCTTTATTGTCGTATTAAAAAAAAATATAAGAGCTTTGCGTAATTTAAAACATTCTCGACCTGGCAGCATTGAATAAATAAACTAAACATTATCTTTGTTCCCTCTGTGCATGCCAGGTTGGCGGGAATATCACTAAACTTGCAGAGAGCATGCCCGATAATGCTGCCTACCGGGCTATAGTCACATAGCACGATAGTGCTCTTATTATCCACAAAAGGCATCTTGATAGCGGCACAGCCTAGAGCGTCACGCTTTTGACCAGACAATTTGTGCACTGGTGGTGCATTTACCTTGATTACAGAGTTAGTTACTAATAAATCTTTGATTCATTCCCATTTCTGACGTCTACAAAAAACTGTATATAATCCAGAGTGGGAATTTGGCGGCGTGGTCTAGGGAACTAGTGCCCTAGTCATGGTTGTCATCTACCAGAGTGGCGCCGGTTCAATCCCTGTTGTTGGTCGAATTTTCTTTGAGCGATGCTCATTGAGGATAGATGATAATTTATACCGCTGAGAGTCAGCGGCCATGCTGCCACAAAGACGGTTGGGGAATCCCTAGATATCTTAAAATGTCCGGCCCTCTGTGCATTGAAGATATACTTCAGGGTAAGTGCCAAGCCCGTAGGGGACGGAGGATACTCTAGATCTTGTCACCCAAGCATGTTGAAGCCAGCAAAGTGCTCCGAGCTCGAGTTCCTCACTCCACGCGAGTCTAATCCTATCTCTGCATCTCATCCCATGTCCACGTATGGCGAAAACCTCGTGAAGGATTTTATACGTCTGAAGCATTTTGTCGCGGAAGCCTGCGTGTTTCCAATTCGTGTCTTTAGCGCATCACGTCACCACGTCAGAAGAACATTCTCGAAGGGCTCACACTGGCATTGCACTTGAAGCAGAAAACACATATGCGATTAGCGAGACACTAGCAAAAGCTCTAGCATTTTAAATTAAGCCAAAAACATCTGGAATAACTAGCTCTAAATAGTAAGCTTGACAGCAGCGCAGCAGTTGTGCCTGTTAACTAAACGGTGTCCTACTGTATGCCTAAACGGTGTCCTACTGTATGCCCTAAAGGCAAGGCAATCCAAAAACGAGCTATACAATGTACTATTTGAGCTCGTTAGCCTTAGATGTGTCCTTTGTATTAAATCTTAAACTTAGAAAACCGATTAAACATAGGCTATATGCATATATGCGGCGTATGCAGCGTATGACTGTAGTAGATAAATCAACACAGCAGTGGACGTTCGTTGTCTAACATTGAATGCTAATATTTAGCGTAATACACTAAACTAAATTACCTTAATTAAACCATAATTAAATTCACACGCTTTGCGGCGATACCCTCTGTCTGCCGCTTACGCTATCACAGATACACCTCTACATAATAGTTGACGTGCTACAGCGCGATGTCAGAGAGTTAGAGGAGAAATATTTAAAACTATTTGATTGGTAAAAAAACCATCATTAAAATTCTGGGACTCAGGAAGTCGGTCGAAATGACACCCATGTGTGTACGGCGAAAGATAATGTAGGGATCTTCACTACTTTTGCATAGATTTATTGCTGCCGATCGAACAGTGAACACAGCTTAATGACGACCGATAGGGCCGAGAAACCGTGACTTACCTTAAGCCAGGTAACTATAGCGGTCGAACCCGGTGGCATGGTGGCATGCGTCTGCGCCTCGCGACCGAAGGAGACACATAGGTGCGCGGGTTCGAGCCCCACCGTTGCATATTTGTATTTATGGGTGTCCGTCTATGAAGCAATGCAGGACGTTAAATCTTGGCTGAAAGTCAGCCCCGAAAGGTAACCACAGCAGCCACTGCGACGAGTACCAGCACAAAAACAGCAGTGCCGATCGTGTAGAACCATCGAGCACCACCAAAACGAAACTGCAGCAGCATTAGGTCTCTAGATGGTAATTCCGTGGCGGCGTGGTCTAGGGGATAAGTGCGCTAGTCATGGTTGTCATCTACCGATCCCCGGTTCGATCCCTGTTGTTGATCAAATTTTCTTTGAGCAATCCTCATTGGGATTAGATGAATAGCCATGCCGCTGAGGGTCAGCGGCCATGCTGCCGCAAAGACTGTTAGGGAAACCCTAGATATCTTAACATGTCCGGCTCTCGGTGCTTTGAAGATATACCTCAGGTTGAGTTCCAAGCCCGTAGGGGACGGAGGATAGTCTAGAATTAAAAACAACCTCCTTAAAAAATGTTTTTAATTCTAAATTGTAATTCCATCCGTCGAGGCCGGTGGCGTGGCGCGTTCGCCTGCGCCTCGCAACCAGGAGACACACATAGCAGGTGCGCGGGTTCGAGCCCCACCGTTGCACATTTGTATTTATGGGGTCCGCCTATAAAGAAATGCAAAATGCAGTCCCGTGGACGTTTTAAATCTTGGCTGTGGATCAGTCCGAAAAAAAGTATTTTTTTTTTAAGATTTAGATTCATTATATCAGTGTGCAGCGCAGACATCAATCACCGTTCGGCGATCTTATTGCCAGGATGGCCATAAATAGGAGTAATATGAATAGCCGTAACACTTGGACTGTTTAAAACAACTTTTGTTGCAATTTGAATAGAAGACATTCAAGCGAAGTAAATAACTTAAAAGGCTGTTATATATAATATATATATATATATATATATATATAATATTAGGCGCACTGCTACAGGGGACAGACACGAGATTAAGACAGTACGCCAACATGTGTGTACTTCAGACAATTGCTACTTACTTCAACGATAGCTGGCACGCAGTTTATAACGGGCTACGCACAGAGAAGCAATTCGACACCAAAATTCGTACCTTTGAACGTATAAACCTATTGATGGCTTGTGACGACGCATCTTTGCTGTCGTCCAGTGGTGCTGCCCGTTGGTGCATTTTTACTGACGCCTCGTGAAGCATTCGTCCTGCCGCCCGGTGATGCATTTTTGCTGCCGGACGTTTTCGTGAGGCTCATTGAAGCTTTAGCTTTTGACGGAAGCGCCGCGGCAGATTTGCTGACCATCGTGCCTACGTGAGAGCGGCGGCTAAACTTAGCGATTGTGATTTGCTCCGGCAAGTAGTTGCATGCCTCTTCTTATACAGCAGGGGGGAAATGCTTTCTTATACAGCAGGGGAAAAATGCTTTTCGGCACGCTGTGCAGGACTACACTCCGGCTATGGTGATGAGCTGCTAAAGGCCGGAGGAGACATTCGGGCTCGAACCCGCGCACCTATGCGTCTCCTTTGGTCGCGAGGCGCAGGCGCGCGAATGCGCCACGCCACCGGGTTCGACAGGGTCTCTAATACTATCACAACCTATCGTGTAACTATCAGCACCGGTTCTTGATTAAAACTGTGTACATTAAATTTCCTTGCTTCAGGCCCTCACAAAGCTCATATGTGGGCGCCATCCGTTAGATCGACCGCCGCCGAGATCACATCTACCATCACGCCAATAACTTCGCCACCAACCGCATAATTTACAATAAAGTCTGCGGCGCGCCGTCGAACAGCCTCCTCCTTGACCATCATGATCCCTGTTATTACGCGCGCAAGTTTGTTCCACTGTTTTCGAGACTCCAACATACGTGCGAGAGCATCCTTTAAATCTAAAGCATCTTCCAGCAGCCCGCCCCTTGGTACTCTCCATGCCGGGCAGTGGAACACCCGGTGTTCCGGTATGTCGGGTTACCATGTTGCAGAAAATGCAAATATCCGAATTCGTCTTTCCAATCCTCTTCAAATATGCTTGAAACTCCCCACCATGACCTGTAAGGACTTGTGTGATGTGGTAGGTCAGTTCTCCGCCGGGTCTATTCATCCAAGACCTGATATCGGGGATAAGCGTAAGCGACCCTAACAGGAAAGCCTGGTTTGCCCTCTTGAATGGCGTACCACTCACGTCGCCACTTCTCCATCATCTGCAAATGGGCGTCGTTATGATCAAACAGGAGATCAGATCACACAGCTGCTCGTTTGTCGACCTTGAGATCCCATGGTATGGTCCCAGCCAGAACTAGCGCTGTGGTAGGTGAAAGTCTGGCAGTAGAAGAACCCACACGCCGCTACCGCTCGATACTTCGTTGTCCTGCAGCGAATTGGAGTGGAGCTGCAATAGAAGAGCTATATACTTTTCGGGGCTGACTCTTAGCCAAGATTTAACGTCCATGGGACTGCTTTTCGCATTGCTTCATAGACGGACCCCCATCAATAAAAAAGTGCAACGGTTGGGCTCGAACCCGCGCACCTATGTGTCTCCTCCGGTCGCAAGGCGCAGACGCATGCTACCACGCCACCGGGCTCGACGGAGAAGCTATATACTAACACAGCGCAGTCTGCCTAACGAGTATATAATTATATTAATTAGAACGCGACCCAGTCGAAAACGAAATTATACACGATACAAACTAGCATTCTTATTTGCATATCTTCCTTTTCGGAAGATATGCATATAAAAATGCTAGTTTGTATTTTCCTTTCACCGCTCGGTGGAAGTGCCAGCTGTGCGCGATGCCAGCGGCTAACATAGACATCAGGGGGTTCATGACCAGTCTGGAGAAGGTGGCCATCTCTCACGAGATGATGAGCTGCATGGTGTTCTTCTGTCAGCGTATGCTGGAAGGAGGTCGAGAAGGAGGTCGCCAGCTGTAAGCGCCCTCGCCAGGAGAAGGAGGAGGACATGCAGCTTGTCCGAGAAGAGGCTACCGGCGCCCAGCCGCTCGCTCAGCCACCCAAAAGACTGCGCTTCTTATCGGTGACAGCGCTGTTGGGGCCTTTAGACCGGCACTGAAGCAACTTCTCCCGCGGAAGGCTACCATGATCGTCCGCAGCTGCTCAAAGCCGGGCATCAAGGACATCATTAAGGAGGCCGAGGACGCCATCGAAAGGCCCGCCCCCGGTCCTGTCAGCGTAGCGCTTCACGCCGGCTACCACGAGTGTGGCAACTTTGAGGGCAACGACTTCATCGAGGCCACGGTGGAGTTCGCCAAACAGCTCAAGGTGGTCCGCCCTGGATCCAGCTGAGCGTGCTCTCCGTCCCGCTCTTCAACCAAGACTGCAAGGCTGCCAACGAGGCCCTCTCGCTGCGCGCCGCGGGCTGCCGGCTTCGTGTACGTGCCCCTCACCCAGATCCAGCGTCAGGTGGTTGAACGCGGCTCCTACAGCTACAAGGGTGAGCCGGCCAAGAAAGCGGCCCTGGCGATCGCCCCGACGGGTAAAAGATTTTTTAGGGGTGTCCCTAAGAGATCCTTCCAAGGTCAGCAACGACCAAACTACTCATCAGTCCGAGCACTCGGGCACAAAGGACAAACACAGCGTGGACAAGAGCGCCGTGGACGGCATCAAGACTGCTCTCCGGCAGCTTCTGCGCGAGAGATCCTCCCAGAGCTCCAACCGATCTCCTGGCGAGATCTGAGGTGCTCAAACTCGGCGCCGCCACCGTCCCCGCTACGAAGGGAAGCACCAGAAGGACAGGCAGGACAACTCGGAGTTCCGCGCGCCGCCGAGGGACACTCTGTACGACCACCTCGGCGCGGCTCTTCGGGACAGCACCCGCCGCAGCAGGCCCCGGAGCAAGGGGAGGGGCCGCAATGGGAATTGCTCCTAATGCACAATGGAACTGCGAGGGGATTCGGACACTCGACCTCCTCGCGCCCTCCGCGTTTGAGGGCATTGACGTTCTTGTGCTGACGGAGACTTGGGGCCACGACCTCCTTTAACATCCCCGGCTTCTACTGCGCGCACTTCCCCGCAATCCGGCCTGCCCAGCGGCGGTGTCTCCGTGTGCTATAACCAGCGGCTGGGCGATGTTGAGGTACTTTCTTGCTACGGAAGACATGGTCGTAATCCAGGGTTTGCGGCTAAACATAATCGCAGGCTACGCGCGTCCGCCGTCCAAGGAGAACTCGACGGTGCTGGTTGAAAAGCTGACCCGGTGCTTCAGTGCGCTGGACAGCGATGCGCTCATCATCGTCACCGGCGATTTCAACAGTAGGCTGGACCGCCCGGGCCGATCTGCGCACGAGAATTCTCCTGGACCACCCTGGCCGACTCGGGCTGTTGGGTTGTCACCGATCCTGCAAGCCCAACCTTCGAGGGTCACATGGTTTCGCGGTAAGCTTGCCATCCGAGCAGGTCTCCTACCTCGGTGTTGACAACCCCCTCCGCAGTGGAGGCCATTTCAAGAATCATCTGCCAACGGCTGTGAGAGTCTTCCTGCCAGCTGCTAGGACTCCTGCTCCCCGCCCACCTCCGCTGGCTAAGCATATTAGCTTGCACCACCTACGGGAACGCCTTCACAAGGTCTTCCCCGTGCCGGGAGCTCCAGGCATTGACCAATATGCCAAAGCTCTTACGGAGCTGTTGAGATACGCAGCTAGTAGTAAGCCAAGAAGGGGGAGTCCATGGTTCAACAGTGCGTGCAAAGCAGCCAACCAGGCCCAGCTCAGCGCTCGCCTCCTAGCCGCACTTTACCCGAGGATGCGGCCACTCTTCATCATTCTTAAAGTTGGTGTCGCCGGACGTACAAAGCTGAACGCGCCAAGTACCTGGAACAAAGGAGTCCTGCGCTGTTGGATGAGGCAGAGCGACAACCGTACAAGTGGCTCCGCCGACAGGGATCTCCCACCTGCTCTATCAACTCATCGGCGCTCATCTCCCACTTCAGCCGCATGTTTGCGTCGGCCGACACCATCCCGCGCGGCATCCTCCACTACGAAGCGGCCTGGGACGAGAAAACAATGCTACTACGGGATTCACTCTCCGCAGAGTTTTCTCTCACCGAGGTGCTTGGCGCCATGCAACGACTCCGTCTCAACAAGGCCGCCGGTCCCGACCAAGTCCGTAATGAGCACCTCAAGGAGGCCATGGTACTTGCACCTTGCTGGACCGCCCTTTTCAACGCTAGTCTGCGCGAAGGTCGCCTTCCCAGCGACTGGCAGAGTGCTCATCTAGCAGTCATCCCGAAGGGAAAGGGCAACCCCAGAGAGCCCAGCTCGTGGCGTGGGATCGCCAAAAAGAGCTGCTGCTACAAGCTGCTCTCTGCCATCTTCACCGCCCGCCTGTCTCACTTCCTCGAGGCTCTCGGCGCCATCCCGAAAGAGCAGCACGGCTACCGCGCAAGCAGGTCCACACTGACTGCGTGTGAGATTCCTGCTGGCCAGGGTTCGGGGAGTGATGCAGTCTAGGCACGCAAGCAATTCCTGTACGCCGTCTTTGTGGATTTCCGCTCGGCCTTTGATGGAGCTCCCAGAGACAAGATTATCTTCAAGTTGGCTGAAGCGGGCGTGCCTGCCAACATCCTCCAGCTCATCGGGGCAATCCTGCAGGAAAACCCGATCACCATACAGGATGGGGTGACTGAGTTGTGCCCCTTTGTCCAAACGACGGGAGTCGCGCAGGGGACAACTTAAGTCCGCTGCTATTTTCCATCCTGCTCAACGATCTTCCGCGACCGCATCGTGGGGCACTCGAGAGTCCGTCCGCTCAGACATTCTGCTATACGCAGACGATCTCGCGATATATGGAACAAGCCGATTCGAGGTGTTTACGGAAGACATCGCCGAGAGGGTCAGAAAAGCCCTCGTAGCAGGAATTTAGAACCCACGCTTCTCTCCCTTAACGCGGCCGCTAAACTTTTCACCTTAAGATCGCGCCCACGGCATCCTACGGCATACAGCTTATTTGGGAGAACTTGAACGTGGCCCAGCTCGCGAGGCTGATCGAGTGAATCCCGCCCTTTTCTCAAGCGAGTGCCGGCCTCCACACGTTCATGCCGCAATCGTCTGGTCTATTACTCGCCGGTACCCCGCTTTTCATAGAGGACCTGCAACGCCAGTTCCGGTTGCCGGAAACACAGGCCTACAGGGACTTAATCTGTCAGTGGGAGGTGAGATTGTCAGACGTGGACCCCCGACTTCTTTAGTACGGTTGCAATGACAAACAATGCGTGGAAGGACTGCATCGCACCAACCGAAGTGTGGTAGTACGTATGCAGTGCATGGCTTCCACCATGTTCTCTTTAATACTCAAGGGTGCCATGAGCCGACAGAAGGATGTATCTGTAACAGGTGTGGGAGAGCTTGTGGGAGATATCATGCGGGGGAGTGCCCCAGAGTTGAATCACTGGCCAGGCTGGCTCAGTGACCGTGTTTTTATGTATAATATTTGACTATATACCTAACAAAGGTGATTAATAAATGAATGATGAATATCTTCCTTTGTATGCCCTGCACATGGAGAATTGACCGTAAAAGATGACGCCCTAAAGACGCGCTTCTATTTGCGTCTTTCTCGAAAAGCGGTTGCTGACTTCGCCAGAGGTCGTATGATCGTACTTATCGCATAGATATGGGATGCCACACCACTGGTCTCCTTTCCGGTAATCTCGAAAATGCCACAGACTCCCCTACGCTGAATCGGGAAACCATCTCAGCCTGCTTCACTAGTACCTGTCGATGATCAATGATGATCAACGATTGAGTAATACTGCGGTTGCTGTACGTGAACTTCAACGACGAAGTGTGGCTTTACCTAAGTGTCATTCGCCACTTTTGACGTACTGTCTGGCTCGTGGCGTACGAATTTCGGCAAAACCGCCGGGAAACGAGAGAGTGGCATTACAGTGGCCCACTGTAGCCGCTGTCCACTTCCATTGTGCACCACCACCCTCGGTCTCGACCGTCACGGCTAACCGGTCGACGTCAGGTTGTCGGATTGTGTATGTACTGGCTTTGCGAATTTTTATACCTACCACTAGAATGTATCTGCGACAGACGACCTTTAGATGTCGGTCTTTCTGCACGAATTGTACGTCGAAATATACGAACACTTGTCAGCTTGTAGTTAGGCTTGTACTGTCTTTACTGCCTGAGCTACCCGTCGGTTGCTTCTTCCAAGACAGCTCACCTCCCAGCTGCTATGTACTAGTAACTACCTTGTTCACCGTTAACCTTTTTTTGGCACAAACACTGGCCTTGCGTCTTTGACTGCATAGTCCAGCGTCTTGAAAGTGTCTGCCTGTGAAGATCTGATCTTTCACGTGGTCGTCCTTGACACCGCTGATGAATTGTAACTAGCAGTACTGTCGTCAGAATTCTATAGGCATTCGCATTCTTCCGGTTTATTAATAACCTGCGCGCAACATCTTGAATTTGTTCACTCTTCTCCTCCTTTAGAGCTTGGCACTCAAGTCGTTTTGCTCACTTGATGATCTCTGCTGCAGATAAAGTCCAATGCAGCCAGAAGTTCGCCATACGTCTTCTAATGGCTTATCTGGAAAACTCAGGTTCCGGCAGCTTTTGGTACACTGTGGATGAGAGGCAGTTCAGCAGACACATTTGCACTC
Source organism: Dermanyssus gallinae (assembly GCA_003439945.1). Lineage (NCBI taxonomy): Eukaryota > Metazoa > Arthropoda > Arachnida > Mesostigmata > Dermanyssidae > Dermanyssus > Dermanyssus gallinae. The sequence continues at coordinate 5,720 of QVRM01001150.1, read as the reverse complement.
GGGATTACTCAATAAGCTCGATACAATTCATTGAAGCGGCACACGATATGTAGACCACGGCATCACTTTTTCCCTGAATCTTTCGGAGTTTGGCAATGCTTGCCCGTTTTTCCAATGATGTTTCCGTCCCTATTCATCGATGGAATTCTCCCGAGCGATGTAGTTGCCGAAAATAATAGTAGTAGACGTTTTTAGCAGTAGCAGGACACGTCCTTCTGACGTAGCGGGTTTAACTTAGTGCCGTTTGAACTATGGCGCCCTGCCGATCTTGAAAGTGGAAGCAAGACTTGAAGAAGAGTGGGTCAGTTCGTAACCACTTCGCCGCCACTAGTATGTAGTTAAACTGAGACGTACGCAAGCACAAGTTACGACCATACCATCTTCGTCGCCACTAATATGTACTTGAACTGTACGCACTGACTTATTGGCATAGTCTATTGAACATTGGCTAGTCGATACGTAGGAAAAGAAAACACGGTCACCTGAAGTGTGTCACCGAACTCTGCTGTGCCAGCTGTATCTATTGTCTCAAGATTGTTCTTGGAAGCGTAGATCCGTCTTAGTCCAGGTAGACATCTCTATAGAATCTTCTGAACGTTCGCCAACACGTTGCGTCTAGCCGACAGTCGTGTGTCTATCCGAACTTGCCTAGACACCAGTATATATAGACTAATATGCGTAGGGCAGAGGCCCACAAGATTTTAAACAGAAACGCGCTACAGAAAGAGGAAACTTTTTATCACGAATTTCACATGAGTACTGTCATAATGGCAAAACCTCTAATGCCGTATCTGTCCATCAGATGCCGCGGAGCCGAAAGAGAGTACCTCAGGGCCCCTCCAGAGGCTCCTCGAAACGGCGTGCGAGGTTTCCTGGGCCCCGTAGCGCGTGCCCGGATGCCGTAGTTGTGCATCAAAACACTGGTTGGACTCCCTCGATAAAAACATTAAGGGGCAGAAGTGCCGACGAGCTCGACGGCATCTCACCCTAGCCCGCCGATCCGCGCCTAAAAGAAAGGCTGCTCGACAGTACGGGGTTAAGTACAGCAGGCTGCGGTTCTCCTTCGCAAGGAAATCTCCAGAAGCAAAGGAAACGCTCCTGAAGAGCCTTTCTTGAGGAGCTTGAAGACGCTATACAAGAGGATTAGGGGGATTTCTTTTTTAAGCGTAGGGTAGATATAGCGCCGAAAAAAAAGCAAGAAGCGGTCTCCTCAGCACCTACCCCTTTAACAGCGCCCCCACCTACGGGCCCCAAAAGAAAAATAGGAGGACCCCCAAAAATCACTCAATCACTGCAATGCTGCAGTACGCCCCCAACAGCGAAATGCTGCAAGGACCTGCTATAAGCGAGGCCGTGCCTCTTGTGGCTTAGAGGCACTGCACCGCCTTCCATCTTCGCCTAGAAGATCGCTTTTGTTAACAAGGTAAGGTACCTCGGGGTCACCCTAGACAGAGATCTTCGTGATACTGAACACGTGCGTCGGACTACGGAGAAGATAGTCAAGACAGCCAACAACTTTGCACAGCTTATGCCTGACACCTACAGGCCACGATAGTCTTGACAGCAATTAATCATGTCCGCAACCCAAAAAGCAAATTTGAGCCACCTAGACAAAGTTCGCCGCCAACAGAACCCGCCTGTGTCGGGCCCAAAGGGTCAGAGCCCTTAGGGCGATCGGGGCGGGCGTACCGGATAGTTAGCGCAGCGCCGGCCCTCGTTATCACTGAAACAGTCCCCTGGAACCTAAAGCAGTCGAGAAGTCATAGCATAAAAAGATGAGGAGCGTGGGCACGCAATCGGTCTCTGGAAGCAATAGTAAGACGGTTTACAAGGGGGTGCTCCAGGTGCCACCCTAGTCCTCAATGTCGGACTGGCTGAACCAGCCCGGGGCGAGCTTACCTTTCAGAAGACCCAGACCTACCTGTTCAAAATTGGCAAGGCTCATAGCCCTACATGCATCTACTGCGACGGCGGAGAAGACGGCACCCTAGAACACACTATTCTGAAGAAAAGGCGGAGCAGCTCGCACTTTGCTGCTCTTAATAAAGACAACGGCTTTTAATTTGCATGACATCTCCAAAAAATGGATACGCTTCTCCTGAAGGACTGGGGCTCCCGGGGAACACTCCCGCCAGAAGTAGTAAGCAAGACCCCCTGTTTGATGTGACTGTTTGATGTATAGGGCAAACAGTCTCCAGTCAGGCCCTGGGACGAATCCACGGTGGTTTTTAGTGCAATGAAGCCCTGGCCTTCTTCTTGCACAGAGAACTTCCCAGCCGTAGTAACCGTGTGTGCAGCCGCATTTCGACTTAAACCTCGAAAAAATTGTTAAGTTACTTAGCATGTAATGCTGTAATAGTTTCAGCGTAATACCAGGTGTGTACCCATATTAGTGTAATACCCATATTACCTGTAGCAGGTAATATGGGCGATGCTAATACGATAAGCAATGGTACATATAGATAGGAAATATGAATTGAAATAGCCGTATTAACTTACTCGCAATGTATAGCTGTTCATGTTCCATCCACTACAGAATTAGCCAAGTAGTTGAATCTGTTACGTCGTAGCTTAAGTGCCATGGAAATCGAATAAAGAAAACGACGCTGTTTGCGGTTAGTACAATTTTATGCTCATTTGTGTTATAATTAAGAAAATAAACAACAGATACATCGCTTAACTTTTGTATATAGCAACGCTTGTAATGTGGAAATGGGGATCTGTTTTCAGTGTGAAAAATACAAAATATTTGGCTCGCAGTTTTCTAACATATTGTAACGTTGTTCTGTACCCTAAGTTAACTGGGGAATGTTGATTCAGCCAAACGGTTACGACAACACGAGGGACTTATATGCGACAAATGACAACACGCAGTGTGAGGTCTAGCTCGTAGCGCGGCCGAGTAACGGATGGCCATTAAGCCATGCTTCTCGGTCCCTTAATTCACTCAAGGGGACGCGCCGTAGCGTTCGTGTACTCTTCACTGATCGGTCGGTTCAAACTACGCAAAGGGGAATTCTCGCTACAATATTCTAGTTTACCTCCACAACGCATACATGTACTCACTTTACCTCTTGGTTTTGTATAAATATGGATGGAAAATAAAAATGAAGCAAATTACAGACAATCTTTTAGATAATGATGGCACGCGGCTCTAGAGTACGAACTATATTCTGCTATGTCGCATGGCAAGTCGCCTGCGCAAAAATAAATTTTGCCATTTTCAGACCTCCGTACCTCATCGGTTCCCAGACGCGTTTGTTTCCATACGCCCATATCCCAGTACGTACCATTATCGCTTGGCTACCTCGGATCCCCACATTCATCCCCAGATCTAATTGCTGTCAATTAGTAACACGCGTTAGGTACGTAACGCGTATCACTAAATGACTGATGAATTTTGCAACCGTCTTTCTAGAAACCTATGATTGACGCACGTCTCCTTTTTATACAGGAGGGGGAAAGGCTTTTAGGCACGCTGTGCAGTGCTACACACTGGCTGGTACCTCGATTACTACTAAAGCTTTTGTATTACCTACTAAAACCCTCATACATCCTGTCGCCCCTGTAACCGAGTCCTATAACTGAAACTAATATTGCTCACAGTTAAGGGGGAGAAGTCTCTAATATTATCACAACTCATCGTGTAACTATCCGCACCGGTTTTTTTTTAAAACTTTGTAAATTAAATTTCCTTGCAATTCAGGCCCTCACAAAGCTCATATTTGGGCGCCATCCGTTAAATCGACCGCTGCCGAGACCGCATTTAGGTACTGCCACTAGGTACTCTCTATGCCGGGCAGTGGAACACCGTGTGTTTTTCGGTGTGTCTGGGTTATCATGTTGCAGCAGAAAATGCAAATGACCGAATTTGTCTTTCCAATCCTCTTTAAATAGGATTGGAGCTCCCTATGACCTGTAAGGGCCTGTGTGGTGTGGTAGGTCGGTGCTCCGCCGGGTATATCCATCCAAGACTCGATATGCTAGGGGATAAGCGTCTTGACAGAAAAGCCTGGCTTGCCTCCTTGAATAGCATCCTACTCACGTTATCACTCCTCCATCATTTGTGAATAGGCGTTGTTATGATCAAACAGGGGATCCGACCACACAGCGCTGCTCGTTTGTCGACCTTGCGATCCCATGGTATGGTTCCGGCCAGAATTAGCGCTTCAGGTGTGCTGACTATCCTGTAACTGCTAAGACTCTCAGCGCAGCCCCTCTCTGTGCCCTACGTAGTATATCTCTGTTGCGTTGGGTTGCGGTCGCGTGCTACATCCACACGGGTGAACCGAACAGTGCCACTGACCTTCCTACACTCTCCTATGAGCAATCGTTCTTTCGCCCAGCCTCGTGCGTGTTAGGAAGGAGATGTGCAATCTCATTAAGCACTTTAAGTGCCCTGTGTTGGTGACGATCTTGATATGAGTAGTTCCTTGTAGGCCGCGATCGAGATGGACATCGAGATGCCGAGAGCCGTGTTGAGACCGAGCAAATGGCTTAGTGGCAAAGCGTTTGCCTTGTATTCGGGAGGACTGGGTTCGAGACCCAGAACGGCCACTTTTAAATGGTTTTGCATGTTTCCAATTTAGACAAGGAAATGCCAGAGTGGATTGAAATAAGCCGTGACATGAAAAAAACCGTACACGAGCAATGCCTTACAGAAAATCTTAAAACAAAAAAAATTCCTTTCCGGCCAGACGCACGTCTCTAAAGCGCGTCGCCTTGTATAGCCAATCCTTGTTTCGCTGGGACATACGAGACGAGGAAATTATTTTGAAAAAAAGAAGCTAGTTCGCGGCGTATCGTGCATAGTTTCCTTTCGACTTCAGGCTCGTACTAGGACGAAGTAGTATATTCGTTGGACGGGCAGACCGCCGCGCGAGTTACTCGTCACAGTAGTAGTGGTAGTAATAGGGGGGTAGTCATTGCGTGTAGTAGATTGAAAAACATTTTTAAGGAGGTTGTTTCTACGTGTAGTAGTGGAGCTTCTTCATTGGTCTCCGCTCCACTCCACACTCCGATCCACTCGCTGCCGACAACGAAGTACGTACGCATCGAGCGCTTAGTGAGTAGCGTGCGGGTAGCGCCCGAGTAGTAGTTGTTCTATAATGCCAACTTGCACCTACCTGCCGGAGCCTGCAAATCACAATCGCAGCAGAATCGCTAGTAGAAGTAGTCGTAGAAGTAGTTGTAGTGGTGGTAGTTTAGCCCCGCTGCTGCTGCGGGCTGCAGCTGCCACAGCCCGAGGCATGACGGACAGCCGAATCGGGAATGAGGGAGCGCCTGTCGAAGGCGCTGGCTCGACGAGTGCCAAGAAGGCGGACGGTAGCAAAAAGACTTCAGCGAAACACCACCAGCAACAGTAGCAAAGGTGCATCACAGATCCGCGGCAGCAAATATCCACAACGAGCGGTGGCGTAGGCAATGGCGGCGCGGGTCACCAGCAGCAAACAACGAAACAGCAAATATGCGTCACGGGGGGGCGCCCGTGCTAGCAGTAGCAACAACGACAACAGCAAATATGCGTCACAGGGGGGCGCCCGAACCAGCAGTAGCAACAACGACAACAGCAAATATGCGTCACAGGGGGGCGCCGAACCAGCAACAGCAACAACAACAGAAAATTTGCCTCCAGGGGGGCACCCGCGGCCAGCAGCAGCAGCAACAACAACAGCAGCAGAGCTGCCACAACGGGTCGTAGCAAGTATATGTCACAGGCG
>QVRM01001149.1:0-33333 GCA_003439945.1 Dermanyssus gallinae | reverse complement strand
TTTGCCCAGAAGCGCCAGCCTCGTTTTGGGGGAGGCAGCGCTACTGTATAAGCGCCCAGTAAAACCCTTCTGCAAAGGTACGCAAACCATGGAAGAGTTACCATGCCACGTTCTTTTTAGTGGCTACTGTTGAATTATGGGGATTAGTTTCAGGTTCATTTCCCCGCTCAAAAATCGATGTAAAGTTTGTTCCTATGTGAGGGTTCGGCTGCGTTCCTTTTGAAACGGTATGCAGAATGCTGCAGTTGGAAATTGCAAGTAGTATTGCAAGCCCTAGAGGCATGCTGTCGCGAATACCCCGCAAACGGAAAATAAGCAGGAAATCGTCTTGGATACCATCTTCGCCTATTTTTCAGACACTTTTGCTAGGTGATTGTCAAATCATGAATAAAATGTAAATAAATATAAATGTATCTTTTGTGAACCACTGTTAAACTCCTGGTGGTTACGCTTTTAGAACGTACAGACAGTAGACCACAGCGGTCCCATACAAATCCTGAAGCGTATAAAAATGTCTTAAGCATAAGCATCTGGACTGTAATTCTTACACACAGGACAGTGAAAATAAATGAATTAAGGTTAACCAAATATTACGATTTCTTCACAGGGACTCAATGAATATTATATAATATAACTTTGAGGCCTGGTCTCTTGAAAATCTCCTTCTAACCTTTGCCAGGATGTTCGGTTTTTCCTGCTTGAGTCCTCGATGAGTAGATTGAATAGATCTAAATGTAACTGCGCCGACTTCTGTAAGTTCAGCGTTACAACGTAGGTTTATAATCCAACAACTTTATTTCGCTCAAGATAAGTATAATATAACCTTGCGATACTGCATACCGTTTTACAATACTGCATGCCTTGTGGAATCTCTAAGAAAAGTATCGTCTCTAAGAAATACCCAAGAAGTACCAGCATTTACTTTTTGACTCACTAGCCACAGCAATCAAAGCTCGACTGCGTTGTCACCCAGAAAGAAGCCCAAGCCATCATCGTTTCAAATCTTGAAGTTTACTTGGCCATGAAGCTTCCATGCGAAAGCCTATGCATTGAAAGCATGTCTACAATTGTATATTAACGTCATTACTATTAGAGTTAGCACATAATAATAAACACTCAGAAAACGTTTCACTCTATTTATTTCACTCTATAAAAGAGTGCGTTTGACCGAGTTGACCATTCTCTGCTGGTTTCAAAATGGATCGTCTCGCTATACACCGCCGTACATTTATAAGATTGAAAGGTGCTTTTAAGCAAACAACATCTGCATGTTGCAGCAAACACACCAGGGTGAGTGGACGCCTCTTTCAGCTTTTGCACACAACCTGTGCTCTGAACATCAGCAGGTACTTGCCGTCATCCGTCAAATCCCTTGCCTACGGTGATGATTAAATGTTTATTTTCCAGTTTGCTCAATATGTACTACAATTAGCTGTCGGTCCGGTGGAGTAATAAGAACGGCAAGTTATATTCCCTGTACATGTGTTGTGCCTAAACCTTTACTCAGCACATAACCGAATTAGCGGAGGCGTCATTTAACACAATTTTTTTTGCATATAACCACGCTCTGGCATCTACGTTCGCCTCTTTCAGGTACTTATATTTTCTAGGTTTTTATGAATAGACGGATTTCCTAATCGCTTGACGTGTATAGCTTAGTACACAGATCACTCTTCTATTACATGGACGCGTAGAGCGGCAGCATAAGCGGACATGTTGAGCTACCTAGGGTTTCCTCAACAATCAATCTTCATGGCAGCATTGTCACTGGCTCTTGGAGGTATAATTTCTTAACTATTTTCGATGAGCATTGCTTACAGAAGGACTGTTGGGGCAAACCCTAAGTATCTCAACATGCCCGGCCCTCGTTGTGTTTGAGATATGTCTCACGGTGATTCGAATGGAATCATAGGACAAATGAAAAATAACTTTCTTCTACATTTAATTCGAGGTATTCTGAACTATGGCGTGCGTCACGCAACAGTACAATTTTATGCTGCATCTCGTTATATTGCCGTCACTTGCCACTCCTCGTAAACGTAATAAATGGTTGTGCTTAGTTTTAGTTTAGGATGTGTTTGGCTGTTGGGTGAGTGATCCGAAATTGTTGACATCAATTTGCTGTCTGAGATTCGCTTTCGGTGTATCGGGACGTCTGCCGTACTCGCACATCCTAGTGCGCTGCGTTCCCCGATCATTAAAGGCACTTAACGTGATTAGTGCAGAACACACGTACCTTCATTACTTCTAACGAAGTGGCTAAACAGGTGGCAGGAGGCTATTTCCGTGATGGGATTTCCGAAACGGATAAGCTTTAGCGCAAAGCAACTTCTAGAGCCTAGTGCAGAGTGGTACGTGCCTCATACCTTACAGGCGTTGCTTTGCTACGCCAACGGGGGTAGTGGTTTTAATGCAAAAGCTCTTAGTCATGCAGGGAAGCAATGGAAGAGTAGTAGAAGAGATGTAATTATATTTATACTGTTAACTTCGGTTATCTGTTTACCATTTTAATGTCATGTGTCGCTTAGATGTCGTTTCGTATTGATATTATGTTATATTCTTAGGAGACTTGATTTGAAGAGACGCTCAATGGCAATGTAGTACATCCTTACGGTCCATACGATTGTAGCGAACATGTTTTTACGTGCAGTCAATGCACGGGGTTGCGGCTTGGAGAACGAGACTTGTTTTCCTTTCATTCAGACAAAGTGCACTTTGATAACAAGAAGAATTTTGAGTTCTTATTGAGCACACGTCGGCTACGGGACAGTCGCGTGTGACTCATGGCGGTTAGACAAGTCACATGGTGACATGCTATATGCTTAATACATTGTATTACATTTTATCAGAGTGGTCTATGAGAACCTTTTTAGACGTCGTTGCCAATCTTTTGGTTAAACGTCTTTCTAATAAATAACGAAAACACTTCATATTATAGGCAAACAGAACAAAAATAACGAGGTGTGCATATACAGTAATCTTCTGCTGTGCTGCTATTGGATGGCCTTTTTAATATAGCCACACGTGCTCATAATATTTTTCCAACTTTATCGACTCATGGCAACGCTTTCTCTTCTACTCCGTGTATCTTGAGCAATGTTCCTGATAAACCTTGCTGTCTAATGCGCGCGACGAGTAATAAGCATAGTTATAATTAACGCGTAATAAGTATAATATTAAAATTAATAAGTATAGTTGTTACTACTCATTTGATCTCTTTGTGTGGCTATATTTTATATTATATTGAAAAAAACACAACGCAGCTATTGCAGTACTTCGGGCCAATTTTCGACATTATAGTAGTTTGGGCCAGACTAAATAACTCGGCTTCAAAACTGACTCGTTTAGACATTCCCGAATATGATCACATATATATTTATGAGAAGTGGCTAATTTGCCCCTAATGCTGCAAATCCATCATGATGTTCTTTGCCGAAGTGTCATCTATATTTCCAAACTGTTCATGGTCTCTCGATCTTTCAATTGAAAAGTACGGTCTGTCATAAGTATACAAACATTTGATTCATCCGTGTCTTACATCTTCCATACGCTTGTGCATAAAGTTCCTTCAAGTTCGGTTAACTGTTTTGAGCAGCCATGACATCACCTCCTCAGCATCGGTGATAACGATGATTGACCTCATCGCCCTGCCGGCTAGAAATTACAGATCCTACCGCCACCGTGTCGGCGTCGATTTACCCGCTGCTCTGTGTACGTAGGAGCGGCATGACGCCCCCTGCTCGTCTTAGCGTCGCGGCAGTGTTCAGGATCGTATGGGGCACATCTATGGCTCCCATCGTAAGCTACATTCTGCCCTCTTTATTCCGCCTGTTAGCATTCAGCCCCAATCGACAACGGTGCCAGCCTCGTTAATTAGACGCACTTTGTTGCTGCTGCTGCTGCTGCTATCAGAGACCGACCACCCAAGAATGCTCGCCTGTCTGGCGGTACGAACAGCTGTACTGTATGTACCTCATTGTCGTGGTCTACCGTACCTTGAATAGGCTTGGACAGTCTGCTTATTTCCGGCCGGTTTCTCCCTCAAAAGCTCTCCTAGGCGGTGTGGTCGTGGCCGCACATCCTACATTTCCCGTGCCAGGACGACCTTCTTTTGACGGCGACGCCGACACCAACACCGCTATAATGGTCATCAGTCCAGTGAGGACAGTCTAGGCCATCTATTGTTATTGGTACCACACGGAGGAGATAAAAGAATCGAGCGGATACGGATCGCGCTAGTACCGGCCTAGAAGGAAAGAAGCGTGTTGAAGCCGATATTTGTTTTCAGCTAGCTAGCGATGGAGTCTACAAATGTCGTCAAATGTTAGACTTCATTAACACGTACACTCATCACAGCAACAACAATAGTGTGCTAGCAGGATCCTAGTAGTTCGTTGAGGCCCGAAAACCTAAACAGAAGTGGTTCAATAAAATCAGATCTTGCTGACCGCCACTACTACAGCTAGCAGTAAAACCAATAGCGCACTCCTGATACGACGAAAATTCCGTTTGAAAAACGCTCTGATTTTGGGAAACCCTGTATATTTTGTTTTATTTGCTTTATTTTGTTTACTGGAAAACCCTGTATATATATATATAGAGGCAAAAGTCGTCTGGGGGCTTGCCTCGAATTTGGCCGCGATACCAGAATGGCGGCTTTCACGGCAAGTGTTTGTCAGCATCATTGTTCTACACTATTTCACCGTAATGATTTTACATGAGTTGTGCTATAAAAACTCGTTCAGTAAAAAAAAGGTAGGTGCGTGATATTAAAAGCAGACCACCTCGTTCGTGCGACTTGATGCGTCTGGACTTTTCAGTAGCTTTTTCTTTTAAGAGCAAGGTGTTCGCTACCGACGAGCAAAAGGAAGATATTCTGTAGGAGATTTCAAAGATAACAACCACATTATGCTAAACAATTATGTACCCTTTATATACAATGCCGAAACACCCGAGATGGCCACCTCTCTGACGTCATCCTTTACAAATAATGTCATGTGGGGTAATTTTTACCAAACTTGGTTTACTTTGTGTTTTATGGAAAAATGTTTAAAGCCCTCAATTGACTCTTGTTGTATATACATATATATATATATATATATATATACGAAGGCAAATCGAAAAATTCTGATACATAGTTATAAAACAGATATTTATTCCTTAAAAGTGATTTTGTTCTGTTTAAAACAGCTTCCGCCCGCTGCAACGCAACTCTTCTAATTTCTTTCACACTCTTATAAACGCGTCTTTCAGAATCAAATTAAGTTGTTCCTGCAAATTTGAAATATGAAAAACGAATTTTCCATCTAATAATACAAAATTAATATCGATGTGCCAGTGCGTTGTCGTGATGGAAGATTTAAGGTTTGTGCTTTATATAAAAAATCATACAACTCCACTTAGTGCTGTTTGGTCACTTCGTACGAGACAATGAACGTACACGTGTCCTACACTACTCACGTTAAGTGCTATGTAAAATGTATATATTATTATAATTATTGGGTGATTGATTGCTTGATTTATTGTTCGCTTGGCATGTATACCTAAATACACATGTCACTCTTTTATATCAGAGGCGCTTAGAGCGGCAGCATATAAATTACCTATGCATCCATATCATCCATGTCTATTTCAATACCTACTGAGTATTTGCTTTCCATTGTGATAACCTGTTCTTTGTAATATCGACCGGGTCATTTCCAACATATGGAAAAATCTAGGGCCTCCGGCAGCTCTATATCTCTGCTCCCCCCTAAAGCTATGCATTATTTAATAATATGCTCGATTGACTCATTCTCTAGCCCACACGCTCGACACTCTGTACTTTGCCCCTCCTTATATTTAGCTCTATGTATCCTTGTGTCCAACATCCCTGCCCTGGCATCTGTCAATAGCCCACTCGCTCTTGAATTATCGTGTACCCATTCTACCCCGCCCCTTTTCCACATTTTCTTTCCATACATCTCCTCTCTATGCCACTGATGGCCAACCGTCTGATGACCTCCAGTGCCCCCTTGATCTCCACTGCTCCTATGTGTTCCCCCTCCCTCGGGAAGTAGCTCCCGTTGTCTTGATTCCCCTTATACCTGCTGTCCCACTCTTCCCTGTATCCATATTGCCCCTCCTTTCTCTTTTGTCCATGTATCTGTTGTCCCATCCTGTGTGTCTGTGTCTGTACTCTACCCTTCCCCCCCTCGCTTAAATGCCCATACCGCGTGCCTGAAAAATTTGCGCTGCTCTGATTCTGTTGATTCCACGTCTGCGTCCCTCTACCGTGTTTCGTTCCCGTATGTCCTACTTGCGCATTGATTACTTTAATTATAATAGGCCTAACATTGTGCCAATCGCACGCCCTCTTGCCAATTGGCCGTGCCGCTAGTACGGCACCTACCGCCCCGTAGTGCACTCCATCAGAGGCCATGGCTTTTTTATTGTCTTGAATGTATTCAAGAGACAAGTATTCGTAATTTGCTGCCCTGACCAACTACATTACCTTCCTATTCACTGCCCTGCACGTACCCCGATAGTCTCGTCCTTCTTTAGCATTCACCACCATTGAAAGTGAACACACTGTCAACACCACGTTTTGCTGTTTGCAAAATTCGATTAGGTCCTGTACCTGTGTGCTAATCGTGTTCACAGCACTTTATATGTATCAACCAACATTGACCAAAGTAATCCAAAAACGTGCATATTTTATGGAAATTTGCCTAGAATTCAGGTCTCTTGAGTCGGACATGATCGAGGGTCTCCTGCTACCGTCTGGAGGTTTGAATCGAACACTATCCGACGAACGTTTTTTTGCTGAAAACTCAAAGTTTTTGGAAAAACTTCGCTGTCAGTCATCTGACGTCTGATATTAGCTAAGACCGTTATAATTAATATTCATCATAGTTTCAATTGTGGTTTTACGAATTCAATCATGCGGCTGTGCTGAGATGATGCTCCTGCAAAATAGTGTATTTGCCGTTTTTTAAGTGAGACTTTCTCGGAGACTGTTGCATCAATGAGAGCATGCGTGGTTAGATATTAATTTGGGCAGGGTGTATGCTCAGAAGTGCAGCAGTTACCTCTCCGAGCAATCAGACTTTGATTGATCTCTTCGTGGCGTTTGAATTGACATCGTCGCCATCAGCGTAAGTTGTTTATACGCGTACATTTATTGCGACTAGCGTTGTTGGAGATCGAGAAAAGCGCGCTGCATCGAGTCCCGTCGAAGATGTGCGAGTGAAAGAGTCCCGCATATTGCATGAGGACCCCGAATCAAGCCCGGACGCAAAGAACGAAGCCGAAAAGAGGTACAGTGTGATGAGGAGGGTGAGTCTAATGATGCAGGGTTTACTACGGTGCAATGCCAACGGAGATCGCAGATACCGAAGATAGGCGTGACCAGGCAAAACGCAGTAATATTTTCTGCCAGCGGCGAACAGCTACAGAAATATTTTCAACAAGTCTGTGACTGTATTGTGGGTCATCCAAAGGGAACAACTGAGGAACTTCGCTTTACAAAAACTGGAGAGCTCGTCATTGTTGTTGATTCCGAAGAGAATAGGGGCACCTTGCTGCAAGAGTGAGTGGGTGTTAAACTATCGGCCAGAATAAGTGGAGCGCGCACTTCTGTGAAAGGCAAGATATCCTGAGGTGGCTCAAGCCAAAACCAAAATCCAATGAGCAACGTTGTGTCAGAATCTAATAACGTAATAGAAATCGCTTCTCATCGGACATCAGCTTGGGTCGAAAGCAGGTTGTGTTATACTGCGACCCAATGCAGTGTTTTAGATGCTACAGAATGGATCACTTTGCCGCAGACTGTCCGATTCCACGACCCGTTCAGTTGAACCGTATAGATATGTTAAAGCAAAGCCCTCGGAATGTTATTAAGAGGAAGCCTGAAGCCCTCACTTTACCACTTTGCGCCTCCGTGGAATACGTTTAATCGTCTGACCACATTGGAAGCGCAGTTGGTCGTACATGGTGAAAAATTGTATTAAAGTGAATAAGAACGCACTGAACACTCAAGAAGTTGGCCCGCGGACAAAACCAGTGCAAAAAGGCAAATAAGTGTTACCTTCAGTGGACATCGCTGCAGATCTTGTACAAGGTTTGCTAGACAAGATTGTGCCTTGTATCATCAAGGCTGTTTAAACAGCGTTAACCAGTGTACTTAAAAAGTTGTTCCCCTCTCTGTTCTCCAGAATTATCGAAGAAGAGATAGATAGTGGCTCGGGCAACGCCTCTGCAAACGCTTCTCTTAAAAAAGTTTGCGACGCTCTATTAAAGCCTCCTTGCACGATGCACTTTGCACGCAATTACGTAGCCAAGGTGTAGAGACGAACAAAAGCGGCAGGCCTCCGAGAGGCTCGTCACAGGCTTGCACAGCAGCAACAGACCTACCAGAACGAACACGCGCTTCTTGCAAACATTATATGACTTAAGCACACATTCTAGGAAAAGTCCGCCTGGAGATGATGTCTTTTTATATTAGATAATGTCGTGACTATAAAAGAGTTGTAAAGAACGCCATAAAAAACGTGAAGAACGACAGCCATGCAAGCCTTTCTGTGAAGCGCAACAACGACCTCATAAGTGGCTGCATACAGACGCGTTGCATTGTGTGAGACGCGCGCGTCGCTGAAGCCCGTCAAAGTTTGTAGCGGCGGTTCAGCGATTTCGAAGTAATCGAATCAATAATAAAAGCAATAAATCTTAACCGATTCCGGGCGGGAAATGGTTCTGAAACTAACCCATATGCTTCAACATTACTTAGTCGGCAAGAATGTTCGTTGCACAACAGCCCTGCGATGGTTCGTGTAGTGCAGGGAAGATCGCTCTCGGGGATGCTTTCTCTGCAGCAAGGGTCCTTTTATCCACCAACTCAGTAGCGTCGCTCTATGCCGAAACGAGGCTGGCGCTCCTGGACAAACGTCCGCCAAGTCCACCTAACTTATCCTTTTCCTCGCCTCCCCCATTTGCCGGAGAGACCCATCAGATCACTGTGTCTTCAACGCCATCCGGAGCTTTCCCAACAGTTCCGACGGCGGCCTTCGACCGCGTCATTTGAAGGACCATATCGGCAGAGACGGCGAGGAGAACCGACTTCTTCTAAACCTAGTACGCTTTATCAATCTTGCTATTAATGGTAAGTTGCCTGATTTCGTGCTACCTGTTTTCTACGGCGTTTCGCTTATTGCCTTGCGCAAAAATTATGGTGGCATTAGACCCATTGCCGTCGGCCTGGTACTGCGCTGTTTAGTCGGAAAAATCATATTCAGGAAGAGCATGCCAGACATCGTCGCGATGGTCTCTCCGCATCAGCTCGGCTGCGGAATACGGGGGGGGTGCGGAAGCAGCCGTCCGTGCAACACGAGCATTCGTTGACCACAACAGGAGTGCTCTAGACAAGATGCTCGTCAAGGTAGACTTCAAAAACGCCTTTAACACACTCAGACGAGACCACCTGCTTAGGGCTGTGCGCTCCCACCTTTCTTGACATTACTCGCTTGTGTATTAGAGGTACCGGCTTCCAAGTAAGTTAATTTGGCAGGGAGAATTTATTGAATCATGCTCCGGTGTTCATCAGGGCGTTTCCTGTGGCCCTGCTTTATTTTGCATTGCTATTCATGAACTTCAAGTACGCCTTTCTTCGGAACTTCGACCATGGTTTCTGGACGACAGCACTCTCGCCGGTGATGCCCCGGCGGTGCAGAGAGACACTGCCTTGGTAATAGAGTTTGAGGCGGTCTCAGGACTCCAGCTGAACGACGCCAAATGCAAGATTTTCTATCCCCTTTAAAGGGTCCCTCCTCTCGGCTTCATGCTCAAATGGTGCGCAATCTTCAACCAGATGTCAGGTTAATTGCTGATCACGAACTCGAGCTCCTAGGGGCGCCAATTCTCGACAACTCTATTGGCGTATCTTTAACTAAAAAAACTCTAACCTTGTACGCTGGTGCTCTCGACCGCGACTCTCGGACACTCATCCAGCCCTCTAGCTGCTTTGCGTAAGTTTGTCAACCCCGATGATGGTGTACCTGTTGCGTTGCTCACGAGCCTATACCGAACCGGACCTGCTTCAATTGTTCGACGAAACCTTGCGAAGTACCGTTCAAGATATCCTAAACGTTCAGCTTAGGCAAACCTCGTGGTTACAAGTTTCGCTCCCAACGTCCGCAGGGGGAATGGGGATTCGCATGGCTTCGCAGATTGCCATTTCTGCCTACCTCGGGTCTCTAAAAGACACCGAGACTTTAGTGCCAGGGATCGCACCACGGGATATCTACACAAGCTTCATCGCCCAATCGGAACAAGCCTGCCGCTGCTATGCAGAAAAGTGGGGTCCATTGCCTGAGCGTATTTCACGATTGGTCTTGGACTTGCAAGTAGTTAAGTCGATTCAAGAGCGGTTAATGATTCAGTCGAACAACGTTAAAGAGCAGGCGCGACTGAGAGCCGTGATCGATCCTATGAGCGGAAAATGGCTTCAGAATATTCCTTCATCGCAGCTGGGGACGATGCTGGACAATACTACACTCCGCATCGTCTCCAGCCTGCGTTTGGGGAATCAGTCTGCTTTGCACATATTGTGCAAGATGTGACCTACCGGTGTCTTCTACTGGTGAGTGTGCTCTGGCTTGCAAGATGAGCGCCGGTAGGTTCTCAAGGCATGCGGCCTTATACACCGCGCAATGCAGTCAGTCCACATACCTGCAGTCAAAGAGCCAGTCGGTCTGTCAGCCAACTGCGTCCGGACGGCCTGACGCTAGTTCCATAAAATGAAGGTCGCTGCCTCGTGTACGACGTCACCGTATCCTGCACGTTTGCCGCTTCGCCATATCAGCCAGGAGCCGCTCGCCTCGCTGAAGGTCGCAACTTGGCAAAGTATCGGGAACTGGAGCAAAATTTCATTGTTCAACCAATCGCTTTTGAGACATTAGGCCCAATGGGAAAAATCACAAAGGACTCCACTTTTTGCCGTAGCCGAATTGAGCCGGCGTCAATAATCTATGTACAACTAAACAACCTGAATAAATAAAAAGTTTTTTTTTAATAAAAGCACCGTCTTGAAAAGCCACGATACTCGTTTGTGAGCACAAACGAGTATCTTAGACAAACAATTTACAAGAGTCCAGCCAGACAAGCGCCCCAACTTGCGAGACAAGCGTCCCAACTACCCACGGAATGAAAGACCAGTCTCCGTAGCATTATGCTTAAAGGAAAAGGGGATCCGTTGGTTTTATCATCTTATTGAGGTATCACACAGAACAGCGCAATTTGCACACTTCTATCGGCCATGCTAGTCGGTCGATTAGAACATTTTCTTGAGATTAACAGAAAGCTGCCGGAGCAACAACGTGGCCTCAGAAGGAGGCGGTCAACAATGACAGTATGTGCTGTCTCTCTGCTGTACTTGTAGTCCTCAAAGCTTCTTTTAATACGGCCACACGAATGACTAGACTTGAAAAGCTGGCTTTTGCGAGAGTTCTTTAAATATATTAGATCATATCAGAGGCATTTTACAGGAAGGACAAGTTATCATATATGATAAAGCCGCTAAAGATATAGCGATCATACAGTTCACTGGTGTTGCCCAGGATGATAATCTTAGTCCTCTGCTGCTTTCGGTGCTTGTGAGCAACCTTCCTGAAGAGATACAGAGTCGACACCCGCAGGTGGACGTCCTTATGTATACAAATGACTTGGTACTACACTATCGCAGCCGATTTCTTCTGCAACAATCCCTTGCGACCTTGCAGCATTACGTCCTTCAGAACAAATTGAAGATAAATATAAATAACATAAAATAAATGAAATTTTGACGTGGAGAAAAATTGGCTGCAATCGACGAGCTTTGCTTGAGTTGAAAATCTATTTGTCTTATACCTCTTTTACCTAAAAGTTTTGTTCTCGCCTTGAGGTACGAACTTCTTGAGGCATACTGATGAAAGAATTCGGAAAGAACTACAATCCTTTCACAGTATCTGATACCCTCCTAAAATATCAATGGCCGCTGCCGTTAATTTATTTAACCTGAACATTGCGCTCACTGCTTCTTAAGGTTTTTACGTGAGGTGGCGCCGTCTCCGCTATGTGTTGAAAATTTAATAAATATACACGTACCAAAAACGGCAGCTTTCGACGAGTACATGTCTAAATAGGACAATAAGATCGCAGACATTGACTCGCTCTTCTATGAAACCAGGTAAAGTCGTGTAGTTAATGGAAGCGCTGCAATTATAAAAATATATAGAAAGCTGTGCTAAGGTATGCACCGTCCTAAGGGGCGCATCACTACGTTGAGAGCCTGGCTTAACTTCCACCTCCATCGGCATTTCTCGGCCACTCTCCCGAAAGTGCCGCGTATACCTTCCCGCCTTGCGGTCTCCTTGGCTGTCCTGAGCGTCACAATGGCGTCAAAGAAATCCGTCGCCTTCCTAATATGTACAAGCCTACGCATATTAGACTTGACGTTTTTCTGTAAACTCAAATGTAGCGGCTGTTTTCAAAATTAATTATTGAATCTCACAGGGCTCTGATTTCTGCACTCCAATGTCTGCAGAATACAAGTAAACGCAGCTTGCTTCCGCTGCAGGCCGTAAGAGATGGGTTATGCATATTTTTCCGTCGTTATATATATATATATATATATTTATCAGACAGCTCTTGCATCTAAGCGACGTAGCATCTGGGGGCGGACAGGGTTAGTTAGTTTGCGCAGTTAATGGCCATAGTTACGTGCAATTCCACGACGAAAAAGCCTACACATGCATACAGTGGAGCGAAGAAGCGACGATAGATCATGCATGCTACATAAATGTGTGAAGACGTTTACGTCCTCCTTTAAGAAATTAAGGCCATTTAATGCGCAAGTTTAATAACTCTGTCATAAATTCTACGCAAGAGCTGTTGAGGTGCGCTCACTGAATTGCTTCCGTTAACCAACGGGATATTGTTCTATGCCCGTAACTATTTCTCGCATACCTGCGTGGTAGTGGATTTGAACTGCCACAAACATTTTCCTTACTATTACTTTAAACAAATTTAACTGAGGTGATAAGGCTTCAGTGGGTGTAAAAGACCGAGGCATTCGAATGATTCAAAATATATAGAATTGGGGAAAATTACAGACAAGCCTTAAGGTTGGTTTTACAGCTGCCGACTCAAATGCAGTCTTAGCGCATAGACGTGGCATAATCAAATACGAATTTTTAGAAAGCTGGTAATGTGTTAAGCATGCGTCGCGGCCACTCTCGTAAAGGTTAAAGCGCCACACACAATTTTTGCCGACAATATAGTAGTTCCCTCAACGACACGAAGCCACCTGTAGAATTATCAATGCAAAGCCTTAGACTGGTGCCAAGAACAGACTGGTGCCAACTGAAAACCAACATCGCCAAAACTTCACGACTTGGTCAAGGCGGATCGTGCGGCGCCGACAATCGGCGCAATATAATTGAGGGAGTAATTATGTAACTCGTCAATTACTTCCGCCATCTAGGAATAACGGTGACGTACCTGCTGTGATTTAGCACACATATAGAAGAAATGCGTACCGAGGCCGCCGCGGCCACGATTCGAACATAAAATCACACTAAACTTATTTAGAGTGAAGATTGTACTTAAAGTAAGTGATATACTGTCTTTACGCAATTCTCTCTTAATATTACATTCTCAGATATTACCTAAGTGCAATGCCAAAGAGCCTGCCCACGAACTGAGAAGCCCGAAAACATACTTCAAGACGGTATTGACGGGTCAATGCTTTCTTGATTGCCGCTCGCGTCTTAGTAAAATAACCTGCATTCATAAGAATTTAGTGTGAAACTGCTGACCCTGAGAACATTAAACCTGTGCTAGGGATTTTTTTATATGACGCATTATATTTTAAACCAAAGCATTTTTAAAATGTGTTATTAATTTTACTGATTGATGTTACGATAGGAAGATTGTTTTCGAAGTATAAATACGTAGCAGATACAACGAGAGTTAGCTGAATCCGTACTCTGAAGAAAATATGATGGCAAGCTCCCCCTGGATGAATGTTTGTTGTCAATGCAATTTGTGTCATCATTAGGCAAGTGATGAACTTTGTATCTGAGTCCCGTGACGGAGAGGTTTTGACGTTGCCTTACGAACCATCTCAGGCCATGGACCTCTCAGCGTTCTATTAAGGGTAGTGAGAGGCTCAACTGCATTTCAGCCGTGGCTAAACAAACAATAAACGAGTTGCATAAATCATTGCGTCCTGTCTAACCTGTCAGATTTTCGTATTTGATGCTGGACACTTTTGTGACGACTCGTTGGTCTTCATGCACGTTATTTTAGTTTTATAAACTTTCCGCACAAAACACAATTTAGTTGGGGGTGAGAGTGCAAGTTGTCGAGCGTACCAAGCCACTACTCTTTCTCGAGGTAGAGTAGTGAGCATGGATTAGTTCCGCTGGGCGATTTCCCTATTTCAATGCGTCGATGGTTTCGGCCAATTTAAGTCCAATGCGTTGATTATGGCAGCGATGGTTTTGGCCAATTTGAGTCAAAGAAGTGCCCTTCTTTTTGAAAATATGTTAACCACAGCAGTTAGGCGATTACGAGGCTATGTTTCTCCATAAGCTTAACAGCGATACGTCATACTGTGTCTACCTCGATAGGCTAAAGTAAAGGTTCAGGCCTCGCGCAGAGACGTCTGTGTGGTAGACCTTCATTGTCATATGTTGGCCTGAATTATCAATGGAAGTGTAACGTTGGCGCTAATCGGTTGTGTTGCTGCAGCGCGGAAATTAATTAAAATTAATTTTGCTGCAAAATGTAATGTAATAAAATGAATTGAGTCAGTCTATTGAATAGAGTCAATCCTATGGATACTGTCTGGAATGTAAATGGGTATTTTTTATTTCCAGCTATAAGAATAAATATAGACACAGTGATTGAAATATTTTGTTTATATATTTTAAATTTCCACTTAATACGATGATTGCTTATTAACTTATTAATCCAACGCAAAATTAAATTGGCTAGAGGATAGTTGAAGAGTCGTGTTGCTTAATGCAGTAGGCCTGCCCGCAGGCAAACTATGGGTTAATAACACGCTACTACCAACATTTTCGACTTACTGAGTTCCTCAGTTATACATTTAGTGGCGACTAGCAAGCATTCGTTTTTCCGCTCGCCAACAAGCATGAGCCCATCGAAGCTGAATCACGTACTATTAAGTGACGAACAAAAATCCACGTAAAAGGCTGATTCTGGTGTCGAAACACCAAACGGTCGTCTACCTCCGTCAAGTTACCCGTGCATGCTCTTTTGAACAAATGAAAACGTCAAGCTTCTCACTACATCCTTACGGTCGTGTACGGAGCGAGTCAAGGCAGAAAAGTCGACCGTACTGAAAGAGTGAATGTTTGAGATCGAAACCCATGTAACAGCAGGCAAAAAAGTTAGTTTCTGTTCATTCTAAACTGTATGGCTACTACATCACACCAAAAACGCTCTACAAAAAAAGCACTAAAGCAAACAAAATCAGAGTTTGAGCTTGTACATAAGGATTGTCTACAACAAGTAGCTTAGAGAAGCCTTCCCCCCCCCCTCCGTTGTATTAAAGGTCCTGGATTAGAGAGGACTTCAGATTGCGTAAAAATTTCAGATTGGATCTTACGGTCTAAGAGTCACTTTGGCGACTGCACGCAGAGAAATCTTGAGGCAATCTTTCTGTGCATATTGAGGTCCTCCGCAGACGCCAAGCACGCGGCATTTTGCCCTCCGCTAAAATCTTGTTAAATAGGGCTAATGCCAACTCCTCCGGACAGGTTCCCTTCTGCATCCAGTATTCGTAAACGTAGTCACTGGGGTCTTCCCACAAGGGAGCCCACGCTGAGCGCATATGAGCTCTGCTAAAGTGAAGCCATAGTGATTCCATGGCGCTATGCTCTTATGTCAGCGGTATCTAAATTAGATGAGGACACCATGGTTTGGCTGATTTGTTTTAACGCAAGGTGGATATTTTATTTAGACGTGAATAATGTACGTAGTTCGCACCACCGATTTGAGTCGTACCCCCATCGCCTTTAATACCAATTAAAATTGTATTGTAATGAGCTTAACAGTTCTACCGAAGATTGCACGAAATGGTACTTTTCTGCACTAGTCAAACACGGCCAGCTTTTCGCACATTTGTTCCTATACGGCCAAGCATCAGACGAATAGCCGTTAGCTTGTAACTTACGTAAATTTCTTCTGTCGCAGCCCGGTGGGATATGGACGACATCGGCGTATCTGATTGTTATATGTCTTGTAAAAACCCTCTTCATGGAGGCCTTTACACACAGGACAGCCAGCTATGTTGGGTTGACCCAAAACTAGGGAAGTATTTGCAGCATTACTTGCTCCTAAGTTCCGAGCGACGTTTGTTAAGGCGCCTCCAACATCCCTGTGCGAGGTCTTTTTGACGAATATTTCTCTTGATGGTAGGTTTAAGAGCGTATCGCGTTCGAACTTGACGACTCCTGTATGTGTTAACTTATATAACAAAAGTTTTATTATAATTTAGAAGAAACATGTGTTAACTTGATTCTGTTTGGGCTTTGGTAACGGTCGCGGCCCACGAAGGAGCAACTGCGGAGATGCTCTCACGCGTGGCAGATGTGCCCATAAAAACTGCAGCGTAGGAAGTCTTAGCTTTGTTGGGACGACCAGGCAGCACGACAGCAGCTGTGACATCAGGGCCCTCAACAATTGATGCAGGCGAATGCAAAGTCTCTATTTGTTAAAGACCCCTCCCCCCCATTTTATTCCTGTGCGACTCACGGAGGTACGCCACAGGCGGGCAGGAAGTCAATGCGGCCGCGTGGAGGCCATAACAGTTCAGCTTCCTCGACTTCTTCGTGCACCTGGACGCTAGGTGGTCACAAACCCCCACATTTTTCAAAGTCTCGCGAAAAGTGTACCTATCCGCTAGATGCCCCACTCGTTGACAATTATACCGTAACTTCAGTTTTTCAGGCTCCAGAAAGACGGAGTCGGTTTTGTATCCCAGGAAGACAGGCCCAGGCAGTTGGCAGATAAAGGTCACGATCACCTTGTTCAGTGGAGTCTTACCAGCTTGACCTTTGCGGAATAAGCGTCGAGCGTGCACCACACCACAGCATGCGAGCTCTTTGCGCACTAAGTCGACTGCGTAATGTGACATGGACGCCGTGAATTTTCACCTTAAATGAAAAGGTTAAAGCTACGACTGTGTGTGGAATAAATACCCTTGCATAACAACAGCAATGTGCCGCCGTCAATAAGCGACGAGTCAAAGAACGAACGAATGAGAAACATGGTCCTCGGTGGCCTTTCCTCGGATGACTAGTTTAAAGGCTAGGCTATTTTCTCAGCTTGTCCAACTGAAGTTGTTCACGGGATATAGCCTTCTGCCCACGCTTAAGCATCACCAGCGTAAACGATTTGTCACGTTGATCGCACTCTGCAACGTGTGCAGAGTGCGTGGTCGTCTAGAATTTCCGATGTTCCCGTACCTGCACTACGATCGATTTAAGATCCTCCTGACGGTGCGCCGCAAGTCCGCGCCCTCATCCGCATATGGATCACAACTTGTGGCTCGCGATGACGTTTGCAGATTGAACACAATTGTCAGAGTGCCCAAAAAGGGTCGGAACTCTTGAAGAGTACTCAGAGTGCGTTTAGACATACGTTATGCATCGTTCGAACACTCACTATAGAAACTCTGGCTGATGCAATTATCGCTACAAAAATCACACTCAATATTTTCGTAGTAATCAATTTTACGGGAGCCAACACAAAACATGATCGAGCTTCACTGCATTAAACGGCAAACATATGATATATGAGGTGTGCTTAAATAAAAAGGCATGAAACTACACTTTGAGTACAGTTAGATTCGTTATTTAAAAGTAACCGTTGCCGGCCTGAGCACAACTATCCAACTGTTCTTCAGTTCGTCGTCCGAGTAAAAGCGCCTCTCTTTGAGATGTTGTTGCGGGTCAAACTGGTGGAAGTCGCAGGGCGACATGCCAGGGCTGTAGAGCGGATGCCTAAACGGTAGCCCGCGATCTAGTCTAAAGGGAGCGCCTGTAGATGAAAGGAAAGAAGGGAAAATAAGCAGCAAGGGCGAATCAGCCTCAGGATTAGACAGGGACAGCCAAAAACGCTCCAAGCGATGCTCTCAACGCATCCCCAAATCGGAACTGTGGAAGGCGGCTGACGCGCCTGAGCTGCACCAAGGCAAACATGAGGCGCCGAATTATGCCAGATTCGAGTAGATTGTAGGAGCTGGTGCAACACCCGCTCCTATGGATTCAAAGGAATGCCTAAGCAGTTACTGATCACTTGGGGTTGGGGGGGACGCGGGTTTACTGGGTTTGCGAGTCTCAGACTAGTCACCCTGGCTAAGGTGGCGCATGGCCGTCAGGATTCCCATAGTCACCCCAAAATATAGCTTAGAGGTTTCAGCAGGGAAAAAGTTATTCCTTTGGAGCGAAGGCCGCACTAGACTACCACATATGACACATGTAACGGATCTTTGTTAATTACGTAATGGTTCTCAGTTGCCCAGATGTGGGAGTTGTTTTTTACGCTTTTATTTATTCACACATTTGTTTCGTCGGAAAATTTTAATTTCATTTAAATAATTAACATCGCGCTGCATCTCAGAAGCGTACCTGGCGTGGTCCAGCTGCTCCTGATGATCCCAAGACTTGAGCTCTTAATTAGATACATAGATTTTATCACGGAAGCCTCTCCGGAAGCCAATTTTTGTTTAATCGACACCGGGCTCCCGGGATTTGTCCCCCTTTGAAGAAATTACAAAGACAGCCAAAAGCAGCTTAGACCGCACTCAACGCTCGTATTACACTTGGTCTAGCTCCGTACTTTTCTCCTCGAAAGAGATCGCAGAACTTTACTTCTTCCTCTACCTCAAAGGGCAAATTCGTTCAACCCTTTTTCAATGTGAGCAGGCGTTTAATTTTTGTAGTCAGGCGTACCGTCTCGCAATTATATAGAATACTATTAATGTGGTCAAACTAGCGGCTGTGATAGTGCGTTTATCATCACTTGACGCAAAAGCTCGAGCACCCCAAAATGGTCAAAATAACTGAGATAACCACTGTCGTGATCTCCTCTGCTTCGGTGTTTCCTACTTAACTGTACTTCTAATAGTTCTCTCTAGCAGTTCAAACTAAGTGTTGGTCTTTTCGCTGTTTTCCCCCAAATTTCAGGAATATTTACATTTGCTGATACAAATCTTCGCCATCGACTAGGTTGTGAAATAATAGGTCAATGATGCTGCGTCCATTACAGCTTGAATTCGTCTGGTCTTTGCGTGCGGTTGCACATCTTAGACCGAAGTGTTCTATTAAAAGGAGCCGCATCTCTCCTTTATCATTAGTAGTTACACCATCAATACGGGCCTTAATAAGTCGCCACTGATAATAGTTGGTTTAGACAGGTTGAAACCTAATACACCAGAACTCACCGCGTCACGATTTGCGGGCAGGTAGGAGATGACTATGTTCACCCTCATAGTCAAGAGGCTCACACAGAAATCGTTCTTTATGTATTGCGTCGGCGGTATACGTTTATGTAGGTAGATTGATAATCCATCCACTAGTCTAGTATGGCCTCGCTGAGGGGCACGCGGCTAACGAGGCTGCTTGTCCGAAATTTGGAATGCAAATAGAAAAAGTGCGCTTGTGGATTCCCCAACCAAACATTCTGCCGGCGCCCAAGCTCTTCGCCACAAGGCTAGGTTTGCCCGTTAAACCGGTTGACATAAACCCAGGGCTAGAAACATTTTAAAATTATACAGATAGCTGGGCGTTTTTACTGCTACTACAGTCAGAATGTTTTGCTTGACCTTTTGAGCTTCTTTAGATAATCCATCCTCCTTGTTTAAGACAAAGTGGCATTCTACTTTTAGTCATGACGATCATTTTGGTACCAATGGCATGACAATGCAAGCTGTGGTTGCGAAGTAATTAAGATTTTTCGGATGTCAAATCGACACTGAGTGCATGCATAAATGTCTGTGAGGCAACGTTGCGGCTGTCGCGAGACACGTCAGCTGTAGTGCACGTCGCCACACAGTAATTTATGTATGCGCTCAATCTCGACATGCCCGCAGAAAAACCTTAATTACTCCGCAACCACAGCTCGCATATATTTGGTATCAAAATTATCGTCATAAAATGCAGATTTGAATGTGTAAGTGTTAAGCGCTGTGAATAGTCGTAAAGTTATGATTTTTAGGTATTGGGCGTGAAGACTAATAAAGGCATTTCATTTCTGCAAATCCTCTTCGCATTTTCTGCTTAGCGTTATATGTTCGACGACGATGTGCTTAGTTTTTGTATAGGATAACTGGTTGTCTCGTAACAGCACATTCTATCCTCCTATGTAGAACAAAAACACCAGTGCTACAAATTGTACTAATTTCTCTTATTCCAAAATAATACTTCTTAGAGACCAGATTCCTTCGAAAAAAAAAACTATTTGTTTTAACGAGCTCTACAATCCTTATTATTGATTTTTAGATATTTTCTAAGCACCCTGTATATATACAGGGTCATTCAATACAATGTGTACTTATTTTAAGGTTCGGTAGAACTCGGCAAGAATATATATTTTTCCAATCGAAGGAGGGGGGCGGAAACGTCTTGTTTAGGAGAGAAGATGAAATTTATAATAGTAGTTATTCTGCCTTTTTTCTTCTACATAGTTGTGCAAAATCTACGTTTGTGGGAGAATTAGTCAACGCATGAAGGAATCCTCATACCGGCGTGTTCGGCGGAAAATTCTGCACAATGGAAGGCATTTCGATAGCTTGCGTAGCGAAAAGCGAATAGCCAGAAGAAATGTTATTAACAGTCAATACAATAAAATACAAAGTCTCCTTTATTGAAAAGGGGGTGTTAAAATCACATGGTAGTCTTTACACTCATGGGAACGTCGCGAAACTCTCCATGCAAACGCATTATTCACAACTTCGACATTAGCAACTTCCGGTGGAGTAATTGAGACACCACTACGTAGATTATTTGGACGTAATGTGAAAAATGTACTAAATGTATTTCTTCGGATTAGTTGTTTAAAAAACCTCACGTCAACTTGCATTTGGTACTCGCTCACGGTTAGGAGTACGAGACTCTCGCGTCTAACATTGCAGCGCCATGCGACTCGTTTGACAAATTTATCCTGCACTCGCTGGAGCAGTTCTACATCTTTTCTATAAAAAGGCGTCCACACGTGTGAACAATACGCGTATTATACAGTTTTTTGTACATTGCTGGGTCATGCCCGATAAACGCTCTAAGAATGAGATTGCACAGCCGAGACGCAGATTTTACAACTTCGGCGATATGAGAAGTATATGGCAATCAAATGTTACACCTAGGTCTTTGTATATTGACACTTCAGGTATACTATGGCCGTTCATAAAATATAAAGTGTCGTCCTCGACTGTTTTCAGCACGGCGCATTTAGAAGTGGACATTTCCATTCTATTTAAGTCAATATGTTGTTATGCGTGCAAAATTTTTTTACGTGCAAAATCGTAAAATGTTTGCCTTGCGACCAAAAATGTACGTCCAAGAGACCCGTGCAATGGCAAATTTAATACCCACCATTTTCGTACCAAAATGATGGTGCTGCGTTACGTAGTTGACAAGTAACTAAGCTTTTTCGATAAACATATCGAAAGCAAAGGCATGCATACTTGCAAAGGAATAATACGCCATCTATCGGAAGTGCAAAGGGTGAACTCTTTACATGATTAGCAGGAACCTGATTGCAGGTCTGCCTTCTCTTGACCTCATGATCAATAGAGCGCTAGAAATTAATCAATCAAAGAAATAAAAAGATCCAATCAATCGATTCAATAAGCGGTCTACAGTCAATGCAGTAGAGATTTTTAAGGGTCACGCGAGAAGAGAGTGAAGTGCAAATCAATTACTTGCGTGGCTTTTGTAGATATAAGACACGCTTTTGATGAAAACTAGGGATTTGGTTTTGGCAGATTATGCAGGGGTGTGTGATAAAGTAGAACTGTACTCCCTCCTTGGTGACATGAGGCGCTGTAACTTAATAATATAAAACACATAGACCACTACGTTATGAACACGGTTCGGTAGACCTTAGGCATTGTGCATCAAGACTAAGTTAATCCATTTCTGTTTACTCCATACGTGTTATCCCTGTAAGCTCCTGCGAAAGGTCAACGTTTTTCATTGTTGTTACTACGCGCAAATAGTAGAAATTACCTAATTATACGATGTATTTATCGTAAATTACTATTAATTGTATCGAAGATCTAAATTCAACGCCCCAGTAGAATAGAAAAAAAATATAAAACAAAATGTTAGCAGATTGAGGTAAATAATTCGTTTACCCCATGGGTTCTCTAACCCAGGCTTAGCCCAGTTCAACAATGTGACTTTAACAGGTGCTGCATTTCATCATTGAAGGTCAAGCGACTGCATCTGATGGAAAGCCAAAAAAATCGGATGCCCTCGAGTCTCCCTTCGAACAATTAAGGCTTCTACCTACGCGCTGAATCAGCTTGGGTGTAAAGGAGCGTGCACTTCTCATTGTCCTCTCACTGGAATGCCAACGGACAAAATTTATGGAGATAACCAACATCAGAGTACCTTCTACACTTCTTATCATCAGCCGACCTGGAAGCATGGTCTGCTCAATCTGCGCTAACTGCCGAAGGGGCTAATGAGAATGCGGTCTCTCTCAAAAAGGGTCAGGGTGAGACGTCAAGTATTTTTCTATTGTCCCTGTATAGACTTGGGGTTCCAGTTTTCCACACGGAGAGCCGGCAGATCTCAGTGCACAGATCAGAGTGACGTGCTCCTTGGCCTGCAATCAGAGTACATGACAGTCCACGATGTGCCACCACAACGACATCGAAGGGGTATGACTAAGTCAACACTGAGCCACATTCCTGTGTTTATGCTTCTCGTCTGGTTGACCAAAGGAAACCTCATTCACAGATAGGTGAGGGCATGTAACCAAATGCCAGCCTGTTTGACTACTAACGGCTCGAAGTCTGGTTTTATCAGAAACCTAAAGGTCTCTATCAATCAGGCTTGCTAACTCCTTTTCTTACAGGGAGGTTGTCCAACTGTTCTGGTTAGCTCTATCATCGGGAGGGGAGTCGAATGAAGACGACAAATCTGTACACAGATTCACGTAAATCATTTATATTAAGTAACGTAAACAATAATTGACTGTATTTACTTAGAACGACGATTGAGAAAATCAACAAATTCTCTTTCACAAGCGTACTAATATATCTACCAAAGCTAGTTCAAGTAAATGTGTGTTACTTCAATTTGAGATGTTCTTTTTTTTTGAAGCGGACTTGAAGAGAGCGGACAAGCGGCGTCAGAGTAAGATTTTAAGAGAGATGCAACGAAAAAGGAAAATCCAGATACATTCTACTAGTGGCACGCGTGGCCACATAAAGATCAGACCGTTTCCGTTGGTTACTTCTGGATCTTTTTCAGCGAATTTTTTTTTAAAACAGTTTAGTGTCTCGCAATATTTGTCGTTAAACGTTTACCTTGGCCCTCCGGAACCGGACTACCCGTTTAAACCGAATAAACAGAGTATTCTTTTTGCGTAGAGTTCGTTTTTAGCTGCAGGTATGGCGCGATTTCTTTTGATCTATTGAATTTTTCCGTATCATAGCATTCCAAGCGATCCATCTATCATCCCGAGAACTCACCTTCTTTTTTACAGCAATTCATCTTAATGCTGGCACAGAAGGATTAAAAAAATCGGGGCAACACGAACACCTGAGCAGCGTACTCTGTGATGAGTGGTCATCCGTAGATGTAGCAGTGATAAGCGAGACTTGGCTAAAAGACATCGATGCTTCTCTGTTCGCCATTGACGGCTTCAGCTTAGTGACATCCAATCGTAAAACGCCTAAGCTTGGAGGCGGTGTCGGAATCTATGTCCGTACCACCTGTATGATTGTATCCACGCTAGTGCTTAGTAGCCTTGATGGGTGTGTTCAAGCTCTTCGTATACATCTTCGGAAAGAGTCCGAATTCGAAGGTTTTATCATTGGGTTTTACTCGAGTAGTACTCTACATAGGGATACTCTCCTTGACCTATTAGATGATATTCTACCATCTAACTCTTTACTTCCGTGTTTGCTCCTTGGTGATTCGAACGTTAATTTGCTCGCTAGTCCCCCGCCGTTGAACTATATATCCTTCTTCACTAGCAACGACCTAATGCATCTCATCGATCGTGTCACGAGACCTCTTTCTGGAACTTGCATTGATCACATTGCAATTAGGGGCTGTTCTACATTCTCTAAAGTTCAACCAGTGGTTTTAAATACGTTGTCATTCTCGGACCATTTCCCTGTTGCCGTCTCCCTGCTCAAATGCGGAGAAACTTCAACGACGCTTCAGGCCGCTACTTCCATCTTCACCCGGGTTCATGACGCTGCTGGTGTGGGTACCTTCTTAAATCGCCTAAGTGATATTTCCTGGAGCAATGTCTATGACTCAAATGATGTTAATTTAGCGTTCGAGAATTTTCAACAAACCCTTCGGGGTATTTATAACACATCATTCAGTTTACGTCTCATAGAGCGTACGAAGGCGTCAAAAGGTGACACGTTTGTGTTCTCGCCAGGACTGCGTCGCCTAAGAAAGCATGCCAACAAAATGTACATTAGGCACAAAAAGATTAATTCCCCAGAAAGTAAACATGCTTATCTGGTGAGCCAGAAAAGGTACAAAACCGCTGTTCGTATTGCTCGTTCAGCGTTCTATAAGGAGCGGTTTGATACCTTACGTGGTGATTCCCGCCGTCTCTGGCAGTTCATTAACAGGTCCTGTGGTAAACATAAAGGCTCGGCCGAGTTGCCTACTGCTCTTGTCACCTCTTCAGGAGAAACTTCCACAGATCCTGTTTTAATAGCCGACGAATTTAACCGCTACTTCGTGTCGGTGGGTTTGGAGACGGTCTCTTCATTGCGTCTTGAGGACGATATTAGACCGCGATTAAGGAACATTTGGTCCTGTAATGACGTTACCTTCAGTTTTCGCGCTGTAACAGTAATGGAGGTGACCTCGATATTACTTAAGCAGAAACGGAGCTGGAGCTGCGGTGCAACGGGACTTCCTGCTCAACTTCTAAAACTTGGTACTCCATACATTGCTGGTCCTCTTACGCACATAGCGAACCTTTCACTCGCATCTGGAGTGTTTCCAACCGCCCTTAAGGCTTCTTTTGTTACACCTATTTACAAAAAGAAAGGCGACGTTGCGGAGCTTAAAAGCTACCGACCTATCAGCTTGGTTGACTGCATTTCAAAGCTATTCGAGAAGCTTGCTCTCTTGCAGCTGGAACACTTCCTCGAATCCTGCAGCTTTCTTTCGCCTAATCAATTTGGATTTCGTCACGGTCGGTCCACGGGTCTGGCACTCGCGCATCTCTGGCAGTTTGTAACCGACTCCGTTGAATCGACAAAAGCCTGTCTAGGCGTTTTTCTCGATGTCACTGCGGCATTCAATTGCGTTCGCCATTCTTTCATTCTTCAAATCTTGCAAAACCTTGGGTGTTCTGCAGGTACAGTAGAGTGGTTTAATTCATTTCTATCCTCTAGATTGCAGTCCGTTCGTATAGGGCAAGTGGTTTCCTCGTGGAGATCTGTTAATATTGGAACTCCACAAGGATCGGTGCTAGGACCGTTTCTTTTTTTGATTCTAATTAATTTCATTCTGCTTAATATTGAAAAAGAGAGCATTGGTAAACCGCTAGCTTTTGCCGATGATACTTCACTTTTATTTAGGGTTGACTCTCCAGCCCTCGATATACCGCGCTCACTATCTCAAGTGAAGGAGGTAATCAAAATCTTTAATTATTTCGGCCTCGTTGTTAATGCTAGCAAGACTAGTCTCACTCTGTTTCGCTCTCCTCAACTAAAGTTGCGGGCGGATCTTGATCGGCTTTCTTCAGAATTCGGTCTGAAGTTCTCGTCAACTACTAAATGTTTAGGCCTCATATTACACGATGGTTTAAGTTGGCGCGCTCATATTGATCATATAACACCCAAATGTTATGCAGTTATATCGGCCTTGCGACGTTTGCGTCGGGTGGGAGTTCCGTTGGATGGGCTGATATTGATCTACAAAACGCTGTTTGTGCCGGTACTCACTTACGGCATTCTCTTGTGGGGAAGTGGTTATAATCACGTTCTGCATCGGGCTCAGGTCATGCAGAACGATGCACTGAGGGCTATATTTGGGATGAGACGTAGCCAATCTGTTAGATATATATATTGTGATTATAAGATCCTATCCATCGATTCGCTGTATCGTCTTCAAGTAGGTACTTTCGGCTTCAAGATCAGTCGTAGTTTAGTACCTGTTGAGGTTGCCTTCCCTTTAGTCCCTCAGCGGCGGAAAACCTCGCGACGGGCCACCACTTTTGTGATACCTCGGGTACAGAAAAGATCTAGTACCCAATCTCTTGTATATAGACTGCCCGTCGTATGGGAGAGTATCCCGCATGAAATCCGTCACTCGAAGTCCCTGACCTGCTTTACCCGAGACGTCAAAATATGGCTTTTAAATAGGAATACATGACGGAGAAAGGGAATCTACTGAGAGCGATGATCTAATTTCTTAGTTTTCACCTGTCATTTCGAGTTATAATGTTTATGAAGTTATAACTCAGTGTGCTCCTTTGCCTTGTATGTCAGTATCGCCAATAATATGGTATAGGTATTATCTGCTGCTTTATCTTCTTCTTTTTCTTCTTTTACTCCCAAACCCTTGTACCACTTTTCATAACGAGAACTTAAGCATGTGAATGTATGCAGTTCCGTAAATAAACCACGTCTGAATTGAAATTGAATTGAACTTTACTCAACCGCCACAACGGGTCCTCGTCGCTTTCTCTAATATAAGCAGCGTCTTTATGGGGAACCCTAAAGCTTTCTTTTGGTGATGCATTGACGCTTTTCTGAACCTTTTGCACTGTTAATAGTAGGTTTGCGTCGATCAAAGTCCTAATTAATTTAATGCTTACTGTTACTGCTCAAGTGTTCGGTACCGAAGTGCGCAAATTTCAAACCACTTGTTCTTTTGAGGCTTTAGGTTTCTGAACTGTCAACTCGATGCTATAATTCGCGTGTCTGACTTTGCTGCTTCAGGGTTGCTTGCATTCAGCCATCAATAAAGGAAGTCGTCTAGTTGCGTAGCCAATTGCGCGTTTAGGTGTCCCCATCTTCCTAAAGTCACTGGAAATCACAGTATTTTGGTTCGGTCTCCAAAACCCGGCGTGTAATTTTTCAATCTACAGGTTTAAAGATTTAATCCGGTTACGCACAATACTGATAAAAATTGCTTACATCTGTTTATTCTATATTATTGCAGACATTGTTTAGAACGATTAGCTTTTTTTCAGATTCTCCAGATGATGACATTCTACATATGCATATACACGTGTTTAACGTATATGTATAATAAAGTACGAATCTTTTGTAGAGGCTAAACCTCAACACCACAGCCAGTTCTATCAGTTTTATTTTGCTTCCCGAGGTATGTTCCTGCAATAATATATCATTTTCTTATGAAGTGGCAATTTTGTGTTGGCGGTCATGTATCGCTATTTACTGAATGAAGACATTTTGTCTAAATAATTCCGGCCTCTGAAGCTTTTCGTTGATAGACTTTAACATAACCTGCAAATACATATAATTATACGATCTGCCCAATATATTCCGCATCGTTGTCTATCATAGTCTCGACCGCGTGATGCGTCGATCATCGGATAGGGCCTTGTAGACGGTGTTTACGGTGTGTCTGCCGACTGCGGACCGTCTGTTGTAGACGGAGAGCTTACTCAAGGAAGTGTTTTTCTACTACCTTCACTCTTTTGTTCTATATTTATTTGCTTGGGATACTGCTAAACGGTCAAATGCCAACGGTAAAATACCAATAATTCATACGGATTGTTCGCATGAAGAACGACAGCCATTTAAAAGAGGCGCCTAGAAAGCCTCTGGACTGCAGGCCCCAATGTTTACGACCGAGGCCTTACTTAACACCATGCGGCTAGGTATAAGTGCGGGCGATTAGCCAGAAATAACAGACAATTTAAGGCCTTATATTATTAGGGATTCAAGGTATGAACAAGCTATATCAAAAGCATACTCTAAAGAAGCGTATTTATCCACATACAGTACGCATGCCATTACAAAGGGCTCTATCGATGCCGCAAAACTACTTACTGTGTTCACAAGAACTATAGCACTAATTGTAAACCTCCAGTACTCTAAATTATGTAATAGAAACGGAACACAATGGGGTCAAGGTTGCCTTGTTTTGTTTTTTTTGTTTTGCTGCTAAATACCGTGCAAAATAAATACATGTATGATTGATAAACTATAGCGTTAACAACGTATGCAACTATACTGTGGCGTGGCAAGAAATACTGACGCAATATGAGCCTAACGATCAATACTGCTATGTCTGACCTCATTTACTAAAATAAAATAGGCAGGACAAAGCTTTCCATACTAACTTGAAGGTGCCGACTTCAGCTAGTAAATTACCGAAAGTGCGGTTTGGCTGGCGCACACAAACTGATGCCAATAACTCCTATAAGTACATCAGTAATTGTTATAGTAATTTATATGTATAATAATGACTGACGGAAAGTTTTGCCAAAAATTATATATATATATAGGAACTTTTTATGTATATATGTATATATATATATATATATATATATATATATATATATATATATATATATATATATATATATATATATCTATATATGTATATTATATATATTATATATATATATGTATATATATATATATAAGTGTAAATCATGTAAGGAATTTTCGACAACAGACCTGACAAATGCGTAAACCACACTCTGAATAAGGACACCTTTGTCGTTAAAGCCCGCCTACCAAAATGTGCTTTTGTTTGTCTAATAGGTATATATAATGTGTTATAGCCATATTGAATACACTTTTAAAGACCCTATGCAAGTAACCAGAGCTATGATAGCGCACAATGGAATACAATGTCGTATCTTGTCCGTCAGCAAACTGTTCAGAGCTGCGCTAGCTAGCTTCTCGTCATGCGGGGGAGTAATGAATGGTTCACGCAGTACGAAATTATTTTGGTCATACGCACGCTGTCGAGATCATCCTCATCATCATCATCACCATAAGACCGTCACCGCCGCTGCTGTTGCTGCTGTCATCAGCGTTTAATAATGACCACCACAACCATCATCAGGCATCACAGTCATTTTAAGCAGCGGGGCAATGCCATTGTTCTACGTTCTGTGCACCCCTCTTCCCCGTACTTCACTGTGGGCCGGAGCTAATTTCTGCCAGCTGAGTTCTATTGTTTTGCCAAGACGTCGTCGCGGTTTTCAGGGCATGCCGCACCGTTGTTGACTCGTTGAAGTCGAATAGCGTTTATAAGAAGTAACAGGGGCAACAGTGCGGCTAGTAATGTGCTAATGGCAGTAAAAGGTGTTGCACGTATCCACGCCCAAACACTCGAACGAATGCACCGGCTCACGTCCGTGATTCAGCTGAAATAGGACAGCAACTATGGCTGTTTGGTGCCGACATCATCACGGGGGTTGTAATATGCTCGATTGCTACTGATTGTGAGCGGACGAGAAGGCGGGGACACAACTGACTCTGAAGAAGCATGCGCTTCGTAAAGAGTAAACTCCTTGTTGTTGTTGTTACTGTTATCTGAAATCACGAGAAAATCGTACTGTATTCGGTCTTTTTGGTACCGCCGATGGGAACTAAGAGCAATCACGGTTGGTCCTTCTCGACGAGTTGAGTTGATTTTTATACCCATGGCCTGGGTGAGACGACGTCGTCAGGGAGCCTGGGAGGCGCTGATTGAGTTGCGGCTGCTGCTGCTGCAGCTGGTGCGGGTGGGGCTGATGCTACTGCTGTCGTCGTCGTAAGCCTCCTGGACGAGACTGCGCGCGACGTGGAGCTGTAAGAGCCACTGGAGACGGCTCCGCCGAGAGAACCCACTTTGACGGTGGTCGAGGACTTCGACATGACCTTCGACGATTTCGTACTGGAATCATGGGCTTCTCTTGCTCGGACGAATACTCTCTGCAAAGTGAGACAGCACGTGAGCGCCAACAGGTAGCGGAATAACAACAACTTCGTGAGGTGGAGATAAGCGTCAGTAAACTAGAAGAAAAGTGAGTTGAGGGACCGCACATACACGCAGTTTAGTGTGTAAAAAATTTAAAATTATCTAAACTTCAAGGATCTGTGGCTTACAAAGGAACGAGTAGACCGAACTCTACTATCGTTTTTGATTGCAAGCATCAACAGCGTTTTGTGATGACCGCATCAAGCGCAAACGCCATCACCGACTATGGCGGTGCTAGTAGAAGAAATCGCAGCAAACGGTATATTAGAATATATATTCATCATCGTCATTAATTTATTGCATCATATGTATGGTATGTATATATACCATTATAATAAAACACATGTTATGGATAAGCAATAAAATATCATCAAGCTAACTGCGTACGAGAATTAGCTCTCTGGCAGGTATCGAGATGGTAGATAGGGCACGGCTGGTTACATAAACGGCACAAACAGCCGACGTCAGAATCGTAAAAGCTTCTTCGATAGCAGGTGAAACGGTGAAATCCATGAAGTGAATAGCGGGTCACAAGATGTCGGTTGGGTTGTAGTGGTTGGTTCTGCCAGTTCTGTGGGACCATTGCTGGCGAATTGAAGAAGCTTCCGGAAACTGCTCTAATAGAAACCCATCTCATACAATCGCTCATCTCACCCTCACCCCGCTTGTGCCGGAAAAGGCACATTGCGCAGAGGTGTGACGCCAATCATAAGTATTACACGGCAAAACGCATAGAAAGACGAGCAGGTCATGCACTGGACGGCTGTACCGTTTAGCATTTATTTAACTAATGCGTAAACTTTTTAAAACAGACTATTAACAAAAATGACGTCAACTATATAATTCATCAGCTTTATCTTAACAATGCGTCGGCCTTATCAATATAGTAATCAATGATACTTAAATAATACGTAAAACTCGGTTGCCGCATTTTTATCGTAATTGTCCTATTTGTCTACAAAAAAAGAAGAGCAAGTGCGTATATCGAAATAATATGTAAACTGTATCTAAATAATGCGTCGCAAAGAATTGGCTCCAAAAAGAAATGAAACATAATAAGTTAGCTTTGGTGCCTACTTATAAAGAGAGTCTCATTCAACAGACATATCATAAAGTTTCGGACCAAAGAGTCGTGACAATATTTTAGTAAGCAATTTACGGGATGCTAACATGACAACAGCCCTAAACTCTTTCAAGATCAACGTACTTTCGATAATAACATATTGCCTGGCTTCGAATGAACCATTCATGACCCTGGATGACTGGAGCCTAGTTTTTTTAGTTGTTTTATCATGTTATGTTTGATTTTTAATCCATCATCGAACGTCAACAGAACCAACACGCTTAAAACTCGCAGCGGCAGCGTCAATATAGCAGCAACGGCAACCAGCATCACGTGCAATACGATGTGCTACGAGGAACCACGTCGCACCAACTTCGACAATGCACATGGCAGGAGAAACAGTTTGAATAATCCCAAAAGAGAAAACAACAGAGATAAATGGCGCCGCACACAGGACAGAACGGGAGCAAACCAAACGAACACAGGGACGAACAAAATTACGGACTTGAAGGTTCTTTACGATAAATATATACCGGAGAGACCGCGTTACAGAGCTTTTTTTTGTAAGTCGCCTCTAACTAAGCCATACTGAGAACGACATGAAAGAATATGTCAACCAAATGATAGGTAGTGAGGCCGGGGTAAAAGTGACAAAACTAGCAGGGAGAAACCAAACGTATTATAATATTTACATGTACAGATAAGCGCCAATCATTTCAATGAACTTCTAGTTTTTCGGATTTGGCGCTGAAAAACAACAGCAACCATCAGGATCCATAGGCACGAACAGAATGCGACCATCGAACAAAATTATAAGCAGACTACTTCGAGGTGCCTCTTGTGGAACGTCGAAGGACAAAAATCAATTGCACGTCTATATGGGGAAAACTATTTTAATGAGTTCGCTTTCATATTTCTTACGGAAACGTTTGTAACAAAACCAAATAATATTGTATTCTCACGCCACACGATCTATTATGGTCAAGCAATCAAACGGAAGGGCGCATAGGCCAAAGTCGGGTGTAGCTATGCCTGTGCTGACGAACGTATCGTCACAGGTATTATTAGAAAACAAAACGACGAATCATTGTGGAAACGAATGACTACTATTACATATGTATATACAGCCTACCTGAGAGAACGGTGCAAGATATTTTATTATACATTGGCGAATGTTTGCTTTTATGCCTACACAGAACGTAATATATTGTAATCGCCGGAGATTTTAACTGTGACCTCTCAAAACCAAATGAACGAAGCGCATTATTTATAGAAAGAGCTGGAAGCCTAGGACTAGTTTAAAACAACATGCAAGAAATTACGTCTAGGACATGGAACGGCACAGGTGTGTTGACATACGACATGATGACGTCGACACACGCGCCAGGCATCTGCATCAACAATGTGAAAATCATCTTTTCAGCCGACAGAAAACACAGTCAACTAACATTCGATCTTGCAGTCAACGTAGTCACATCCAGTAAATGCAATCAACATCTGTCGCAACGAATTAACGTGCATAAACTAGAGCAAACCCTTCCTCTTCCTCCCACCTCTTGAACGTCGAGAAGACCTCGACACCTACGAGCGATGTTTTCGGTGGGCCGTACAGACGTCAACAACGGCAGCCCGCTGTCGAACCACTAGGTTTAACCACCGCAAAGCCTCGTTCGACCAAGAATGCCGCACTACCAAATCAAAAATATGTTAATACAAGGATGGCAGCAGTAAGAACCTAGCTTATCTTGCTATTTTAAAGCGCAAGTATAAGGACCTGCTTAGGACAAAGCGCGTCCCAATAGGAAACCGGTATGCTACTCCCCAAAATTAGAGAAAGCCTCTACCGACCTTGGATTCTTTTTCCACAAAGCCCCAAAAAACCAAGCCCACTAAATGATGATGATAAGTAGCTAGAATACTTGACGGGAATATTCACCCGCGACTGTGTACTGCCGAAAAAAGAAGAACATGAGAACAATGGACCGTGGAGTGACTTCACAGAGCAAGAGGCCATTCAGCGTATCATGACAAAAAAGATGGAAAGTCTGCCGGACCTGACCAGAT